>CM065386.1:39560000-39567500 GCA_033060915.1 Euryodendron excelsum
AGCTTTGTTCACTCTTGGTGGTGAGCATATTTTCTCCTTGTTGTAGAACTCTCTGGACTAGGTTATTCATCTCTTCTTTGAATCTCTTAACTCGTGCCCTCGTCACTGGACCAATTGGAACTTGAACCGGACCATGAGTCTTGATAGCCTTGATGTCCTCATCATTCTTCTTTGTTCTCTTTGTTCCATTTCTTCACTTTGTTTCATGGTTGATTGGTATTCTAAGAGTAATGTACTTTTGATTCTCTGTTGGTTGCTGAGGGGGAAAAAAAAAGGAAAACATGTTGATTGTTGAGAGTGGAACATAAAAGAATCAAACTACAAAGTTATTTGTTTTTATCATGGTTGTTTTAGGATCTGTTTCATAAGAGAAACTCTAATATAATCTACTTTTAAATGGGCTCGTTGGGGTGACATTACTGATTAACCATCAGTAGTTCAGGTTTAGAAAAGAATAGATGTTTTTGGTTGTTGTTTATAGCATTTTCAAAAGATACAAAAGGTCTACATTTTCTTATCCACCATGGGTGGGTGACTTGGTCATGGTGACTGCTTAGGGACTACCTACACAACTTTGACTTTCTCCTGGCTAAACTAATGCACATGGTATGTGGGTAATTTGTGCATCAATAGGATAGTATGAAATCTGTCTCAAATTTCCAAATGGAAAGCGAGGGATGATCTTCCTTTCAGGATTATTATCAAGGAATAGGATGTGTGAAATCAATGCAGGCACAGTCTGGAGCAACCCACATAATTTTAGGGCCACTTCACTATCGTTTATTAAAAACTACTATGTTTCTTAGGTACTTGATAAAATGTCTCTCTTTTTAAATTTTAATGGGATTGCAAGAAAAATGTTCCATTCTTCTTTTATTTTTGTTCCCTCTTTCCATCCCTGAGAAAATTTTCCTAATAGGTTACTTGGTCAAAAACAAACCAAACCAGAATATGTTTGAAGTTTAGTTTTGTCTTCTTGTTGAACTACTTTTACATGTGTCATCTCAGTTCAACCTTTTATAGTGTTGTAAAATTTCATATAATCTAACTCTTCTTTTGGGCTTTGTTAAATTTGTATACGTGCTAATTATTATAAGAAAAAATGTCATGTGTAATTTTCATTCCTCAAGCCCTTCACTCCCCAATATAAGTGAATGGGTCCTACATAAATTTATTAATGTGAATTCTACAGTCTTGTGTCTAGGAGGGAGAAAAGAGATTGAGAAATGGAATTGTATATAGCATTGCTTTAATTATAATGCTTCTTTAATATTTGTTCTACATCATGGGTGACCTTGCGACACGGGGAAAGTTTTACATGGGTCTTTTCTTGAGCTTCTTCTTCTTGTACAGGTTCTTAAACAAACATTGACTAGGCATTGTGAAAACTGCATTCCCTTGGAACATATATTTTAATTTACAATCTCTCATTTCTTGATTAAATTTTCTCATTGGACATGATTGATGTTTAAGTTTTGTGATATCTTGGACAACTCTCTGTGCTTCCAACTCTCTAAACTGTTGGTAGTGCGAAAGGGATGTAAGATTAATTTTCTGATATGTATATAGGAATTTAAATTTCCAAGTTGTTAAGGTTAACTTTGTTGATTTCTTGCTAATTATGCTTGCAAAATTTTACTTTTATCTATGAAAAGGGATACAAAAATCTCATTTCTCATATAGCCATCATCTTACATGTTTTTTTGGGGTATTTGTATTCAATTTATTTATCTCCTTGATGGTCAATTGTAGTTTCAATTGATTTCAATTTGAATTGGGTATCTTCTAATTGCAACATCTGTTCTAATATAAGATTCCATGCCAATGTGGGCTTACATTAGATAGATGCAAATAAATAGGATGCAACTTTCTGTTTTAGATCTTCTATGAGTTGGCTGTAGAAATTGTGCATATCCATATTGGGGTAGAGTATATGGGAATAATTATATTATAATTGATGAAGTCATTGGGTTTGCTTTAGTGATATTATATATGTTTTCTTAGTTCCTTGTTCACAAAGCTATTCCCATGATGTTTTGATTGGGTTTCCACACTAATAAAGTTTTTGTGCATTAGCTGATGTACCTGTCTTCATATCTGGTAAACACAAGCTATTGCAATGCTCTTATATGGAGATTCCTTTAGTTATTAGGGAAACCCCAAAATTTTATTGGTAGGTTTGCCTTAAAAAATCTGCATGTCTTTGAATACGTGTTCCTGCATTAGGTTTAATTCTTGCAAAATAAACCTGCCTCAAAAGCATGTCAATGTCTGGCATGCTTAAGAGGTACAAAGATGAGAAAAAAAAAAAGCCAAAAGCAAAGATCGGAGTTTCCTTGTCATGGAAAGTTCTCTAATTCTGGTATAATTGCCCCAATATTTTTGAAGAAGAACAAATTCGTCCAGTTAATATTCTCTTTCCAAGTTGAAATATCACAACCTTATGATCTTATTTGGTCTTTGATCCATACTCCAGTTAGTGAGCAAGATAGATGATTCAAACATCACAAAGACAACCAGGCACAAGAAGCATGAGCAATTGAATTGTAGACACTGGAAGGATATTAAAGGGACATGAAGAGCCATGGCGATCAGAGAGGTAGGAAAGAAGGGAGAAGAAAGGAAGATTGAAAGGAAAAAATAATAAAGAGAGAGAGAGAGAGAGAGAGAGAGAGAGAGAGAGAGAGAGAGAGAGAGAGAGAGAGAGAGAGAGAGAGAGAGTGAGTCATTTTGTGATGAAGAGGGGAAAAAAAGAGAAAGAGAAATAGGAAGGTTTGGTTTGGCCAGTTTAGCCATGGCTATGTAGGAGAGTGCCCCTCATTTTCAAAATTTAAGGGAATTAAAACCAGGCATGTCCTAAGCTCATCATCATTTTGTGTAGGGACTGTATAGATGTGTGTTTATAAGGAGTATTTTTATTCGGGTCTATTTTGTTGTGTTTGAGGCCAAGACATGCACAAGAAAAGAATAAAGGAACTGTATTTGATCAGGAAAGGAAAGTAGAAAAAAAAAAGGCAAAAGCAATTGTGCGAAATTGAAGGATGACAGCTGGAGAGACAGTCAAAGAAGTAATTTACACAGAAATTCAAAATTCACTCTTGCAACAGCTTTTAAATAAACAATTAATTGTAATTCAAACAAATGCAACATATCCGGGTTTTCAGTAGGCTAACCCTTAACCTTTTAACACTACGAAGCGTTTTCAATAGGCTCACCCTTAACTTCAAACATGTGTGTGATTGTGTACATGTATGCTAATGAGTTGTACGTAATACCTGATCAGCAGGTACTGGAGAAGGTGATGATGGTGTAGAATTGGGGTGAGACGGTAATGTGTCCTCACCAATAGACTCTCTAAATGCATGGTGGCCACTAGATGCATCCAGAACCTACAAATATAAAATTTGGATTAAATCTGAACATAGATATGGGAAAATATATGTCAAAATAAACAACAATTCACAACTTTTTGGATGCCCTCTGATGTACTCCCCCCACTGCAGCCCTGTCCAGGACACAGCCTACAGTGGGCTTAAAAGAAACAAGAAAGATCTTAGAGGAAATTGCTCTAATTGAGACAACCAATGGTCTAAGCCAATGAAAGACTTTCCCAACCCATCAATATAGGTAGATCCTAATAAAAAATGCAAAACATACATTTTATAGTTGCTAGTTCAATAATTAGCATGATACAAGCAGTATTGTATGGAATAGTTAAACTACAAAAATAAATAAGATACAAGTAATGGAGAATATAATTTAACATTGGACCTCAGCTGGGGGCGAATAAGGCAGAGGACAAAAATATTTCCTACCTCGAACATATTTGTTGAGATAGTTTGGTAAGAATTGCTCGCATCAGTGTTCATCTGTCTAATACTACATAAGCTGCTCCGCCTCTTAATATGTAGAAAAAAAACAGATATGACAATCAAACACCATATGAAGAACATAAATAGGAAAAGAATTGCACAAAAAAATCAAGCAGTCTAAAAAAAACTGTGTCAAACCTTATCAGCAAGAGTAAAAAGTTCTTCAAAATCCTTAGTTGAAAACCATCCATTCTTGTAAGCACTCTGCCAAAATAAAAGACTAGGTTAGTACAAACATTCCATATGAGGAAAAACATACCAAAGTGCATAACTATAGGCCTTGTTGGAGACAGTGAGTGAAGAAAGATTAGGTTAGAATACTGAATTTTACGTCCTAGCAAATACATCAAGCCTTGTGTGACCAACTCTATGCACGTGGAAATGCAAATACAAATCATAGCATGACCCAGTCTGAATATGGACGACATATGAGGCTATGAAGCCTTACCTATAAAGATAGTAAACCATCTCCAAACATCATTAAAAAGGTTCTGCAGCAACTACATCTGTTTTAGTTCTTGACATTATCAAAAAGTTTACAGACTTGAAATGTAGCATGTATGTACAATTGCATCCATAAAAAGAAGGTAATATCAGTCTTACTCTTGCCATAATTTCTTGATCGAAAAATTCAAATTTAAGAAGGTACACCTGCCTTGCAATACAAGACTAAATTTAATTCAACATACTAAAGAAGATTACCACATACTAAAGAAGCAAAACGAAGTTCGATTGAGAATAAAATCCTGATGAGTAAATAACATTAATTGACTTCACAAAGAAAGGATTAACTTGGATCAGGTGTGAGCAATTGGGGCCTAATAGTAGGTTCACAGATTGATAAAAAGCCAAGGATCATAGTCACGGATTGGCAACAAATTTCAGAAATGTATAACTGGGAAAATCAATTCATCAATTTATATTCTGTAATAAATAAAGAAAAGCCACCGAAATTGGAGTGTGGGTAAATGAAAGAGACCTCCAATTGCTAGTTGACGAAACGTTAGAACTGAAAAAAGTCTGCAACTTAGAACCTTAGATACTTCAGCGTTTTTCACCTGAGGTTGATAAAATCTCTAGCAATTAGCCAATAAAATTAACCGATATACATTTACAAATAATTGCATATAATGTATAACTATACTTGCCTATATATGGTGAAAGAGGGAAAGAGACCTGGGGATAGAATAAATGGTGAGGGTTTGAACTGTATTGCAAATCAGAATTTGCTCAAGCTAGAGTTTGGTTGCACAAGAGCTTGACCAATCAATCTTCAATGGAGGCTTGTCAGCAAGCTAGGGTTTTGATTTCGTAGTAAAATAGAGAGATGGCATGGAGAGAGAGAGAGAGAGAGAGAGAGAAGAAAAATATTAATAACCAAGATGAAGAACAAGAAATAGATTGCAACCGGCGGTGCTGGTGGAAGACGAAGGAGGCGGCGGTGGTTGGTTAGTTAGGGGATGGTGGAGGGTGACGATGGAGCTGGTGGAGGGCGAAGCAGGCATCGGCGGTGTTGGTGGAAGACGAAGGAGGTGGTGGTGGCTCTAGGGGAGAACGAAGGAGAGAAATCGACCTCTCCCTCTGGCCCTCTTAAGTCTTCACAAAACCTAGATCAATTTGGGGGAAAAAGGGAAGGGAGAATTTTCGCACCCACGGAAGAAGATGTCGTTTTGGTTAATGAATGGGCCAACCAAAATGACGTCATTTCTTTTATTGTGTAGCAGCAATTTGCAATGGGGATGACTGTCGTAAAAAATTCTACCACCCTGTAGTAAATATGTATTTACCACCAAAAATTACGACGGTGGACGTAGCCGTTGCAAATACTTGTTATTTGCCTCTAAATATTAGAGATGGGGCTTTACCGTCGCAAAAACCCATCTTTTGCGACGGCAACGCCTGCCGTCACTAATAATTTGAGGCAAAAAAGCTCTTTTCTAGTAGTGAACTAAAAGCGTTGTCGGCACAATCACACTTTTAGTTTTTTTTTTTTTTTGTGATTTCCATAATAAATTTATTTTTCATAAATGAAGGTGAAAGCGGCATTGATAATTACACTTAGGGATGACAATGGACCGGAAATAGGCGGAGGTCCGACCAAATCCATTCCGTTTGAGGCAGGAATGGAGGATACAAAATAGGGATAGAGACACAGATGAAGGTCGAAATGAAATCCATGTAGCGATAGAGGTGGGGATGTACTAAGTTCTTTTCCTGCCTTGCCCGACCTTGCTTCCCCCGCTTTTAGCATTTTAGGTTGTTTGAAGTGTATTCTAGTGTTTGGTGTGCTAGTGATACTATCATTAGGCTTTGTGTTAATTGGTGTCCAACTTATATTCAATAGTTTTTTTTTAATATTGTTTATTGGATGGGTTTTTAATTTATTGTTTCAAGTTTTAGTTTCTTTTGATAGTATAATAACATCATTTTGATGTATATGCAACCCAAAATGTTTGAAGATTAATTCCATTTTAGTGTCAAGTGGAGACCATGAGACTAACATTATTCTTGATACCTTAGATTCCTTTTTATGTTTTTTTTCTTACTTTGTGTTGTTTGTTTTTTTTGTACCAAAAAAAAAAAAAAAGTTTGGGCTTGGGCTTGGGTTGGGGGCAAAGGCGGGGATGGAAATCTTAACCTCTGCCTCGTCCCGGTCCATTGTCATCCTAATTATACTCTCAATAAAAAAATAGGGTTACTAACCACTCTTAACTCAAATTAAGTAAATAAGCCGAAAAGTAACCTAAAAATGTTTGTCAGGTAAACAAGCCAAGAAAATTAGGTGATAAGCAGAAGAACTTTGGGAATTTGAAAAATGCTAGCATCAATCACGCATATTGATTAAGTGCCAATAGATGCATGCCACGTTAGTTGAGAGCCACCAACTGCAGATGATGCTAGAGGTGCTCTAGGAATTTCTAAGGTTTACTTAAGAATCTGGTTAAAAAGCAGAGTTTATTAGGTTTGCTTGAGAATCTAGTTTTAAAGGGATTCATTATTCTAAATATAATTTTAGAACTGCAATTTCACTCTAAGTCACCCAATTCTTCTAACCAGGTGAACGAACTGCACTCTAACCTTCAAACTAGAACCGAAGATAATTTTTGTCACTCTCAATAAAAATAGGGTTACTAACCACGCTTTACTCAAATTAACTATATAAGTTGAAAAAGTACCCTACAAAAATTTGTCAAGTAAACAAGCCAAGAAAATTGGGTGATAAGCAGAATAACTTTAGGAATCTAAAAAACACTAGCATCAACTAAGCCTGTTGAATAAAGGTCGGCAGATGTGTGCCATGTCAGTTTGGACCCGTCAATTGCAAATGATGCTAGAGGTGCTCTAGAAATCTCTAGGATTTGTTTGAGAATCTGGTTAAAATGAAAAGTTCATTAGGTTTGCTTGATAATCTAGTTTTGAAGGGATTCCCTAACCTGAATACAATTTTATAACTGTAGTGTCGTTGTAAGTCACCCAATCCTTCTAACCAGATGAACGAACTGCGTTCTAATCTTTAAACTAGCAAACTAGAAACTAATTCTTGCCACTCTCAATAAAAACTAAATTACTAACCGCGTTTTACTCAAATTAAGTAAATAAGTTGAAAAGTACCCTAAAAATTTGTCAA
>CM065386.1:39572500-39817500 GCA_033060915.1 Euryodendron excelsum
TTGGAAGGCCTCCACCAAAGGCACATGTTTTCAAATCAAAATGGAGTTCCACTATACAATAAAAAAGGCACATGATCTTAGTCCGATCGAGAAAGGGACACCTAAACGGACATCTTCCTCCCCCCCCCCCCCCCCCCCCCCCCAACCAAATACCACCACCACCACCACCACCACCACATCCTAATCATCTCATTGGACATCTTTTCTATTTTATTATCTTGAAGACACATCACGTTCGCTTCCACTACCTAATCAAAGTTTCATGTTCTAGTTTTAAATTTTGACCCTTATGATGCTGCCAATAAAAATTTCAACCTCCTAACTCAACTTTCTTTTGTCTTCTTGTCTCTCATATTATCATTCACACTACACTGTCCCTTTTTAAGCTCCGTCTCCCCCTTACTCTTGCCCGTAGACCTCACATTTTGCTTGTTTTGCTTGCCTAAGATATTCTTCCTCAAAGCCATCACAAGACATTCGTAAAAACTTTGTGGAATTTCTAACCTTTTTCATAGTCCATTTTGATGCCTCACTTCCTTCCCCACCCCAACCAACCCCAAACACCCACCATCATGTATGTCATAATGTAGGACCTAACATGGCCACCGGACGACATTCGACAGGATCTACGATTTTGAATCCATCACCTAAGGGTTTGAAACCCTTTCCCTCTTGGATCCCATAAAGCCAAGTTGAGACAAAAAACAACTCCCATGACACCTTTCTCCACCCTCTCGTTCTCTTCATAGCACATTGCCAATCGTATGCCCCAAAACCCTTACAATCCTCTTGCATGCCCGGCCAAAGACCTTCCCTAACACTAACCGATCTCCTTTGGATGACTGGCAGACAAGACCTCTTTTTCCTTCCTATTGTATTTCACTATATCCCCATTCAACAATTGTTCCTTAAACTTCATTCCCTCTGCAAGACTTCTAGCCTCCAACTTGCTATCCAGCAACCCACTCTCCTTCCCTTCATAGATCCCATTGTCCTTACTGCCAAGCTCCTCTGTAATGATTCGGTCAAAGGTTAAAAAAATGAGAGTTGGATTTTTTTTATTTTTTATATTACATGTATGTTTGGAGGCTTTTTGCAATTATCCCAAAATAGTTTAAAACAAATCAAACTTTATTTTCTCGTTATAATAAGATAATTGGAGGAAAAGGCAACCCTAATGGAGCGTCTGTGAGACGCTTCTGAGGTTTCTAAAAGTGGCAATTTTTAAGCTATGCAAATGAGGGCTTCGGGAAGTGATTTGTTCAATCGAGCCATATTGATGGAAAGATCTATGGACGGGCTTCTGGGAATTTTCTAGTTTAAACAATTCTCAAGTCATTTAACGGTGTGTTATAATCGGGGAATCAGTAGAAAAGACTACCCTAACGGAGCGTCTACGAGGCGCTCCGGGGACTTTCATCGACTTAGAAGTGTTTAGAGTCACAGGACTTAACTTGGATTAAACATGGGCGTATAATAGGATTTTCCCGATTAGTACCCACAGGCAGTGTGGTTTTGGGGTGCGCTCGAGCCACTAGGGGTAAAATGGTCATTTTGACTGGAATTAGTCGAAAAGGATCAAGATGGGTTGGGATGGCATATTAAGCATGCCAAACTATTTGGGGATAGTCCAGGAAGGTTTATTTACTGTCTAGAGGGATTTGTATTGTGTTGGGGTACCTAGGGACAAAATGATCATTTTGACCGAAATTGATCGAAACAGAACCAGAATTGGTTTAGATGGCCCATTGAGTACGCCTAATTGCCTAAGAACATTTGGAATTGTGGACTTACCATCTTAACGGATTTTGAACTTTCTCAAAGACGTGCCTAGAGGCCCAAGGGACAAGTTTGGTTATTAGGCCTCTGTTGGGCCTAGTAGGCCTGAGAAGCGGTTGACTGATTGGATAGGGATCTAAAAGTTGATTTGGGCTTGAATGTACCTACAGAGTTTTGAAAGGGAGTTCAGTCATGCCGGAGATTGCCGAACAAGCAATAATGGGGTGCTTATAGATGCCCCTCTTTTTCTGTCTTTGCTTATCAAAAAGGAAGGATCTCAAGTTGACTGCAAGACAATTGGAGGGACCAGAATTAAAGAATTTTGAAGAGTAAGTTATCTCGAATTGACATTCCATCTGGTGGAATGGTACTCCTCTAGGAAGGTTTAGGGCTAATGTCTGGACATTGATTCTCTCTTAACTAACGCTCCATCTGGCAGAATGTTGCTTCTCGGTGGAGGTTCAAGGTTGATGTCTGGAAACTGATTCTTCTTAAACTGACGCTCCATCTAGCAGAATGTTGCTCCTCTAGGGAGGTTCAAGGTTGATGTCTTGAAACCAATTCTTCTTGAACTGCCGCTCAGTTTGGCAGAATGTTGCTCCTCTAGGGAGGTTCAAGGATGATATATGCTTTTGAAGGAGAAAGCTGGAAAACCCAATCTGCTTTTTCGGAAGAAGCTCAGAAACCTAATATGCTTTTTTGGACGAAACTCAAAAACCTAATCTGCTTTTGATGGAGAAAGCTTGGACACCTAATCTGCTTTTTCAAAGGAAGCTCAAAAACCAAATTTTCTTTTTCAAAGGAAGCTCAGAAACCTAATCTACTTTTTCGAAGGAAGCTCAAAAACCCAATTGTCTTTTAAGGGAGAAAGCTCAAAAACCCCATCTGCTTTTTCAGAGGATGCTTGAAAACGCAATTTACTTTTTCGAAGGAAGCTTGGAAACCCAATCTGCTTTTTAGAGGAAACTTAGAAACCCCATCTGCTTTTTCGAAGAAAGCTTGCACACTCAATCTACTTTTTCAAAAGAAGCTCGGAAACCTAATCTGCTTTTTCATAGGAAACTCGAAAATCTAAATTTTTTAAAGTTAGGCTTTTTGACATGAAAGCTTGAAAACTTGAGATTTTTGGAAAGCAGAACTGTTGAAGGAAAAAGCTCGCGAAACCCAAGAAGATGTTTTGAAAACGGAGCTTTTGAAGGAGAAAGCTCAGGAAACCCGAGAAATATTTTTGAGATTAAACTTTTGAAGGAAAAAAGCTTTGGAAAAATAGTAAAATGATTTTGAAATGTAACCTTTTGAAGGAAAATGTTTAGAAAATCTTGAGACTGATTAGAATGGAAACTTTGTGAAGGAAAAAGTTTAGAAAACCTAGAGATTGATTTTGAGTTGAAATTTTTTGAAGGAAAAGTTTGAAAAACCTTGAAGGTACTTTTGAAATCAAACTTTTTGAAAAAAAAAAAGTTCAAAAACCAAGAAAGGAGGAAACCATTTGAAGGGGATTCACTTGAATTCAAATTTTGAAAACTCTTCTCTTTCGTTTTTTTTTTACCATGAAGGGTAGAAAATTTGTTTTCGCTCAAAACTTGGACTTTTTGAGGGAAAATTTTAGAAAAGCTTAGTTGACTTTTGAAAATTGATTTTGAATTTAAAAGAAAGCAAGAGCTTTGATCTTTTGAATTTGAAACTTTTTGTAGAAAAAGTTTTGAAGCTTTTTGAAATTGATTTTGAAATTTGAAAGTTTTTGTTAATGAAGCCTTAAAAGTTTTTGGATTTTTGAAAATTGATTTTTTATTTAAAAGAAAGAATGAGCTTTCGCTTTTGAAGTTTATGTTGGATTGATTCAGTAAGAATTATACCTTAGCTTTACCTTGGGGTTTTGGAGATGGTTATGCTTGGGCAATCATTAGAAACTGCTCTATGCTTGTAATTCTTCCGTCTCAGAGCTTGAAGGGGAGATATTTGTGGTCCGTTGGATTTAGATTTCTTAAGATCAGAATACTCAGTGTTTGCTTGATTGTCGAGTTCTTCTTTTGCTAGGCATAACAGGATTCTTACTGACATATCTTCTGAAGGGTTATGTTTATCTGAAGTCAAATGTCTTGAGTTTGTTTCTGGGAGGGGTAAGGTGTCTTTTGAAAAGTTTGAGGGATCTGGAGGATCGAACATCTTTGGTGGGTTCTTTTTTTTTTTTTTTTTTTAATGGATCGACTGGTTTAAAATTGAATGGGAGGTGTAGGATGGGTCATTGCCCCAGCTTTAATGATTTGAGAATGTTGAATTAGGCTTTCCAAAGTTGATTGGGGAGGTCGAGGGTGGGACATTGCCCTAGTCTCCATTTTTTGAAAAAGGTCGAATTAAGCTGTTTAAATTTTTCACTGGAAGTTAGAATGATGTATGTTATATCTATGGATGGATGCACATATTAGACAGGAATATGAATAAATAAATATACGGGTTTACAGAGGAATTGAAGTGAATGCATGTCATACTTTTTGATGAATGCACAGGCTTATGCATGAATGGAATTAAATGCATGTCACACTTTTTTATGAATGCATAGGATTATACAGGAATTGACTTGAATGCGTGTTATACTTTTTGATGAACGCACAAGTTTATACATGAATGAAATTGAATGCGTGTCGTACTTTTTGATGGATGCATGAATATAATTGAACTACACAAGAATTGAATAGATGTACAAGTTATACATGTCATGAATGCACAAGTATTGCATAAATACAACTTATTTATGAAGAATGCCCCAGGATTGCCCCAAGGTTGATGTTCAGTTATGAGCATTATATCTTAGGATCAGGCAGTCTTTTGGACTTCTATTCTTCCTTTGGGATTCCTCTTTCAAGTTCCACCCTTTTCTTGCCAAGATGTGATAGCATTTGCATCACTTTTAAAGATTTAACTCATTGACTCGTTCTCTCCCTTTCTTTTACTGAAAGGAAAACTCCTCCAAGTGGGGCTCTGGAGTGAACACCGATATCGCTGTAAGCACCTTATGTTTGCCTGCTCGATAGTCTCCAGTTCGTCCAGACTTGCGTTCAAGTCAATAGGGACATATTCCAATTTAAATCAGTTTTCCAAGCCTAAATTAGTTAATCTATCACTTTGCAGGCCCGCTGGGCCCAAATAGAGGCAAAATAACCAAAATGCCCCTAAGGGCATTGTTCGATCCAATTTTGATGGGCATGTCTTCTCGAAGACGGTAAGTCCCCATTTTGATCTCAAATCTAATTTCAAGTCCAATTCCAATTCAAATTCTATATGGAACACCTTTCAAGAAAGTTGATTACTCAAGGTGGTAAGACCATCCAATCCGGCACGTTTTTAAAAGAAAATCTTTAGAATGATAAGTCCCTTCAAGCCCATCGATCGGAACGAGACCCCAAGTCCCCGAGATGGTAGAATGGTCCACCTTTGGTGCTTGCTAACCCGCCAATGAAGAAATTTTTGTTATTTGGCACGCCTTTCAAGAAAGTTGTTTCCTTAGGCAATAAGTCCACCTAGCAACTTCTCGAGATCAGGCAGTCTCTAGAATGATTGAACCGTCAGAGTAACGAAAGTACTGATAAATATCACAACCATTAGAGTGGCGAAAACACTCGTAAACAGGTCGATATAGAGAATTTCCAACAAACCCCTGTGTCATGGGACCGTCGTCAGAGTGGCAGAAACACTCAAAACCCAAGTTAACACCAGTGCCTGCTAGCCTACTTCGATGAAAATTGACCAAATTGCCCTTATGGCCATTTTCCGGTACGTTTCTTAAGAAAGTACCTAAGTCCTTAGAACAGTAAGTCTACCCTTCTAAGATCGTCCCAAAAATGATCCGACATGATTAGGTGTCTTCTAGTCGGTTTTAGGCCAATTCCGAGATCCTCCACTCAAAATGATTGTTTCGCCCCTAAGCATTTGAGTGCTCTGGGAACCACACCAGCTCTGGGTATTAAGCCGGTAACCTCTTGGGGATGCTTTTGATAGTATCCTCGGCCTTCCATTACCTTTTCAGACCATTCCAAGTCAGTTTTGATAAACTTGATGCAAAATGACCATTTTGCCCCTAATGAGCCGGTCGCCTTTTCTAACCACACCGGTTCTAGGTATCAAACCGATAATCTCCTAGGACATTCTAAGTGATGTTTCCAAGTTTTTAGTCTTCTTCTAGCACATTCCAAGTCTATCGCGGTAGTTTTCTGGTCCAATTGACTATTTTGCCCCTAATGGCCAGGTCAACCTTTCCAATACACTCTATCATTATTTTTCAAGTCTACTACCCCCGGAACACTATTTTAAAGGGTTCATATCCCTATCTGGCCCTCCGAGCCATTCCCGGCCCTTTAAATCATTCCCAAACCATCCAGAGTCACTCCTAGTGAAGCCAGACTAAAAATTGCATGATAGTCACTAGTACAGACGTCCAAATCTTCTGAAGATATGTTGCTTGCTGACCTTAAACATTTCCTTAATGGCTAGAGCCACTAGTAGTGGCGCCAAGCCAAAAAATGGCCTGGCACCACCAGTGTAATCTTTGGTCAGGTGCCACTACAACAGGCGACAGTGCACTCCTCTGTCTATAAATACAGAGTCTCTTCCAGCGTGAAAAGGATCTGCAAACTCAATCTAAAAACCCTCCTCTTCGATATACAGAGCTTGAAACCTCTCCAAACGCTAGTTTCCTTTAGGTTTTCCAAACCCTAGCCTCTATACGCCAAAGCCTAGCCTCACTTACACTCACATACATCCCTATACACTCATATACTAACCTTCAAAGCTTCCAATGAAGACCTGAAGTGCTGCAACTCTGAAGTTTTCAAAGATCAAAGCAAGCTCTCAAAGACCGACGCAAAGCAAAGCAAGGACCAAAATAAAGCAAGCAAGCACAATAAAGCCAATAAAAGAATATTCAAGGTAGGCTCTCTATTTATGTTTACGCATCTTCTCCTCTCTCTTCTCTCTCCTAACCTACTTGGGTTTTCTTCTATTTTAATCCCCCATCTTCTACCCCCCTTTCTTGTATGCTTGAAACAAGAGACTCCTCGGTCCATGTGTAGGATTAGGCTATGAAGGTCACCGTGTCGGGGGCTTTCTTTTAGTCTAATCGGAGACCTCGTGGGTTCGGCCCCCTTAATTATGTGGTGAAGCCTTTAACCTTGTATGTTCATGACCCCAACTTGCATTGTGCATATCATGGTCATGCATCTCTCCAAAAACTTGTTTTTTAAATTTGTTTTCAAAACTTGCATCAAAAATCATTTTCAAAACTTGCATTACAATTTTCTTCTTCAAAACTTATTTTCAAAATCACAATCTTAAGATAATTTTAGCCTTTCCATGGTTAGGGTTGCTTTAGGAAAGTGTTACATTTAAAGTGACTCTTATGGTCCATATTTTCAAATCCTTGTTGTTTTCAAAACCATAACCCTAGAATGGTTCTAATCTTCTTATGGTTAGAATCATTTTAGGAAAGAGAGATATTTTTAGAAGCTTGCAAAAGTCTACACTCAAATCCTTTTCAAATCTTTTTTAAACTTACTTTCTAAAAACCTCTTTTCCTAAAATCTCTTTTTCAATAAACTTTCTAAAAACTCTCTCCAATCTCTTTGTTAAAGTTGCTTTCTAAAAATTGCTTTCTAAAAACTCCCTTCAAAATACTATTTTCCAATAAATTTTCCAAAAATCTCTCTTCAAAATTCGCTTTCTAAAAACGCTCCTTAAGTCTCTTTCCCAAAAACTCCCTTAAAAAATCTCTTTCCTAAAAAGCCTTCTTTTCAAAACCTCTCTTTCCAAAAACTCTCTCAAAGTTTTACTTTCCAAAATCTCCTTTTTAAAACTCTTCTCAAGTTTATTTTCTAAAAACTCTTTGCTAGGATCTCCTTCCAAAAATTTTCCTTCCCAAAAGTTTTACTTTCCAAATCCCCTTTACCTTAGAGCCCAAGTCAAGCCCTAGAGCCAATGATTAGGAAACCCTAATTTTCTTTCCTAAAATATGATTTTCAATCTTGCCTTAAAACCTAGGGTTCCAAAACCTCCTTTTTTTACATCAAAAACATCAATTTTCAAAATCTATTTTCTACATCAAATCATAGACTTCCAAATCTAGGATTTCTAAAACTTCACCTTCTAATTCCATGCCAAATCCAATCTCCCACTTAAGAAACTAGATCCAATCCTCCATTTTTGAAAACAAAATCAATTCATCTCCTTTTTAGAAACGAAATACAATCTTTTGTTTTAGGAAATAAAAATCAAATCTTTTCTAATTCCATACCTTTTCAAATTTCAATTTTTCAAATTCCAAATTTTCAAATCTTTTTTAAACTCAAATATTTCCTAAACTTCAAGTGTTTCTAAAACTCAAACTTTCAAACCTTTCTTAATTTCGAACTTTCCATTCCAAATCTTTCCAAAACCCTAAATTTTCTAAATTTCAAATCTTTCCTAATTCCAAATCTTTCTTAAATCAAACTTTTCCTAATCCCAAATCTTTCCACAAATCAACTCGTTCTTTAGTTAAAGCTTTCTAAATTCAAAACTTTCCAATTTCAAAACCTTTCCTATTTTAAATTTTCCTAAGATGAAACTTTCCTAATTCATAACTTTCCTAAAATGAAACATTCCAAACTCGAAACTTCCCAAAAATGAAACTTTCCTATTTTGAAATTTTCTTAATTTCAAGATTTTCTAAATTTAATCTTTCTTAAACTTGAACTCTCCATGTTTTCTAAATCAAACTTTCCAATCAAATCTTTCTTAATCTCAAGTCCCTTCTTAAATTTTATCTTTCCTAAGTCTAGGTTTCCTAAATCTCAATCTTTCCAAAATAAGTCCAAATTCTTCTTCCAAGTTCTATCTTTCTAAATCAAAGTCCAATCTTTTCAAATCCCCAAGTTCAATTTCAAATCAAATTCAATTCCAAATTCCAATTTCAAGTTCAAATCAAATCTCTTTTTCAAATCAAACTCTTCTCAAATCAAATCTTCTATCAGACTTTTGTCCGAACTACGGCTGACCTGATTCCTCAAAAGGAATGCATAGGCAACCCTCATGGGTGCGGTCATAACTTTTTTCTAATTTCAATTTCCACAACCTTTTTCAAGTTTCCAATTTCATAACCTTTTTCTATAATCTATTTCAAGTTTCCAATTCTAAAATCCATTTTCAAATTTTCAATTCCTTAATCGATTTTCAATGTCTAAAACCTTCTTTCAAATTTCGAATAAAGTATTTTCAAATCTACTTTCAAATCTCAAATCTCTTTTCTAAATCCATTCCGAATCAAATAAAATACTTGCATATGCATATCATGCATCATGTGAAACATATTTTCAAAATTCTTTTCTAAACTAGAAAGTATGGGACATTTATTGATCAAAGACTCTAATGAGTGAACTTAGGGTGAATAGTCAAGTAGGTACCGCAAGGGCGGGGTAGGGTGATGGCTTAATGCATCTTTTCTACACATAACCAACCTCCAGACTTGGGATCACTGTTTTTGAAAGACCAAGATGGAGTTATTTTAAAAAAAAGAGCTTACACTTTTCCAAAGGTTACCAAACAACCTATTTTCTTAAAAACTCTCTCTTATGGAAGTATTTCAAAAACCTTTTCCAAAAAACCCTAAGTGTAATATTCGGATTGTGCTTAGTTTTTAGGTGACCTGACTCATCTTTATCAAGTTAGGTGGCAACTCCAAATCTTTTTTCAAAAGCCATTTATTCAAATCAATTTTCAATTCAAATCTCGTCGCACTCATCTTTTTAGGAGGATAAGTTCTAACAAGAGAGCACTGTGTTTTTCTCACTTGTCTTTTTTGGATGCAAAAATTGAGGCGCAACAATCGCCATTTAGCAAAGCAACCGGTAGCTTCCTTCCTTAACCAGCGACTTTGAAAGCTATTTAAAAGTGTAGGAAAGCCCCTTTTGTTTTTTTTTTTTGTAGAACCATTAAACTTTTCAAATTATAGGAGTCCTATAAAGACATGATTAATCAATTTAGGGTAAATATAGATTCATGAATATCAATATGCGACTTCGCTTGAAAAATCAACATCAAATATGTACGAAACCACACAAAATAAGCACAATTGGTTGTGAGATGATCAAGACCATATCAGGGACAATGTAGTGGTGTAAGCATGAACTTCATAGAGACTAATGAGAAAATAAACCTTGGGCATGATCTAGGATGGTGTACCATGTCTAATCGCTTGTAGATCAACACTCCTAAAAGTCAAACCGTCTCATCTTATACTCTTAATTTTTTTTGGGACAGAAATCCAACCCTATCTCTCTAATGGTGGGAATACTAAAACGTAAAGATATGGTGGCTTTCACACACATGAGTAGGTAGCCTTGCCCTCTTATCACATAACAATAGTAGCTACACTCAGATGAGAGTGGGAATCAACAAAAGGTCAATCTAGGTATGAGACAATCCACAAATATTTGGCAAGAGCGGAACCAGCTAAAAATAGATCATAAATGCGGATTTCAAATTCTAAGAAGTCTCGAGAGGTGTGCATTAAGAAGAACATGAATCACTAATACGGTAAAGAACATCAAAACCATTGACTTATATTTATGCAAGTGATCATGTACCCAAGATTCAACCTCAAATAAGCATGCACATCAATCTGTTCATAATTGAATATTTTCCCTAGTGATTATGCACGCGTAGAACAAAAACTATCAAAAATTTTTTTTAGTTTTTCTGATTTTTCTTCTTCTTTTTTTTTTTTAAGATTTAATCATCCTAGACTTGCCGATGTGCGCTAATCGTCCCTTCGTGGATTTAGCTACTTGCTGCTTTGCTAGGACATCCTTCGGAAGTCACTTTTTGGACTTCAATGAGTTTATGTGATTGAATTTTATCTCTCACCCTTTTGTATTTCCCCTCTCTCTGTACTTTCTATTTCTCTCTCCCCTCTTTTCGAAGTCACAGATTGTTTCTGCTGAAAGTGGTGCTTATGCTATCCCATCCTCTAAGTTAAGGTAAAACATTTCGAAGGAAAAATTCCTAGAGGAGAAAACATCATCCATGGAAAGCCCTGAGACAAATGATATAACATTAAAACTTTGGATCCTTTTCATTTAGATGATTGTAAGCACCCCATTTTTGACCGCTCGGTAGTCTACAATTTGTCTAGACTTATGTTCAAGTCATTGTGGGCGTAATCCAATCGAAACCAACTTTCTAAGTCCAAATCCCGCCTGTCCATCGCTACGAGGGGCCCGCCAGGCCCAAATAGAGGCAAAATGACCAAAATGCCCTTAGGGGCATTATTCTTTCCAACCCCTCTCTCGAGATAGTTGATTCCTCGAGACAGTAAATCTATTCCAAATCAGGCACGTCTTTTCGAAGACGGTAAGTCCCCTTTCCAATCCCTCTCTCGAGACAGTTTATTCCTCGAGACGGTTCCAAATCAGGCACATCTTTTCGAAGACGGTAAGTCCCCTTTCCAATCCCTCTCTCGAGACAGTTTATTCCTCGAGACGGTTCCAAATCAAGCACATCTTTTCGAAAACGGTAAGTCACCTTTCCAATCTCTCTCAAGACAGTTTATTCCTCGAGACGGATCCACATCATGCACGTCTTTTTGGAGATGGTAAGTCCCCTTTCCAATCCCTCTCTAGAGACAGTTTATTCCTCGAGACGGTTCCAAATTAGGCACGTCTTTTCGAAGACGGTAAGTCCCCTTTTCAATCCTTCTCTCGAGACAATTTATTCCTTGAGACGGTTTCAAATCAGGCACGTCTTTTCGAAGACGGTAAGTCCCCTTTCCAATCTCTCTCTTGAGACAGTTTATTCCTCGAGATGGTTCCAAATCAGGCACGTCTTTTTGAAGACGGTAAGTCCCCTTTCCAATCCCTCTCTCGAGACAATTTATTCCTCGAGACGGTTCCAAATCAGGCACATCTTTTCGAAGACAGTAAGTCCCCTTTCCAATCCTTCTCTCGAGACAATTTATTCCTCGAGACGGTTCCAAATTAGGCACATCTTTTCGAAGACGGTAAGTCACCTGTCCAATCACTCTCTCGAGACAGTTTATTCTTCGAGACGGATCCACATCAGGCACGTCTTTTTGGAGACGGTAAGTCCCCTTTCCAATCCCTCTCTCGAGACAATTTATTCCTCGAGATGGTTCCAAATCAGGCACGTCTTTTCGAAGACGGTAAGTCCCCTTTCCAATCCCTCTCTCGAGACAATTTATTCCTCGAGACGGTTCCAAATCAGGCACGTCTTTTCAAAGACGGTAAGTCCCCTTTCCAATCCCTCTCTCAAGACAGTTTATTCCTCGAGACGGATCCACATCAAACACATCTTTTCGGAGACGATAAGTCCCCTTTCCAATCCCTCTCTCGAGACAGTTTATTCCTCGAGATGGTTTTACATCAAGCACGTCTTTTCGGAGACGATAAATCCCCTTTCCAATCCCTCTCTCGAGACAGTTTATTCCTCGAGACGGTCCCAAATCAGGCACGTATTTTCAAAGACGATAAGACCTCTTTCCAATCCCTCTCTCGAGACAGTTTATTCCTCGAGATGGTCTGAGTAGCGAAAATACTCGCAAACATCACAACCGTCTGAGTAAGGGGAATACTTGTAAACAGGTCGACATAGGGAATTGCCGACAAGCCCCTGTGTCACGACGACCGTCGTCAGAGTGGCGGAAACACTCAAAACTCAGGTCAACACCAGTACCTGCTAGCCCACCTCGGTGAAAAATAACCAAATTGCCCCTTGGGCCTTTTCCGAGACTTTCTGGTCAAGATGACCATATTGCCCCTAGGCATCCGAACACCCCGGGAACCACACTGGCTCTGGGTATCAAACTGGTAACCTTCTGAGACTGCTTTTTATAGTACTCTCAACCTTTCTTTAGCTTTTTGGATCATTCCGAGTCAGTTTCGGTAAAGCCGGTCAAAATGACAGTTTTGCCCATGGTGGGCCAGTCTCCTTTTCTGACCACACCGGCTCTGGGTATCAAACCGACAACCTTTGGGAACATTCTGAATAATGTTTCCAAATCTCGAGTCTTCTTCCGGGACAGTCTAAGCTCGACCCAGCAGCTTTCCAACCCGATTGACCATTTTGTCCCTAATAGCCCGGTCAACCCTTCCGTCACATTCTATCCTCACTTTTCAAGTCAAATACCTCCAGGACACTATTTTAAGTGTTCCCACTCTTTTTCGGCCTTTCGGGTCATTCCTGGTCTTCCAAACTCCTTCCCGAACTTTCCGTAGTCCATCATAGTGAAGCCAGACTAAAAATTACATGGTAGTCACTAGTACAGGCGCCCAAATCTAGTCAAAGATACGTTACTTGCTGATCTTAAACATTTCCTAAATTGCTAGTACCACTAGTAGTGGCGCCAAGCCAAAAAATGGCCTGGCGCCATTCCTAGTGGCGCTAGTGTAAAGTTTGGCCTAGCGCCACTACAACAGGCGCCAATGTTGTCCAACCTCTCTAAATACAGAGCCTCTTCTAGCATGAAAGAGGTCCGCAAACTCAATCTAAAAGTCATATATTTCGATATACAGAGCTCGTGCACTCCCTAAACCTTAGCTTTCTTAGGTTTTTCAAACCCTAGCCACCATACACTAAACCCTAGCCTTCTATACACTCATATACACCCCCATACACTCATACACTAGCCTTCAACCCTCCTTTGAAGACTTGAAGAGCTACAATCTAAAGTTTGAAAGCAACTCTTGAAGATTGAAGACGAAGATCAAGACGAAGACCGAAGACAAGCAAGGTTCGCAAAATAAACAAGACATATGGTAGGCTTTCTCTTTAAATTTCCGCACTTCCTCCTCTCTCTTCTCTCTCCTAACCCACTTGGGTTTTCTCTATTTTAATCCCCCATCTCTTTCCCCCCCTTTCTTTGCATGCTTGAAACAAGGGAACTCTCGATCCATGTGTAGGATTAGACTATCGGAGGGTCACCGTGTCGAGGGCTTTCCTTTAGGCTAACCGGAGACCACGTGGGTCCGGCCCCCTTGATTATGTGGTGAAGCCTTAACCTTGTATGTTCACAACCCCAAACTTGCATCTTCCAAAAACCATTTTCAAACTTGTTTTCAAAGATTGCATTAAACTTGTTTTCAAAATTGCATCAAAATCTCCTTTTTCAAAATGTTTTTTCAAAATCACAATCCTAAGGTGATTCTAGCCTTTCCATGGCTAGGGTTGCTTTAAGAAAGTGTTACATTTAAAGTGACCAATACGGTCCATATTTTCAAATCTTGTTGTTTTCAAAACCGCTTTCCTAAAGTGGTTCTAGCCCTCTTATGGTCAGAATTGCTTTAGGAAAGTGAGATGTTTTTACACCTTTTAAAAAACTCCCTTTTCAAAAGTCTCTCTTCCTAAAAATCTCTTTTTCAACATACTTTTCTAAAACTCCTATTTCCAAAATTGTTTTCTAAAAACTTCCAAAAATCTATTTTCCAAAACTTCTCTTTTTAAACCCCTTTCTAAAACGCTCTCTTCAAGGTCCACTTTCCAAAAATGTTCCCTAGGTTTCTTTCTTAGAAAAACCTCATCCTAAATCTCTTTCTTAAAAATCTCTTTCTAAAAAACTCCTCACTAGGATAAACTCTTTCTCCTCAAAATTCACTTTCCTAAAAACTCTTTCCAAAATCTTCCTTCTAGAAACTCCTCTCTCTAGAATTCCCTTCTAAAAAACTTTTTTCCAAAAACACACTTTCCAAAAATGCTTTTCTTAGAGCCTAAGTCAAGCCCTATAACTCACAATTAGGAAACCCTAATTTTCTTTCAAAAAACGTGGATTTCAAACTTGCCTTAAAACCTAGATTTCCAAAACCTCTTGTTTTCACATCAAAACTATACATATTTCCAAAACCTCTTTTCTACGTCAAAACTATAGTTTTTCAAATTTAGGGTTTCTAAAACTTCCCTTTCCAAATTCTTGTCAAATCCAATCTTCCCTTTAGGAAACCAAATCCAATCTTCCCATTTAGAAAACTAGATCCTAGCCTCCATTTTTGGAAACAAAATCAAACCTTCCCTTTTAAAAACAAAATCCAATCCGTTCCTAATCCAAATCTTTCCTAATTCAACTCCTTCCTAAACTTCTCCTTTCCTAAACCTTAAGTTTATAAAACTTGAACATAAAAATCTTTCCTAAATTTTAAAACTCAACTTCCACGTCTTTCCTAATTCTACCCCTTTCCAAATCTTAACTTTCCAAATCCAAGTTTTCAAACCTTTCCTAAACTCAACCTTTTCTAATCTCAAGATTTTCTAAAACTAAAACTCTAAAACTTTCTAAATCCTAAACTTTCTAAATTCGAAACTTTCAAACTCTAAAATTTTCTAAGTTCTAAACTTTCCTAAACTTCAAATCTTTCAAAGTCTAAACCTTTCCTTATTCCAACCTTTTTTAATTCCACATCCTTTCCAAACTTTAATTCCCAAACCTAGATTTTCAAGTCTGTCTAAAACTCAAATTTTGAATCTTCCAAAAATTCTAGAATCTTTCTAAATTCAAATCTTTCCTAATTTAAAATCTTTCTAAAATTCTAAAATTTCTAAATTCAAAACTTTCTTGACTTGCAACTTTCCAAATTATAAACCTTTCTTAAACTAAATTTTTCCTAATTCAAAACATTTCTAAATTCAACACTTTCCTGTTTCAAAACATTTCTTAGAATAAAACTTTCTTAATTCAAAACTTTCCTAAGTTGAAACTTTCCTAATTCCAAAACTTTCCTAAGTTGAAACTTTCCTAAATCAAAACTTTCCTAAAATGACACTTTCCTAATTTTGAAACTCTCCTAATTTGAAAACTTTCCTAATTCGAAACTCTTCTAAATCAGACCTTTCCTAATTCAAACCTTTCATAAATCCAATATTTCTTAAACTCTCGAGTCTTTCCTAAGTCTCATCTTTCTTAAGTCTAGATTTCCTAAATCTCCATCTTTCCAAAACAAGTCTAAATCTTTCCAAGTTCTACTTTTCCAAATCCAAATCCAATCTTTTCAATTCCAAAATTCTAATTTCAAATCTTCCAATCAAAATTCAATCTCTCAATTTTTCAATCCAATTTCCAATTCAATCTCTTTCTTCCAATCAACTCTTCTATTTTCAATCGGACTCTTGTTCGAACTACGACTGACTTGATTCCTCCAAAAGGATACGTAGGCAACCTTCATAGGTGCGGTCACAACTTCTTTCAAATTTCAAATTTCAAATTTCTCCACATTTTCCAAGTCTCAGACTCTACAATCTTTTCAAATCTCCAATCAATTTTCAAATTTTCAATTTCAAATTTCTATTTCCCAAATCTCTCTATTTTTAATTTCCAAAACCTTCCTTCCAAATTCAAACTTCTATCTCTTTCTTTCAAATCAAATCAAATCAAATTCTTATTTTTAAATCTATTTCTAAATCAACTCTCTTCTATTGCACTTACATGTCATGCATCATGTTAGTTTCTTTTCAAACAATGTTTTTCAAAGTGGATAGGATTGAACATTAGTTAGTTAAAGACTCTCATAGATGAATCTAGAGTAGATTGACATGTAGGTACCGAAAGGGCGGGGTAGAGTGATGGCTTAGTGCGTCTTCCCTACACGTAACTGTCACGCCCAGATTTTTCGCACTCGAGGAATACACACACAAGCGAGAAAAATGCTGTACTCTCTTGTTAGAACTCACCCTCCTAGAAGAATGAGTGCGACGTGGTTTGAATTGAAAAATTGGTTTGAATAAAGGGCTTTTGAAAAAGATTCGGAGTCGCCACCTACCTTAATTAAGGTGAGTTAGGTGACCTAAAAACTAAGAATAATCCGAAGACTACACTTAGGGTTTTCAGAAAACAATTTTGAAAATATCTCCTCAAGAGAGGGTTTTTAAGAAAACAGGTTGTTTGGCAAACTTTGGAAAACATTTAACCCTTTTTGAAAAATAACTCCTTTTGGTCTTTGAAATCAGTGATCCTAGGTTCGGAGGTTGGTTACGTGTAGGGAAGACGCACTAAGCTATCACCCTATGTCGCGCCCAGATTTTTCGCACTCGAGGAATACTCACCCAAGCGGGAAAAATGCTGTACTCTCTCGTTAGAACTCACCCTCCTAAAAGAATGAGTGCGACTAGGTTTGAATTGAAAACAGGTTTGAATAAAGGGCTTTTTGAAAAAGGTTCGGAGTCGCCACCTAACTTGATTAAGGTGAGTTAGGTCACCTAAAAACTAAGCATAATCCGAAAACTACACTTAGGGTTTTTGAAAAAACGATTTTGAAAATATCTCCTCAAGAGAGGGTTTTTAAGAAAACAGGTTGTTTGGCAATCTTTGAAAAACATTTAGCCCTTTTTAGAAAAATGACTCCTTTTGGTCTTTGAAATCAGTGATCTAGGTTCGGAGGTTGGTTACGTGTAGGGAAGACGCACTAAGCTATCACCCTACCCCGCCCTTTCGGTACCTACATGTCAATCTACCCTAGATTCACCTATGAGAGTCTTTAATTAACCCATGTTCAACCCTATTCACTTTGAAAAAAAACAATGTTTGAAATAAATATGATGCATGATATGCAAGTGTAAAATGAAAGAATTGAAAAATAGAAATTGATTTGAAAAGAAATTGATTAGATTTGAAAAGATGAAATTGAAATTGGAAACTTTGAAAACTTGGAAATAGGAATTTGAAAATAGAAATTTTGAAATTGAAATTTGAAAATTGATTGGAATTTGAAATTTGGAAAGATTTTGGAAACCACACCCATGAGGGTGGAATTGAAAGTTTGAAAAGTATTGTGACCGCACCTATGAAGGTTGCCTACGTATCCCTTTGGGGGAATCAGGTCAGTCGTAGTTCGGACCGGAGTCCGATTGAAAAGAGATTGATTTGAAGAGAGAGATTGGTTATTGGAAGAAAGAGATTGAATTCAAAATTGGATTTGATTTGAGATTAGAAGAAGAGATTAGAAATTAAAATTGAAAAGAAGATTGGACTTTGATTTGAAAAGATTGATTTGGACTTGTTTTAGAAAGATGAAGGTTTAGGAAACCTAGACTTAGGAAAGAGAAGAGACTTAGGAAAGATTTGACTTGACTTGGAAGGTTTAGGAGATTAGGAAAGGTTGGATTTAGGAAATGTTCGAATTAGGAAATGTTTGATTTAGGAAAGTTTCGAATTAGAAAAGTTTTATTTTTGGAAAGTTTTGAAATTAGGAAAGTTTTAGGTTTAGGAAAGTTTTCGAAAAAGGAAAGGTTTTCAGATTAGGAAAGTTTCCAAATTAGGAAAGTTTTGAAAATCGGAAAGTTTTGAATTTAGAAATGTTTTTTTAAAAAAAAGGAAGTTTTGAATTTGGAAAGCTTTGAAAACAAGGAAGTTTTGAAAATAAGAAAATTTCGTTTTAGGAAAGGTTCGAAAAAGGAAAGTTTTCAACTTAGGAAGTGTTTGAATTAAGAAAGTTTCAACTTAAGAAAGTCTTAAATTAAGAAAGTTTTGAGTTTAGAAAAGTCTTAGATTTGGAAAGATTTGAAGTTTAAGAGAGTTTAGAATTTAGAAAGTTTTAGGTTTAGAAAGATTCAACTTAAGAAAGTTTCAAATTTAGAAAGTTTTGAATTTAGGAAGCTTAGAATGTTAGAAAGATTTGAAATTTAGAAAGTTTAGGATTTTAGAAAGTTTTAGAGTTTGAATTTTAGAAAGTCTTGAAATTAGGAAAGGTTTGAATTTAGGAAATGTTTGAAAGCTTATATTTGAAAAGTTAAGATTTGAAAAGAGGGTAGAATTAGGAAAGGGTTGGATTAGGAAAGATTTTTATGTTCAAGTTTTGGAAACTTAAGGTTTAGGAAAGTGGAAGTTTAGGAAAGATTTGGATTTTAAAATTTAAGGAAAGATTTAAAGTTTAAGTTTAGGAAACTTATGGTTTAGGAAGGAATTGAATTAAGAAAGGTTTGGATTAGGAAGGGATTGGATTTGGTTTCTAAAAACAAGGGTTTGATTTTGTTTCCAAAAACGGAGGATAGGATCTAGTTTCCTAAACGGGTAGATTGGATTTGGTTTCCTAAAGCAAAGGTTTGATTTTGTTTCCTAAAGGGAAGATTTGATTTGGCAAGGATTTGGAAAGGGAGATTTTAGAAACCCTAGATTTGAAAAACCATAGTTTTGACGTAGAAAATAGGTTCTGGAAACATGTATAGTTTGGATGTGAAAACAAGAGATTTTGGAAACCTAGGTTTGGGGCAAAGCTTGAAAATCATGTTTTTGGAAAGAAAATTAGGGTTTCCTAATTGTGGGCTCTAGGGCTTGACTTGGGCTCTAAGGAAAGAGTTTTTGGAAAGTGCGTTTTTGGAAACGAAAGTTTTCTAGAAGGGAATCCTAGGGAGGAGTTTCTAGAGGGAAGAGTTTTTGGAAAGTAAATTTGAAGAGAGTTTTTCGAAAGAGATTTTAAAGAGAGGGAGTTTTTGGAAAGCATGTTTTTGGAAACATAGATTTTAGAAGGAAAATCCTAAAGGGGAATTTCTAGAAGGAAGATTTTGGAAAGAGAGTTTTTTTAGAAAGATTTTTGGAAGAGGTTGTTGGAGAGAGTTTTTAGGAAGGTGAATTTAGGGAGTGTTTTTAGAAAGTGAATTTTGAGGAGAAAGAGTTTTTGGAAAGGAGTAGAAAAAGGAAGTTTTGAAAAATAGATTTTGGAAGGGAGTTTTTAGAAAACAATTTTGAAGAGGAGAGTTTTAGGAAAGTATGTCAAAAAAGAGATTTTTAGGAAGAGAGATTTAGAAAAAGAGTTTTAGAAGGTGTAAAAACATCTCACTTTCCTAAAGCGATTCTAGCCATAAGAGAGCTAGAACCACTTTAAGAAAGCGGTTTTGAAAACAAAATTTTTGAAAAAGAGATTTTGATGCAATTTTGAAAAACAAATTTGAAAACGATTTTTGAAAACAACTTTTTGAAAACGAATTTTGGAAGATGCAAGACTATGATATGCACAATGCAATTTGGGGTCGTGAACATATAAGGTTAAGGCTTCACCACATAATCAAGGGGGCTGGACTCACGTGGTCTTTGGTTAGACTAGAAGAAAGCCCCCGACACGGTGACTCTCCCATAGTCCAATCCTACACATGGACCGGGAATCCCCTTGTTTCAAGCATGCAAAGAAAGGGGGGGAAAGAGATGGGGGGATTAAAATAGAGAAAACCCAAGTGGGTTGGAGAGAGAAGAGAGAGGGGGGAAGTGCAGAAAATTAAAGAGAAAGCCTACCTTGTTTCTTGTTTATTTTGCGCGCCGTGCAGTCTTCGGTCTTGAACTTCTTTTTCAACCTTCAAGGATTGTCTTCAAGCTTTAGATGGCAGCTCTTCAAGTCTTCCAAGGATGGTTGAAGGTTAGGGTATGAGTGTATGAGGGAGTGTATAAGTGTATAGGAGGCTAGGGTTTGTGTATAGTGGCTAGGGTTTAGAAAACCTAAGGAGGCTAGGGTTTTGGAGGTGCTCGAGCTCTGTATATCGAAAAATATGATTCTTAGGTTAAGTTTGCCGACCCCTTTCACGTTGATCGAGGCTCTGTATTTATAGAAGTTGGACAAGCCTGGCGCTTGTTGCAGTGGCGCTAGGGCAAAATTTATACTGGCGCCACTAGGAGTGGCGCCAGGCCATTTTTTGGCTTGGCGCCACTGCTAGTGGCGCCAGCCATTTAGGAAACAATTAAGGTCGGCAAGCAACGTATCTTTGACTAGATTTGGGCGCCTGTACTAGTGACTACCATGTAAACTTTAGCCTGGCTTCACTAGGAGTGACTCCGGAAAGTCCGGGAATGATTTGAAGGAGCCGGGAGTGACCCGGAAGGCCGGAAAGGAGCAGGAACACTTAAAATAGTGTCCTGGAGGTATTTGACTTGAAAAGTGAGGATTGGATGTGTCGGAAAGGTTGATCGAGCCTTTAGGGGCAAAACGGTCAATCGGACCGGAAAACTGCCAGGACAGACTCAAACTATCCCGGAAGAAGACTTGGGTTCTGGAAACATTATTTAGAACGTTCCCAGAGGTTGCCGGTTTGATTCCCAGGGCCGGCGTGGTCGGAAATGGAGACCGGCCCACCAGGGGCAAAACGATCATTTTGTACCGGGTTTGCCGGAACTGACTCGGAATGGTTCGGAAAGGTAAAGGAAGGTTGAGAACACTATAAAAAGTATTCTCGGGACATTACCGGTTTGATACCAGAGCCGGTGTGGTTGAAGAAGGAGACCGGCCCTCTAGGGGCAAAACGGTCATTTTGCACCGAGTTGGCCGGAACTGACTCGGGATGGTCCGGAAAGGTAACGGAAGGTCGAGAACACTATAAAAAGTATTCTCGGGACATTACCGGTTTGATACCCAGAGCCGGTGTGGTTTAAGAGGGAGACCGGCCCTCCAGGGGCAAAACGGTCATTTTGTACCGGGTTGACCGGAACTGACTCGGAATGATCCAGAAAGAGAAGGGAAGGTTGAGAATACTATAAAAAGTATTCTCGGGACATTACCGGTTTGATACCCAGAGCCGGTGTGGTTCCCGGGGCGTTCGGATGCCTAGGGGCAAAATGGTCATCTTGACCGAAAAGTCTCGGAAAAGGTCCTAAGGGTAGTCTGGTCATTTTTCACCGAAGTGGGCTAACAGCCACTGGTGTTGACCTAGGTTTTGAGTGTTTCCGCCACTCTAACGGGGTTGAGTATTTCCGCTACTCTAACGGGGTTGATGATTTGAGAGTATTTCCGCTACTCGGACGGGATTGAGTATTTCCGCTACTCAGACGGGATTGAGTATTTCCGCTACTCTAATGGGGTTGAGTATTTTCGCTACTCTAACGGGGTTGATGATTTGAGAGTATTTCCGCTACTCTAACGGTTGAGTATTTCCGCTACTCTAACGGCTCTGTGAGTGTTTCCGCTACTCTAACGGTTGAGTATTTCCACTACTCTAACGGTTCTGTGAGTATTTCCGCTACTCTAACGATTCTGTGAGTATTTCCGCTACTCTAACGGTTTTGTGAGTACTTCCGCTACTCTAACGGCTTTGTGAGTACTTTCGCTACTCTAACGGTTCTGTGAGTATTTCCGCTACTCTAACGGTTTTATGAGTAGTTTTGCTGCTTGGACCGTCTCGAGGAATAAACTGTCTTGAGAGAGGGATTGGAAAGGAGTCTTATCGTCTTCGAAGAGACGTGCTTGGATTTGAACCGTCTCGAGGAATAAACTGTCTCGAGAGAGGGATTGGAAAGGGGTCTTACCATTTCCATAGAGACGTGCCTGGGTTTTGAGTGTTTCCGCCACTCTAACGGTTTTGTGAGTGTTTCCGCCACTCTAACGGTTTGGTGAGTATTTCCGCTACTCTAACGGTTTTATGAGTAGTTTCGCTACTCGGACCGTCTCGAGGAATAAACTATCTCGAGAGAGGGACTGGAATTGAAATAAGAAAGGACAATGCCCCTAAGGGCGTTTTGGTCATTTTGCCTCTATTTGGGCCTGACAGGCCCGCGAAGCAATGGAAAGGTGGAATTTAGACCTAGGAAATTGGATTCAATAGGAATATGCCCAAAATGACTTGAAAACAAGTCTGGACGGAGTGTAGACTACCGAGCGGTCAAAAATGGGGTGCTTACACCCTACCCCGCCCTTTCGGTACCTGCATGTCAATCTACCCTAGATTTACCTATGAGAGTCTTTAATTAACAAATGTTCAACCCTATCCATTTTAGAAAAATAATGTTTAAAAAGAAACTAACATGATGCATGATATGCAAGTACAAGTTAAAAGAATTGAAAAATAGATTTGAAAAGAGATTGATTTGAAAATAGATTTGAAGAGATGGAATTGAGATTGGAAAGTTTGAAAATTTGGAAATAGAAATTTTGAAAATAGAAATTTGAAATTGGAATTGTGAAAATAGATTAGAGTTTGAGATTTGGAAAGATTTTGGAAACCGCACACATGAGGGTGGAATTGAAAGTTTGAAAAGTATTGTGACCGCACCTATGAAGGTTGCCTACGTATCTCTTTGGGGGAATCAGGTCAGTCGTAGTTCGGACAAGAGTCCGATTGAAAAGAGATTGATTTGAAGAGAGAGATTGGATTTGGAAGAAAGAGATTTGAATTGAAAATTGGATTCGATTTGAGATTAGAAGAGGAGATTGGAAATTGAAATTGAGAAGATTGGACTTGCTTTGGAAAGATTGATTTTGGAAGACTTGGTTTTAGGAAACCTAGACTTAGAAAAGAGACTTAGGAAAGATTCAACTTGACTTGGAAGTTTTAGGAGATTAGGAAAGATTGGATTTAGGAAATGTTTAAATTAGGAAAAGTCTGATTTAAGAAAGTTTCAAATTAGGAAAGTTTCATTTTTGGAAAGTTTTGAATTAGGAAAGTTTTAGGTTTAAGAAAGTTTTCAACTTTAGGAAAGTTTTGAAATGGGAAAGTATTGAATTTAGAAATGTTTTGAATTAAGAAAAGTTTAGTTTGGGAAAGGTTTAGAATCTGGAAAAGTTTCAAATTAAGAAAGTTTTGAATTTTGGAATGTTTGAAAAAGGGAAGTTTTGAATTTGGAAAGTTTTGAAAAGAAGAAAGTTTTGAAAATATGAAAGTTTCGTTTTGGGAAAGGTTTGAAAAAGGAAAGTTTTCATTTTAGAAAATGTTTGAATTAAGAAAGTTTTGAGTTTAGAAAAGTCTTAGATTTGGAAAGATTTGAAGTTTAAGAAAGTTTAGAATTTAGAAAGTTTAAGATTTAGAAAGTTTTAGGGTTTTAGGAAATCTTGAGATTAGGAAAGGTTTGAGTTTAGAAAAAGTTTGAAAAATTAGATTTGGAAAGTTGAGATTTGGAAAAGGGGTAGGATTAGGAAAGGGTTGAATTAGGAAACATTTTTATGTTCAAATTTTGGAAAGTTAAGATTTAGGAAAGTGGAGGATTAGGAAGGATTTGAATTAGGAAAGATTTGGATTTGGAAGGGATTGGATTTGGTTTCTAAAAGAAAAGATTTGATTTTGTTTCCAAAAACGGAGGACGGGATCTAGTTTCCTAAACGGGGAGATTTGATTCGGTTTCCTAAAGGGAAGATAGGATTTGACAAGGATTTGGAAAAGGAGATTCTAGAAACCCTAGTTTTGAAAAATGTAGTTTCGACGTAGAAAATAGGTTTTGGAAACATGTATAGTTTGGATGTGAAAACAAGAGATTTTGGAAACCTAGGTTTGGGGCAAGGTTTGAAAACCATGTTTTTGGAAAGAAAATTAGGGTTTCCTAATTGTGAGTTCTAGGGCTTAATTTGGGGCTCTAAGGAAAGAGTTTTTAGAAAGTGTGTTTTTAGAAACGTAGATTTTAGAAGGAAAATCCTAGAGGGGAACTTCTAGAAGGAAGATATTGGAAACAGAGTTTTTGAAACGATTTTTGGAGAGAGTTCTTCTAGGAAGGTTTTTGGTTGAAGCTTTTTGGAGAGAGTTTTTGGAAAGACTTTTGGGGAACGTGTTTAGAAAGTGAATTTTGGGGAGAGGATTTTGGAAAGTAGTTGAAAAAGAGAGTTTTGGAAAATAGATTTTGGAAGGGAGTTTTTGAAAACAATTTTGAAGAGGAGAGTTTTAGGAAAGTGTAAAAACATCTCACTTTCCGAAAGCGATTCTAGCCATAAGAGGGCTAGAACCACTTTAAGAAAGTGGTTTTTGGAAAACAACAAGGGTTGAAAATATGGACCAAAAAGGTCACTTTTAATGTAACACTTTTCTAAAGCAAACCTAGCCATGGAAAGGCTAGAATCACCCTAGAATTGTGATTTTGAAAACAAGTTTTTGAAAAAGAGATTTTGATGCAACTTTGAAAACAAGTTTGAAAACGGTTTTGAAAAACGAGTTTGAAAACGAATTTTGAAAGATGCAAGACTATGATATGCACAATGCAATTTGGGGTCGTGAACATATAAAGTTAAGGCTTCACCACATAATCAAGGGGGCCGGACCCACGTGGTCTCTGGTTAGACTAGAAGAAAGCCCCCGACACGGTGACTCTCCAACCGTCTAATCCTACACATGGACCGGGAGTCCCCTTGTTTCAAGCATGCAAAGAAAGGGGGGGAAAGAGATGGGGGATTAAAATAGAGAAAACCCAAGTGGGTTGGAGATAGAAGAGAGAGGGGGCAAGTGCAGAAAATTAAAGAGAAAGCCTACCGTATGTCTTCTTTATTTTGCGCGCCGCGCTGTCTTCGGTCTTTGGTCTTTGTCTTGATCTTTGTCTTCAATCTTCAAGAGTTGTCTTCAAGCTTTGGATGGCAGCTCTTCAAGTCTTCGGAGAAGGGTTGAAGGTTGGTGTATGAGTGTATGGGGATGTATAGGAGTGTATATGAGTCTAGGGTTTGTGTATGGTGGCTAGGGTTTGGAAAACCTAGGGAGGCTAGGGTTTTTGAGGTGTTCGAGCTCTGTATATCAAAATACAGGATTTTTAGGTTAAGTTTGCAGACCCTTTTCACGTTGAATGAGGCTCTATATTTATAGAGGGAGGACAAACCTGGCGCCTGTTGCAGTGGCGCCAAGGCAAAATTTCTCTTGGCGCCACTAGGAGTGGCGCCAGGCCAATTCTTGGCTTGGCCAGCCAGTTAGGAAACTTTATAAGTCGGCAAGTAACGTATCTTTGACAAGATTTGGGCGCCTGTACTAGTGACTACCATGTAATTTTTAGCCTGGCTTCACTAAGAGTGACTCTGGAAAGTCCGGGAATGATTTGAAGGAGCCGAGAATGACCCGGAAGGCCGGAAAGGAGCAGGAACACTTAAATTAGTGTCCTAGAGGTATTTGACTTAAAACCGAGGACAAAATCTGTCAGAAAGGTTGATCGGACCTTTAGGGGCAAAACGGTCAATCGGACTGGGAAGCTGCCGAGGTGAACTCGAACTGTCCCAGAAGAAGACTTGGGATCTGGAAACATTATTTAGAATGTTCCCAAAGGTTGCTAGTTTGATTTCTAGGGCCGGCGTGGTCGGAAAAGGAAACCGACCCACTAGGGGCAAAACGGTCATTTTGCACCGGGTTGGCCAGAACTGACTCGGAATGATTCGGAAAGATAAGGAAAGGCTGAGAATACTACAAGAAGCATTCTCGGGAGGTTACCGGTTTGATACCCAGAGCCGGTGTGGTCGGAAAAGGAGACCGGCCCACCAGGGGCAAAACGGTCCATTTGTACCGGGTTGGCCGGAATTGACTCGGAATGATCTGGAAAGATAAAAAAAAGCCGAAAATACTACAAGAAGCATTCTCGAGAGGTTACCGGTTTGATACCCAGAGCCGGTGTGGTTCCCGGGGCATTCGGATGCCTAGGGACAAAATGGTCATCATGACCGGAAAGTCTTGGAAAAGGTCCTAAGGGTAGTTTGGTCACTTTTCACCGAAGCGGGCTAACAAATACTGGTGTTGACCTGGGTTTTGAGTGTTTCCGCCACTTTAACGACGGTCGTCGTGACATAGGGATTTGTTGCCAATTCCTTATATCGACCTATTTGTGAGTATTTCCGCTACTCTAACGGTTTTGTGAGTATTTCCGCTACTCTAACGGCTTTGTGAGTATTTCCGCTACTCTAACGGTTTTGTAAGTATTTCTGCTACTCTAACGGCTTTGTGTGTATTTCCGCTACTCTAACGGCTTTGTGCGTATTTCCGCTACTCTAACGGCTTTGTGAGTATTTCCGCTACTCTAACGGTTTGGTGAGTATTTCCGCTACTCTAACGGCTTTGTGAGTATTTCCGCTACTCTAACGGTTTTGTGAGTAGTTTCGCTACTCGGACCGTCTCGAGAAATAAACTGTCTCGAGAGAGGGATTTGAAAAGGGGTCTTATCGTCTCCGAAGAGACGTGCCTGGATTGGAACCATCTTGAGGAATAAACTGTCTCGAGAGAGGGATTGGAAAGGGGTCTTACCGTCTCCGAAGAGACGTGCCTGGATTGGAACCATCTCGAGGAATAAACTGTCTCGAGAGTGGGATTGGAAAGGGGTCTTACTGTCTCCAAGGAGACGTGCCTGGATTGGAACCGTCTCGAGGAATAAACTATCTCGAGAGTGGGATTGGAAAGGGGTCTTACCGTCTTCGAGGAGACGCGCCTGGATTGGAACCGTCTCGAGGAATAAACTGTCTCGAGAGTGGGATTGGAAAGGGGTCTTACTGTCTCCGAAGAGGCGTGCCTGGATTGGAACCGTCTCGAGGAATAAACTGTCTCGAGAGAGGGATTGGAAAGGGGTCTTACCGTCTCCGAAGAGACGTGCCTGGATTGGAACCGTCTCGAGGAATAAACTCTCTCGAGAGTGGGATTGGAAATCGGAAAGGAAAGGACAATGCCCCTAAGGGCATTTTGGTCATTTTGCCTCTATTTGGGCCTGATAGGCCCGCGAAGCGATGGAAAGACGGGATTTGGACCTAGAAGATTGGTTTCGATTGGAATATGCCCAAAATGACTTGAAAACAAGTCTGGACGGAGTGTAGACTACCGAGCGGTCAAAAATGGGGTGCTTACAGCTGCCCCTCTTTTTCTGTCTTTGCTTGTCAAAGACAGAAAATGATAAGAGTAAGAGTCCCATGTTGACCGCGAGGCAGTCGGAGGGACGGACACTGGAAATCTTTCGACAATGGGGGTCGAAAACGGATAACGGGCCAAAAAGGCCTTCGAAAATGAGTTTTGGCGGGAAAAAGGGCAAAATTGCCCAGAATTTATAACTGGCGCCACTAGTAGTGGCGCCTTTGGCGGAAATGAACTAGCGCCTCTGCTAGTGGGGCTAGGCTTAAAGTTAAAACCAGAAAATTTCTGGTTCGAACAGTCGCGGCACTTTGGAGGGTTTTTGCAAATTCGTGAGGCATTGCGAGGAATCTATCTTGGAGATTGAAGGAGCACTCCTTGGGGACCATGGGTGATTGCTGGAGGGAGTCCACGTCGCGGGAAAAGTCGCCAGAAGAGAAGCTTTCGCCGGAGAACTTCCAAAAGGTAAGTTTTCAAATTTTGTTTATTTTGATGTGTAGAACTTCGTTTGAATCATGTGAATAGTGGAAATTGATGTTTTGATATGCTTTGAACACTTTGGTGATGTTGTTTTTGCATTTTGATGGTTGTTTGATTGAAGTTGAATGATTTTTCATGATTATGCGAAGAGGGCTTTCTGCAGAAATAGGGGATTTGTTCTTACAGGCATGGGTATTGGGTTTTCTGGCTATGTTTTTGTGCAATGTGCCTTAGAAAAATATGTTTAACAACCGTATGAAGTTTCGTGATTTTTTGAAAACTTGGTGAATTTTTGATTTTTTGAAAAATAGACAAATATTTAGAAAATTAGAAAAAATTAGAAAATTCAAGAAATTGATGAAATTTTTAAAGTTTGAAATTTGAAAAAAGATTGGAATATTTTTGAAAATATTTGAGGTGATTTTGAAAAATTTCAGGATACTTTTGAAAACCATTGATTTATTTGAAAAATAAAACATGTATTTTGAAAATTTTGAAAAATTGAAAAGTGTGCACGAGTGCTGTTGTCATGTGATCGTGGCGTTGGAAGGTGCATATTTCGTATTTTGTGTCGATGTCATGGGTGTTGTAGGGGCCATTTTTAAATGACACTCTGCCGAAATTTTTAGAAATTATGAAAAGAGTTGGTTAAAGTTTTAGAAATAAAATCTTTTTAAAGGAAAAAGGCAAAGAACCCTTGAAACTTGGTTTAAAGTTTGAAAATCAAGATGTGTATATGGGAAATTCGTTTTGGCTTATCGTTCGAAGTTTTTTTTATTTGTTTTGGTTGTGTTAGTTGTTTTTATTTTTTATTTTTTTTACTGTTATTCAAACTGCATGGATGGTATATTAACATTACTTACCTTGGCTTACCTTTTCAGGATGGCAGATGGAGTTTTGAGTCGGCTGAGAGCCTGGCACAGTAGTTACCCTCTGGATGAGTAAGATATCTTTCGTCGGTCTTTTGGTCGGGTGGCCTCGCTTTTATCAGTGCGGCTTATTCCTGGACTCATGGAGGCAGCGATCCCTTTCTGGCAGCCGAACTTGTCTCTTTTCCGCTTTGGGGAGTGTGAGCTTACCCCTACTCCTCACGAGTATGGGTTCCTTCTTGGTTTCTGAGATGTTTCTGCTGACATTGTGGGACCCCTCTTTCCGGATGGTTGTATTACAGTGGTTTCGTCCCAGCTCAGATTCAGACGCGTAGTTCTTTCGTCTTCTTCTTGCCCCAGTTTCCCTATGTCCCAGCAGAGTTCCTCTTTTCCCGTTTTGAGTTTCCTACGGGTATGCGAGTTCATTCAGGTAAGTGGCACACCTCCCAGGAATGGGCTATTTCTCGTATGGTTGCCTTAGCCTTACTTCTGCTGAACTTCTTAGTGTTCCCCCGAGAAGATGATTTAGTGGACTGTTGACTCTGTGCACCGCTGGCCTTGATCCGTATGGGGCATTCCTATGCTCTTATGATTGTAGGGGAGACCTTCGTGAGTCTTACGAGATTCCAGCAGACCCTTGACGCTCGTTTCCGCGGATGCGCTACTCTCTTCCAGCTCTGGGCGATTAGTCATTTGTTTGTTACACCTTTGTTTCAGCACACGTGGTATCCTGAGCTCAATCATGTACATTCCCTAGCAAGATCTCAGGGTGTCATGGTAGATGAGGGGAGATTTTCGCAGACCGTTGCATCCTGGGCTGACTATCTTCAGAGCATGAGGTCAGGCACGGTTAGGTGGTATTCAGGGCTGGTTGGTAGGTATTGCTTGAGAGTTCAGCCTTCCAGGAGAGCTTTCGTGCCCCTAGCAGGCCTGCGAGGCATTGCCCCTTTCTTCGGGATTCGGGTTCTACGACAGCTTGGTAGGAGTCAGGATATCCCTTTTTTAGCTTCTGCAGCCGAGTTTACTCTTGTCTTTGGGGCGTCGATTCCTAGAGCATTGGTGGAGAAAGTTATGGATATATGGAGATCTTTGCTTCCTCACATTGATGATGATGGTCCCTTCTCTGACGTGCCCCCTGCGACCGAGGCCTATCATTACTGGCTTCGACGCTACGTGCTGGGTCCTAGTAGACTTGGGGATCTTCTCATTGAGACTCCTTTACCTCCCGTAGGGTATACCGACTTCTTGACTGCTATGATTGTTCAGGGGCGTCGTCACAGACGGGAAAATCGTCGTCTGATATGGATGTTGCATGACCAGTTGAGGATGAAAGACGCTGAGATAGTTTTACTGGAGAGGCAGTTAGCAGCTGCCAGATCGACACATGATGACCCACCTTTGGGTGCTGGGAGGGTTCGCAGGCGGCCACGAGGCGTTCTAGGCAATTCTCCTTCCCTGGAGGATGATGTGATGGATGGCCCATCCTTGCGGGAGACTGTAGAGTCCCTTACTCGAGAGAGGGACATGCTTCTGGCTAGATGTGCAGACTATGAGCGGGGCCGGCCTGGGCCTTCTGCTGTTGGTACTTCTTCGAGTGCTCCTCTTGTGACCAGCGAGCTAGTGGATCCCTGCATAGCTGATTCCTCCTCTGATGACGACGGGGAGCGATATATTTTTGCCCCTCGCTCTTAGATTTGCTGATTTCTGCATTTGTAGAAAACATACTTTGTTTAGTGTTATGCCTCTTTTATCTTATGAATTCATGACCTCCTGTGCCTTTGGTATAATTTCCCTGCATGATTAGTATAGTAACAAATTTGGAAAAAATTAAATGAGAATTGCAGTTTAATGAAAAATAATTCCCCTTTGTTTGACTCTTTGACTCACTGATTGTTCCGCGAAAGGGACCTCTGCTTCCTTTAACCCTAACTGGGCTAAACCGGAGAATGCCTTTCAAGACGCCTTTTGACTTTCACACTGTTGCTTTCATACCTTAACTTCTGAGGAATGTAGTAGCTCAAGCTATTTCTTATATCTAAATCTCTTGTTCCCACCCCCCCCCTTTTTTTTTTTTTTGGCTATTTTTGCTACTAGTGCCCCTGAGGGTTTTCACCAGTCCCAGCTCTGTCATTTTTGCACCAAGGCGCCTTTGTAGGTTTTTGCCAGGGTTAACAGTTTTGTATCTTGCCACATCCCTACCTTTTTACCTACGGCGCCCTTTCGGGTTTTCGCCGCATCCTTGGGAAGCGCTTAATTTTCTCTCTTCTTTCTCTCTCTTTCCTCAGCTTGGTCTCAGGTTTCTGTTGAGAAGCTCCTAAACGCTACTTGCATCATTCTCCAGCCTATGGCATATTTAGTAAGCTCATTTGGACTAATCAATTTGACTCCAATCTGAGAGGACTTTTAGGGGTTATGGTGTTGGTATTTACTTTCGAAAGAAAAAAGAAAAGGCTCAAGCCTACCACTCTAATAGTGATCACTTTTGATAGTTTTTGGTTCAATGGCACTTTTCCTGCGTATTCCCATCTTTCCTTGGGCACAATTTTTTTTTTCTTTTTTCTTTTTTGCCAATGACGTTAATACCAATATTTGTGCGAACTTAAAGTAGTACTTCAAGGCTTTTTTTTTTTTTTAGTGCCTCTACTGAACATGATCACTTTATTGGGGGAATGCTCCCGAAAGAAAGTAACCGGCTCTAAAGGTTTGACAAAGGTTATATATATATATATGCATTTTGATTGGATAGAAAATGAAATAAGGGCCCCTCGTTATCTTGGAATCAGATTGCTTAGTCCATAGAGCTTTAACCTTAAAACACTACCTTATTGATTAGTGGAGAATGAGGAGAGTAGGTTTTATTGCTTCTTCACAGAAACCAAAGGTCTAGCTTTCGGAATCATATGTAGTAGTGTTTGACAGCATCTGAATTCAATAGGCTAGGAAATTCTTGGCCATCCATTTCCCTCAAAACGAGAGCTCCTCCAGACAAGACTTTCTTTACCATAAATGGCCCTTCGTGGTTTGGAGCAAACTTTCCCTGTGCTGTTTCTTGATGGGGGAACACCTTCTTGAGCACCAAATCTCCCGGCTAGAATGATCGAGGTCGTACCTTCTTGTCAAATGCTCTGGCCATTCGCCTTCTGTAACATTGAGCGTGATAAACTGCAGCTAACCGCTTCTCATCCAGCAAACAGAGTTGGGCATATCGGTTTTTAATCCATTCTGCTTCGTCTAACTTGGTTTCTGTCAAGATCCGTAAAGAAGGAATCTCAATCTCAATAGGGATGACTACCTCGGTGCCGTAAACTAGCTCAAAAGGAGTGCTTCTGGTAGAGACCCTCATAGTAGTTCGGTAAGCCATCAATGCAAACGGAAGTTTCTCATGCCAATCTTTGTAATTGTCAATCATTTTTTGGAGTATTCTCTTAATATTCTTGTTGGCTGCTTCTATTGCCCCATTCATCTGGGGCCGGTAAGTGACCGAATTCCGGTGAGTAATGCGAAATGTTTGGCATAGCTTTGATATCAATTCGTTGTTCAGATTGGAAGTATTATCAGTAATGAGTGACTCGGGAATCCCATACCGGCAGATAATGTAATTTTTTATGAACCTTTCTATGACCTTCTTGGTGACATGGACGTAAGAGACGGCTTCCACCCATTTAGTGAAATAATCAATGGCGACCAGGATGAAGCGATGGCCGTTGGAAGCTTTAGGAGTGATGGGACCAATCATATCTATCCCCCACATAGAAAAAGGCCATGGGGCTGACATAGAATGGAGCTCAGTCGGTGGTGCTTTGATCTTATCCCCATGTATTTGACATTTGTGACACCGAAGAACGTATCTAATGCAATCTGACTCCATTGTTAACCAGTAATACCTTGTCCGGAGAATCTTCTTTGCAAGCGTGTGGCCATTCATGTGGGGGGCCGCAAACTCCCTTGTGCACTTCCTCCATGATAACTTTGGCTTCAGTGGTATTGACACATCTTAGAGGTCTGAACCACGATCTCCTGAAGAGCTCATTTCCAGCCATGAAATAGTGTCCCGCCAAACGACAAATGGTCTTCCTATCGCGTTGTGTTGCCACATCGGGGAACGTTCTGGCTTGAATATACCTCTGGATGTCATAAAACCACAGTTTCTCGTGAGGTTCAATAGTTGTATGCAGACAATAAGAGGGGACATCCCTGGTGAAGATCTGTAGAGGGGGTGTTTCAGTGCCACTGTTAACCTTGATTGTTACGGCCAATGTAGCCAAGGCATCGGCGAAGCTGTTCTCTATTCGGAGCACATGACGAAAATCCACGCTTTTGAATAGCTGACACAAGTCCTTGACCTGTTGATGATACGGGGAGAGTTTGGCGTCTCGAGTTTGGTACACGTCCTTGGATTGCTGAATGACCAAATCTGAATCACCAAGAACAACCAATTCATCAATCCTCATTTCTAATGCCAATCTTAACCCTAGGATGCAAGCCTCATATTCAGCGATGTTATTAGTACAGAGTTCAAGTTGTAGCTTAACTACGATGGGATAATGATTTCCGTTCTTGACACTACTACTGCCCCAATGCTGGCTCCCTTCTTGTTAGCGGTGCCGTCGAAAAACATCTTCCACCCAGCTGGTTCTTGTTCTTCAGATGTACCATCAACGCATAGCATAAACGCATAGCATATTTTCATTAGGAAATTGGGGCTCCATGGATTGATAGTCATCAATGGGGTTTTTAGCCAGATAATCAGCTATCACCTGCCCCTTAACTGCTTTACGGGTAGTGAACACAATGTCGAATTCTGACAGGATCATGTGCCATCGAGCAATTCTGCTGGACAGGGTTGGTTTCTCGAATATATACTTGAGGGGGTCCATTTGAGAGATGAGGAAGGTGGTATGATAGAGCATGTAGTGTCGAAGCCTGTGAGCTGCCCAGGCTAATGCGCAGCAGGTTTTCTCGAGATTGGAATACTTCGCTTCATATGGCAGAAATTTCTTACTAAGGTAGTAAATGGCTTGCTCTTTTTTCGCCATTTCATCATGTGCCCCAGGACGCATCCCATAGAAGTATCTAACACTGTCATGTACATCAGCAAAGGATGCCCCGGGGTTGGTGCCACTAGGATAGGGGGATTTCGAAGATATTCTTTAATTTTCTCAAACACCATTTGATAGTTATCATCCTACTCCTTTGGAACGTCTTTCTTAAGGAGCTTGAAAATAGGTTCGCACAGGTGGGTCATTTGGGCGATGAACCTGCTAATAAAGTTCAACTTTCCTAGAAAAGATCGAACCTCCTTTTCCCCTTTTGGTGTAGGCATTTCAACAATGGACTTTACCTTGGCAGGATCAACCTCTATCCCCTTTTCATTGACTATAAATCCCAACAATTTCCCTGAAGATACTCCGAATGTGCATTTGGCCGGATTTAGCTTAAGCTGATATCTATGGAGGCGATCAAACACCTTCCGCAAGTTGAGCAAGTGGTCCTTCCATTGCTTGGACTTGACGATTATGTCATCCACATAGATCTCTACTTCCGATGCATCATGTCATGGAATAAAGTTACCATGGCTTTTTGGTAGGTTGCCCCTGCGTTGCGAAGCCCGAATGGCATGACCGTATAACAGTATACTCCCCAGGGGGTAATGAAGGCAGTCTTCTCCCGATCTTCTTCAGCCAGCTTGTCTGATTATAACCCGAAAAACCATCCATGAAGGAAAACATTCCATGACTGGCCGTGTTGTCAACAAGCAAGTCTATGTGGGGAAGAGGAAAATCATCCTTTGGACTAGCCCTGTTGAGGTCCCGACAGTCAATGCACATCCGCACCTTGCCATCTTTCTTGGGTACCGGGACGATATTAGCCAGCCATTGAGGATACTCTACCACTTGCAGAAATCCTGCTTGGAATTGTTTAATCACCTCCTTCTTGATCTTCAAGCTCCATTCGGGTTTCAATCTTCTTAGCTTCTACTTAAAGGGCTTCATCTGCGGGTCCAAAGGTAGTCTATGTTTGACAATGGATTCATCTAGTCTAGGCATGTCTTGATAGGACCATGCGAAAACATCCAAGTATGCACGCAAAAGTTCCAATAACTCTTTGCCCTGCCATTGATCTAGGCCCGTACCGATTTTAAGCTCCTTCGGATCCCTCTCATTTCCCAAATTAACGGTTTCTGTTTCCTCAATGTTTGGGGTATTACGATTCTCATGTCTTTCTATTTGTTCTCGAATTTCCTCTGGCACCTCCTCTGTAAAATTTACATCTTCTTCAATCCCCAGTTGTTGGTAATCAAACTCGGTGTTCAAGTCATCATTTATCAAGATTGGCATTCCCTGAATTAGCTGAGTAGGATATCGGATGCAAGGGTCCCTGACATGGAAAATAGTGTACAATAAATCAAACAAGAAAGGGATATTATTTTATTCATTGATAACTTGATTTTAAAAAGTTAAGACAAATAAATTTAAAAGGACAAAGTTTATGGCGAATCAGTTGCTCCAGGGTCTCGCTCTAACGGGCTTTGTACCGAAACTTGCGAGCACGGATGATGTCTTTGCTGGCTCAATTATGCAACTTTTCGTCTGGTAACATTGCTCGAATGGATCCATCTTGGGTTACTCCGATGCTGGTTGTCACGACGGACGCTTCTCCTTGGACTTTTCTCTTCTTATTACTTAATACAGGCGTATCTTTCCCCATGTCTAACTGCTTGAATTGGTTCGAGAGTTCCATGACAGCTTTCTTATCAACCCTTTTCTTCTGCGCTGCTTCTATTCTTTTTCTTTTTGTGGGTTCATATCCCAACCCAAAGGTGGGTTCAGCTGACGGTATTTCTATGATCTCTGGTCTTCCTTGTAAACATCTCCCTAAGCCTTTACCTGGATGGAAACCATTTTCTTTAAAGTACCGTACTACCATCTGAGAGTTCTTGGAATAATTTGGCTTCACCTGATCTTCCTTCTACACGATAGTGATATATTCGAATGATTGAAAACAAGAGGGCAGTTCAGTGTCAGATGCAATGATGTCAGCTTTGTATACAGTGAGCTCTTTTTCAGTGAAAATAGCGATTAGCTTGGAGCCCACGATGAACTTGACTTTCTAATGAAGACTAGAAGGAACCGCGCCTGCCGAATGAATCCAGGGCCTTCCTAACAGCAAGTTATAGACAGCCGGAATGTGTAAAACTTGAAATTTAATTGTGAAGGTTACTGGTCCTATCTCAACAGGCATTTCAATTTCCCCCATGGTTTCCCTCCGAGATCCATCAAAGGCACGGATGATCATACCACTATTTTTCAAGTAAGTTTGGTCCATTCCCAGCCTTTCCAGAGTAGAATACGGGCACACGTTCAATGCCGACCCATTAGCTATCAATACTTTGGCTACCATTCTTCCTCTTGTTCTTACGGCGATATGCAAAGCCCGAGTATGACCTGTTCCATCTGCCGGAATCTCGTCATCAGAGAAAGTGATGATGTTTGGGGCCATAATGAGACTGACCATGTCATGTAGATTATCTGGCGTGAAACTCTCGGGCACATAAGCATCCTTGAGGATCTTTATTAAAGCATTCCGGTGCACCTTAGAAGTGAGCAGCAAACCCAACATCGAAATATGGGCTGGAGCTTTCCTAAGCTGTTCCATGATATCGTAATCGACCTTTCCTAAAGCTATGGTGAATTCTGACATCTCATGATCTGTTGGTTGGTTGGAGCACTCTCCTTCTTTATCCTTCCCCTTCCTTTTTCTTTCCACTTCAATAGAGGTATAAAGGCGCCCTGATCGAGTCATCCCCCCTATTTCTGTTACGGGCTCTCTGATGCCCTTATCAGGTGGGTAATTCCATGGGATGTTATAAAGACTGGGTATTGGTGTTTGGGCTATGGTGGGAAGAGTTATCCTTGGGTTTACGAGCAAAAGGATTGCTACAGGTGAAGGGTTGGTGAGGACGGGTAGAGTGGTGGGCACATTTGGCTTCCTTGGTAAGACTAAAGGTAGCTTAGGTTGTGTGCTTCCTTGGTTGTTGGTTTGAGGTTCAGGTCGAGCCATAGCGATCATGGGTTCAGGTTCGAACAACGTAGTAAAAACAAGGGGATAATGGGAAGGGTCTAGTAAGGCTCCTAGGGTTAAGTTCATGTCAAGTTGATAAGATTGCGTGGTTAGGAAGAAAGGATTTTGGTATTCGGGCTCCTCCAAGGCAGGAATTGTCCTTGCTGAGATTGCGGTAAGTGTGTTGCTAGCATTCCCGCTTTCCAATGGTATGTTCTCTTGAAGTTTGTAACCCATGGCCTTCACTATTATAGAGGAAGTTGGACTAGTATTCATTACCTATAACAATGACGACAACAGTTACAAATTAGAGTTTGGTTCCTGGAGAAATCTATGCAATGCATGTCCTAGGGTGTCCCTTTTTAGGAGGGGAACTAACTATGATGTGTTGGCTCACTTTTGGAGATAGGGGATTTGCCCCTGTATGCAGACACCTTACCGTCAGGTAGGAACCTTCAATCATCCATGCATTCATTCATAAAAATAAAGGAGTACATTAAATCTTGGGTTTAAGGTACAAAAGAATTGAAATACATTTTAATAGGTGGAGGGGGAACATTTTCCTTTGGACTTCCACCTATCTAATTTTACAAAAGGGAAAACCTAAACTACTCTTGAGTCTTCGGATTCGCCTTCCTTGGATTTGATGTCGAGGAGGTCGCTGAGAGACCTTGTTGATTGATTGCCCCTTGTCTTCTTGGCAACCCTATCTCCATAAGCATAGAGGGATTGGGGCCCCTCTTATGAAATGGATTGGTGTGCATGCCATGAATCCTTAGGGTCACGTGGGAACCCTTAGGGTTTGGGTAGGTTTAATGCAAGGAAGAGTGACGTTGGTGTCACTCTCAATGGGTTGATCATATGCATGAGAATGCAGCGACTTGAGTTACTTGGAACTCTTGTCTTGACATGGAATATTGAATGCATGAACATGAATATGCAAAAAGTATAAGGAGAGAATGTACAATTGAAGTAAACATGCATGCATGAACAGTTAGACAGGCATTATAACAGTATAAATACAAGCATTATAATAACAGGTATAAATGAAAGTAAGAGCAGTCGCCCTTTCCTCCGTGATTTTGAAAACGGTGCTCGTGTCCTAAATCCGGCAGAGGTTCGGCTATGCATGGCGTCTATATAAGTATGAGGTTGAGGGTTAACTAATGCGTCGTAAAAAGGCTCGGTCCCCGGATCTTCAAACCTAGGCCTACTCCCCGAGGTGGTGCCATGATCGGTTGGTGATCCGAGCGGGGGAACCATCAAGAGGCCGTAGGCGAAGAAACTGACACAGCATCTTGTCCACAACCAATATACCGTTCCCCCTTTCTAACTAGAAAGGACATATCAGGGTATGCAAGTATGCAGAATGCAAGTGCACATGCAGTGTGTGTGTGATTTTTTTTTAAAAAGTGGAGGAAAGGGCCCAACAACTCTCATTCATCCTGTACATCATATTCATGCAAAGCAGTTAATAATGTTTAAACATAAAGTGCACCTACAAAACAAAGATGCAAGTGTCAGTATGTGGATGACAAACATAATACAAGATAATATGAATAAATGAATGTTTTTTGAAAACAATTTTGAAAATTTGGTTTTGAAGATTTAAAGTGAATAGGATTGAACCAAGTTAATTGAAGACTCTACATGGGTGAAGGGTAAAGAGACATGACTACGGCCTAACCCTCTAAGTCTCCCCAGCGGAGTCGCCAGCTGTCGTGCTCAGATTTTTCGCACTCGAGAAATACACACACAAGCGAGAAAAATGATGTACTCTCTCGTTAGAACTCACCCTCCTAGAAGAATGAGTGCGACTAGGTTTGAATTGAAAAATTGGTTTGAATAAAGGGCTTTTGAAAAAGATTTGGAGTCACCACCTAACTTAATTAAGGTGAGTTAGGTGACCTAAAAACTAAGAATAATCTGAAGACTACACTTAGGGTTTTCAGAAAACAATTTTGAAAATATCTCCTCAAGAAAGGGTTTTTAAGAAAACAGGTTGTTTGGCAACCTTTGGAAAACATTTAGCCCTTTTTGAAAAATAACTCCTTTTGGTCTTTGAAATCAGTGATCCTAGGTTCGGAGGTTGGTTACGTGTAGGGAAGACGCACTAAGCTATCACCCTACCCCGCTCTTTCGATATCTACATTTCAATCTACCCTAGATTCACCTATGAGAGTCTTTAATTAACAAATGTTCAACCCTATCCATTTTAGAAAAATAATGTTTAAAAAGAAACTAACATGATGCATGATATGCAAGTACAAGTTAAGAGAATTGAAAAATAGATTTAAAAAGAGATTGATTTGAAATTGATTTTATTTGAAAATAGATTTGAAGAGATGGAATTGAGATTGGAAAGTTTGAAAATTTGGAAATAGAAATTTTGAAAATAGAAATTTGAAATTGGAATTGTGAAAATAGATTAGAGTTTGAGATTTGGAAAGATTTTGAAAATTGCACCCATGAGGGTAGAATTGAAAGTTTGAAAAGTATTGTGACCGCACCTATGAAGGTTGCCTACGTATCTCTTTGGGGGAATCAGGTCAGTCGTAGTTTGGACAAGAGTACGATTGAAAAGAGATTGATTTGAAGAGAGAGATTGGATTTGGAAGAAAGAGATTTGAATTGAAAATTGGATTCGATTTGAGATTAGAAGAGGAGATTGGAAATTGAAATTGAGAAGATTGGACTTGCTTTGGAAAGATTGATTTTGGAAGACTTGGTTTTAGGAAACCTAGACTTAGGAAAGAGACTTAGGAAAGATTCAACTTGACTTGGAAGTTTTAGGAGATTAGGAAAGATTGGATTTAGGAAATGTTCAAATTAGGAAAAGTCTGATATAAGAAAGTTTCGAATTAGGAAAATTTCATTTTTGGAAAGTTTTGAATTAGGAAAGTTTTAGGTTTAAGAAAGTTTTCAACTTTAGGAAAGTTTTGAAATGGAAAAGTATTGAATTTAGAAATGTTTTGAATTAAGAAAAGTTTAGTTTGGGAAAGGTTTAGAATCTGGAAAAGTTTCAAATTAAGAAAGTTTTGAATTTTGGAATGTTTGAAAAAGGGAAGTTTTGAATTTGGAAAGTTTTGAAAATAAGGAAGTTTTGAAAATATGAAAGTTTCGTTTTGGGAAAGGTTTGAAAAAGGAAAGTTTTCAGTTTAGGAATTGTTTAAATTAAGAAAGTTTTGAGTTTAGAAAAGTCTTAGATTTGGAAAGATTTGAAGTTTAAGAAAGTTTAGAATTTAGAAAGTTTAAGATTTAGAAAGTTTTAGGGTTTTAGGAAATCTTGAGATTAGGAAAGGTTTGAGTTTAGAAAAAGTTTGAAAAATTAGATTTGGAAAGTTGAGATTTGGAAAAGGGGTAGGATTAGGAAAGGGTTGAATTAGGAAAGATTTTCATGTTCAAATTTTGGAAACTTAAGATTTAGGGAAGTGGAGGATTAGGAAGGATTTGAATTAGGAAAGATTTGGATTTGGAAGGGATTGGATTTGGTTTCTAAAAGAAAAAATTTGATTTTGTTTCCAAAAACGGAGGACGGGATCTAGTTTTCTAAACGGGGAGATTTGATTCGGTTTCCTAAAGGGAAGATAGGATTTAGCAAGGATTTGGAAAAGGAGATTCTAGAAACCCTAGTTTTGAAAAATGTAGTTTCGACGTAGAAAATAGGTTTTGGAAACATGTATAGTTTGGATGTGAAAACAAGAGATTTTGGAAACCTAGGTTTGGGGCAAGGTTTGAAAACCATGTTTTTGAAAAGAAAATTAGGGTTTCCTAATTGTGAGTTCTAGGGCTTAATTTGGGGCTCTAAGGAAAGAGTTTTTAGAAAGTGTGTTTTTAGAAACGTAGATTTTAGAAGGAAAATTCTAGAGAGGAACTTCTAGAAGGAAGATTTTGGAAAGAGAGTTTTTGGAAAGATTTTTGGAGAGAGTTCTTCTAGGAAGGTTTTTGGTTGAAGCTTTTTGGAGAGAGTTTTTGGAAAGACTTTTGGGGAACGTGTTTAGAAAGTGGATTTTGGGGAGAGGATTTTGGAAAGGAATTGAAAAAGAGAGTTTTGGAAAATAGATTTTGGAAGGGAGTTTTTGAAAACAATTTTGAAGAGGAGAGTTTTAGGAAAGTGTAAAAACGTCTCACTTTCCTAAAGCGATTCTAGCCATAAGAGGGCTAGAACCACTTTAAGAAAGTGATTTTTGGAAAACAACAAGGGTTGAAAATATGGACCAAAAAGATCACTTTTAATGAAACACTTTCCTAAAGCAACCCTAGCCATGGAAAGGCTAGAATCACCCTAGAATTGTGATTTTGAAAACAAGTTTTTGAAAAAGAGATTTTGATGCAACTTTGAAAACAAGTTTGAAAATGGTTTTGAAAAACGAGTTTGAAAACGAATTTTGAAAGATGCAAGACTATGATATGCACAATGCAATTTGGGGTCGTGAACTACAAGGTTAAGGCTTCACCACATAATCAAGGGGGCCGGATCCACGTGGTCTCTGGTTAGACTAGAAGAAAGCCCCCGACACGATGACTCTCCAACCGTCTAATCCTACACATGGACTGGGAGTCCCCTTGTTTCAAGCATGCAAAGAAAGGGGGGAAAAGAGATGGGGGATTAAAATAGAGAAAACCCAAGTGGGTTGGAGAGAGAAGAGAGAGGGGGGAAGTATAGAAAATTAAAGAGAAAGCCTACCGTATGTCTTCTTTATTTTGTGCGCCGCGCTGTCTTCGGTCTTTGGTCTTTGTCTTGATCTTCGTCTTCAATCTTCAAGAGTTGTCTTCAAGCTTTGGATGGCAGCTCTTCAAGTCTTCGGAGAAGGGTTGAAGGTTGGTGTATGAGTGTATGGGGATGTATAGGAGTGTATATGAGTCTAGGGTTTGTGTATGGTGGCTAGGGTTTGGAAAACCTAGGGAGGCTAGGGTTTTTGAGGTGTTCGAGCTCTGTATATCGAAATACAGGATTTTTAGGTTAAGTTTGCAGAACCTTTTTCACGTTGAATGAGGCTTTGTATTTATAGAGGGAGGACAAACCTGGCGCCTGTTGCAGTGGCGCTAGGGTAAAATTTCTCTTGGCGCCACTACTAGTGGCGCCAACCAGTTAGGAAACTTTATAAGTCGGCAAGCGACGTATCGTTGACTAGATTTGGGCGCCTGTACTAGTGACTACCTTGTAATTTTTAGCCTGGCTTCACTAGGAGTGACTCCGGAAAGTCCGGGAATAATTTGAAGGAGCCGGGAATGACTCGGAAGGCTGAAAAGGAGCAGGAACTCTTAAATTAGTGTCCTGGAGTTATTTGACTTAAAAGCGAGGACAAAATGTGTCGGAAAGGTTGATCGGGCCTTTAGGGGCAAAACGGTTAATCGGACTGGGAAGCTGCCGAAGTGAACTCGGACTGTCCCGGAAGAAGACTTGGGATCTGGAAACATTATTTAGAATGTTCCCAGAGGTTGCTGGTTTGATTTCCAGGGCCGGCGTGGTCGAAAAAGGAAACCGGCCCACTAGGGGCAAAACGGTCATTTTGCACCGGGTTGGCCAGAACTGACTCGGAATGATCCGGAAAGATAAGGAAAGGCTGAGAATACTACAAGAAGCATTCTCGAGAGGTTACCGATTTGATACCCAGAGCCGGTGTGGCCGGAAAAGGAGACCGGCCCACCAGGGGCAAAACGGTCATTTTATACCGGGTTGGCCAGAATTGACTCGGAATGATCCAGAAAGATAAAGAAAGGCTGAGAATACTACAAGAAGCATTCTCGGGAGGTTACCGGTTTGATACCCAGAGCCGGTGTGGTTCCTGGGGCATTCGGATGCCTAGGGACAAAATGGTCATCTTGACCGGAAAGTCTCAGAAAATGTCCTAAGGGTAGTTTGGTCACTTTTCATAGAAGCGGGCTAACAAACACTGGTGTTGACCTGGGTTTTAAGTGTTTCCGCCACTCTAACAGCGGTCGTCGTGACACAGGGATTTGTTGCCAATTCCCTATATCGACTTATTTGTGAGTATTTCCGCTACTCTAACGGTTTTGTGAGTATTTCTGCTACTATAACGGCTTTGTGAGTATTTCCGCTACTCTAACGGCTTTATGAGTATTTCCGCTACTCTAACGGTTTGGTGAGTATTTCCGCTACTCTAACGGCTTTGTGAGTATTTCCGCTACTCTAACGGTTTTGTGAGTAGTTTCGCTACTCGAATCGTCTCCGAGGAATAAACTGTCTCGAGAGAGGGATTTGAAAAGGGGTCTTACCGTCTCCGAAGAGACGTGCCTGGATTGGAACCGTCTCGAGGAATAAACTGTCTCGAGAGTGGGATTGGAAAGGGGTCTTACTGTCTCCGAGGAGACGTGCCTGGATTGGAACCGTCTCGAGGAATAAACTGTCTCGAGAGAGGGATTTGAAAAGGGGTCTTATCGTCTCCGAAGAGACGTGCCTGGATTGGAACCGTCTCGAGGTATAAACTGTCTCGAGAGAGGGATTGGAAAGGGGTCTTGCCGTCTCCGAAGAGACGTGCCTGGATTGGAACCGTCTCGAGGAATAAACTGTCTCGAGAGTGGGATTGGAAAGGGGTCTTACCGTCTCCGAGGAGACGTGCCTGGATTGGAACCGTCTCGAGGAATAAACTGTCTCGAGAGTGGGATTAGAAAGGGGTTTTACCGTCTCCGAGGAGACGCGTCTGGATTGGAACCGTCTCGAGGAATAAACTGTCTCGAGAGAGGGATTGGAAAGGGGTCTTACCGTCTTCGAAGAGGCATGCCTGGATTGGAACTGTCTCGAGGAATAAACTGTCTCAAGAGTGGGATTGGAAATCGAAAAGGAAAGGATAATGCCCCTAAGGGCATTTTGGTTATTTTGCCTCTATTGGGCCTAACAGGCCCGCGAAGCGATGGAAAGACGGGATTTGGACCTAGAAGATTGGTTTCGATTGGAATATGCCCAAAATGACTTGAAAACAAGTCTGGACGGAGTGTAGACTGCTGAGCGGTCAAAAATGGGGTGCTTACAGTAACCAACCTCCGAACCTAGGATCACTGATTTCAAAGACCAAAAGGAGTTATTTTTCTAAAAAAGGCTAAATGTTTTCCAAAGGTTGCCAAACAACTTGTTTTCTTAAAAACCCTCTCTTGAGGAGATATTTTCAAAACTTTTTTTTCCAAAAACCCTAAGTGTAGTCTTCGGATTATTTTTAGTTTTTAGGTGACCTAACTCACCTTAATCAAGTTAGGTGGCGACTCCAAATCTTTTTCAAAAACCCTTTATTCAAATCTATTTTCAATTCAAACCTAGTCGCACTCATTCTTCTAAGAGGGTGAGTTCTAACGAGAGACTATAATATTTTTCCTACTTGTGTGAGTATTCCTCGAGTGCGAAAAATTTGGGCGCGACAGCTGGCGACTCCACTTGGGAAACTTAGAGAGTTAGGCCATAGTCATGTCTCTTTACCCTTCACCCATGTAGAGTTTTCAATTAACTTGGTTCAATCCTATTCACTTTAAAATTTTAAAACTAAATTTTCATAATTGTTTTAAAAAAAACATGCATTTATTCATATTATCTTGTATTATGTTTGTCATCCACATACTAACACTTGCATCTTTGTTTTGTAGGTACACATTTTGTTTAAATTTTATTAACTTCAATGCATGAATGTGATGAACAGGATGAATGGGAGTTGTTAGGCTCTTTTCTCCACTTTTAAAAATCACACACACACACTGCATGTGCACTTGCATTCTGCATACTTGCATTATTACCCTGATATGTCCTTTCTAGTTAGAAAGGAGGAATGGTATATTGGTTGTGGGCAAGATGCTGTGTCAGTTTCTTCGCCTACGGCCTCTTGATGGTTCCCCCGCTCGGATCACCAATCGATCATGGCACCACCTTAGGGAGTGGGCCTAGTTTTGAAGATCTGGGGACCGAGCCTTTTTAGGATGCATTAGTCAACCCTCAACCTCATACTCATATAGACACCATGCATAGCCGAACCTCTGCCGAATTTAAGACACTAGCACTATTTTCAAAACCACGGAGGAAAGGGCGACTGCTCTTACTTTCATTTATACCTGTATATTCATGTTGTTATAATGCCTGTATTCATACTGTTATAATGCCTGTCTAACTGCTCATGCATACATGTTTACCTTGCTATTGCATTCTCTCTCCTTATACTCTTTGCATACCCATATTCATGCATTCAATACTCCATGTCAAGACAAGAATTCCAAGTAACTCAAGTCACTGCATTCTCATGCATATGATCAACCCATTGAGAGTGACACCAAGGTCACTCTCTCTTAAACCCTAAGGGTTTCCACGTAACCCTAAGGATTCATGGCATGCACCTCAATTCATCTCATAAGAGGGGCTCCAATCCCTCTATGCTCACGGAGATAGGGTTGCCAAGAAGACAAGGGGCAATCAATCAATAAGGTCTCTCAGCGACCTCCTCGATATCAAATCCAAGGAAGGCGAATCTGAAGACTCAAGAGTAGTTTAGGGTTTCCCTTTGTAAAAGTAGATAGGTGGCAGTCCCAAGGACAATGTTCCCCCTTCCCCCTATTAAAATGTATTTCAGTTCTTTTGTATCGTAAACCCAAAATTTAATGTACTTCTTTACTTTTATGAATGAATGCATGGATGGCTGAGGGTTCCTACTTGACGGTAAAGTTTCTGCATACAAGGGCAAATCCCCTATCTCCAAGAGTGAGCCAGTTCACCATGTTAGTTTCCCTCCTAAAAAAGGGGCACCCTAGGACATGCATTGCATAAAGCTCTCTAAAAACTGAAAACTGACTTGTGACTTGTGTTTTTGTCTTTTTCTTTCTTCCTTTTTATTTCTATTTACAGAGGTCACCCTGCACTGAGTCAATATTGCTCCCAAGAAAGGGCAACATCCACCTAGGGATCCCATTATCACCCGGCAAAGAGCATCACTGATGGCTGCTAACGCTGAAGAATCCTCTCAAGTCTCTCGAGAGGAAGTCAACGAAATGAGGACTAAGATGAATGAGATGCTCAAACTTATTCAAACTCTGGTCATGAAGGATGCTACTATGGTCCCATCATCATCTATGACTTCATCCAAGGACCCGGAGCCCGCTAATCCGAGGATCATGCTTCAGTCTGACAATGCTGGGAGGACTAAGGAAGATGCCAAAGGGGTCAACACTGAAGAAGAAGAGACCATATTACTTTCACCCGTCATAAAGAAGGCCCCTCTAGACCCTCTCAGTCTGAAAATCCAAGGGTTGGAGGATTCATTGCGAAGTCTCCATGGCCACGGTGCTTACGGATTCACTTCCTATGATGAACTCTGTTTCTTCCCTGACCATCCAAGACCTGCTAAGTTTAAAATGCCTGGCTTCCAGAAGTATGACGGTACTGGTAACCCCGTTGCTTATCTTCGCCTATGTTGAGTCAATACCTTGATTTTGATGATAACAAAACATGGTTAAATGATCTAATAATTCTACTTAGTGTGCAGATGAATTATTAATTAGATCTTGACTTGAAGCTTATCATAATAGAGGATTTATGATAAAAAGCATGATGGAGTGATGTATTCTACAATGGTGATTTTACAAGAGAATGAAGATGATGGATATCAAAGAAGAAGAATGAAAATGATCAAAGTCTTGATTTAAAAGATTGAAGACTTTGAGTACTTGAAGATATCTTGCAAGAATGGAAGAAAAAGATACCAACTCAAAATATGAAAGTTTTCTTAGAAGATTTGAAGATGTCTTGAAGACATGGAAGGAATCACAAGATTTGGAAAGCTTTCTTGAGTTGTTGAAGTCCATGGAGAAGCCATGTTGATTGAAGAAATGAAGATTCTAAGTCATGGAAGCTCTATTGAAGATATTGAAGAAGACTTGAATCAATGGATGAAGCCATGATAATGGAAGAGCCCTACAAGTGATGAAAATGAAGAAAACTCACCTTGAATGGATTGAAGATGTTCTTGGAGTCATCTAATCTTGAAGAAGTGTTTGCAAGCTTTAAAAAGCCTATTTAGATGATCCTTGAAGAGATTGGAAGCTTTGAAAAAGAATGAAGAAAAGTTGCAAAAATATGGGTTTTTGGAAAAAGGGTCGACTCCTCAAGTTAAAAGAGCCGACTCATTCGAACAGAGCCTTGGAATTCTGCTGGAAGCTTAAAAGAGTCGACTCCTGGCCAAAAAGAGTCGACTCATTGCAACAGAGAACAAACAATTCTGCAGACTGCTGAAAAGAGTCGACTCCTGGGACAAAAGAGTCGACTCATTTGGACAGAAACTTGAAAAATCTGCTGAAATGCAAAAAGAGTCGACTCATTGAGAAAAGAGTCGACTCCTAGACCGTAACGGCTAGTTTTCTGACAGACGGTATGGGCAAAACTTCAACCAAATCTTCTCCCATACTTCTCCAACGGCTAGAATCGATCCATACCTATATATATGAGATACATACAGCTTCAAAGAAGAAGAGAAGAGCAATCATACCATTCATATCAAGTGCTTCAAAGCTAAAAATCACCTGCACCTAACTGTTACATATTCTTGCTGAGTGTTTAAAGTTATCCATTGAGTTGTATTCATTTGTATACTCACTAGGAGAGTCACTCTTTGTATAATCTTCATTCATTCTTGTTTGGGTGGGTTTGTAACCTTGTAAGTTTAAGTGTTCTTGGGAAAAACACTTGTAAGTTTAAGAGAAGCTTGGACAAAATCTCTTGGGTTTTGAAAGCTTGGGAAGAAGCTTTTGTAAAGAGTGAGCTGGGCACTCGTGGCACAACCAGCGGCTGTGTAAGGTGTATTGCATAGTGGAATTCCTTCGAAAGGATCGAAGAAGAGAGGACGTAGGCAAGGTTGGCCGAACCTCTATAAATCTGGTGCATATTTCTTCTGCCTCTGTTTTGCTTACTTGCTTATTATGCATGCTTGCAAATACTTGCTCTAATGTACACTTCATTTGCTTGATACATATACTTTGATTATTTGTTACTAAAATCCATAAACGATTTTTTAGTTGAAACTCTTGTTAAAAATTCTATAAAACCCAATTCACCCCCCCTCTTGGGTTGCCTACTTGGGCCAACAATTGGTATCAGAGCTAGTACTCTAGTTTAAAGGCTTAACATCCTTAGAGTTGATCCATGGCAACCATGTTTGGAAGCTCTCTAGGTGAGGGTCAATCCACTAATAGACCTCCAATGTTTAATGGTACAAACTACAACTATTGGAAGAATAGAATGAGGATTTATATTCAATCTGTTGATTATGAGTTATGGATGATTATCGTTAATGGTCCTAAAACTCCCAGCAAAGTTATTGAAAGAGAAGTTATCCCCAAACCTGAAAATGAATGGGATGAGAATGACATAAAGCTTATGCAATCTAATGCTAAGGCTATGAATATCTTATATTGTGCATTAGATCCAAATGAGTTCAATAGAATTTCTACCTGTGAATCTGCCAAAGAAATTTGGGACAGACTTGAAGTAACTCATGAAGGAACAAATCAAGTCAAGGAGTCAAAAATTAACATTCTTGTGCATAACTATGAACTATTTAGAATGAAATCTGATGAGTCTATAACTGAGATGTTCACCAGATTTACTGACATTGTAAATGGCTTAAAGTCTCTTGGAAAAGTGTATCCTAATAGTGAACAGGTGAGGAAAATCTTAAGATCACTGCCAAAGACATGGGAAGCAAAGGTGACAGCCATTCAAGAAGCTAAAGACCTCAACATTCTACCTCTTGAAGAACTTCTTGGCTCTCTTATGACTTATGAGCTAACCCGAAAACAGAATGCTCAAGAAGAAGAGGACAAGAAAAAGAAGTCTGTTGCATTCAAGACCACCACATCAGAAAATGAATCTGGAAGTGAAGAAGAAGATGAGGAAGATCTTGCTCTCATCACAAGAAAATTCAAGAGATTCATGAGAAGAAGGTGGAAGGGAGGAAAGAAGATTGAAGCAAAAGGTGAATCCAACAACAAGGATTCTACCATCATAGGCTACGAATGCAAAAAGCCAGGACACATGAGAAATGAGTGTCCTCAGCTGAAAAAGAAAGGAAAGAAAGAAAGAGGGAAGAAGGCTCTAGCTGCAACATGGAGTGATAGTGAGGATTCAAGCTTAGATGAATCTGAAACTCATGAAGTAGCCAACCTATGTCTTATGGCACATGAAGAAGAAACAGAGGTAACTAATTCTGATTTTTCTTTTAATGAATTGCAAGATGCTTTTGATGATTTGATAGTTGAATTTAAAAAGCTAAGCATCAAAAACAATCTTCTCAAGAATATGGTATTCACTCTCACAGAAGAAAGTGAAGAGTTACAAAATGAAAATGACATTTTGAAAAATGAAAACTCTGTTTTAAAAGAAAAAGTCACTGATTTAGAAAAATCTCTTTCTAAATGTGTCAATGGAAGAGATAAACTTGATGTTATGCTTGGAAAACAAAATTGCTCTCTTGACAAGGCTGGAATAGGTTACAATGTTTTTAAACATAAAAAGTTTTCAAAAGCACCAATCACATGCTTCTATTGTCATAAGAGAGGTCACTTTGCAAATCAATGTTTTCTTATACAACAATCTCATGTTGTCAAGAAAGCTTGGGTTCCAAAAGGAACATTAAAGACTAACTCCACTGGACCCAAGATGATTTGGGTACCAAAGGTCAAAGGTTGAGTTGCTTGCTTTGTAGGTGTGTCTTCAAGCCAACTCAAAAAAGGATCAATGGTACTTGGACAGTGGCTATTCAAGACATATGACTAGAGATGAAACTCAATTCACTTCTCTCACACCAAAAGATGGAGGATTGGTCACTTTTGGAGATAATAGCAAAGGTAAGATCGTCGGTATAGGTAGTATTGGTAAAAATTCTTCAACTTCTATTGAGAATGTTCTACTTGTTAAAGGACTTAAACACAACCTGTTAAGCATTAGTCAATTGTGTGACAAAGGTTGCAAAGTAGTGTTTGAATCATCTAAATGTAATGTAGTAAACATAAATGATAACAAGATCATATTGACTGGCCAAAGACAAGGCAATATTTACACTTTCAACTTAAATGAATTATCTTCTTGTAAGATCAAATGCCTTGCTGCTGTGAGCAAAGAGGATAGTTGGTTGTGGCATAGAAGGCTTGGCCATATTAGTATGAGCATGATTTCAAAAATTTCTAAAAATGAGTTAGTAAATGGTCTTCCCAAACTCAATTTTGAAAAAGACAAAACTTGTGATGCATGTCAAATGGGAAAACAAACCAGAGTATCTTTTAAATCTACCAACATGCTCTCTACTTCTAGACCACTTCAACTATTGCATATGGATTTGTTTGGACCAACTAGAACTCTAAGCTTAGCTAGTAAACAATATGCTCTTGTCATTGTTGATGATTACTCAAGGTTTACATGGACATTCTTTCTAGCTCACAAAGATGAAACAATTGCTTTCTTTACCAAATTTTGTAAAAGGGTTCAAAACGAAAAAGGATTTACAATCACAGCAATTAGGACTGACCATGGTGGTGAGTTTGATTGCAAACCTTTTGAAACATATTGTGATGAAAATGGTTTTGAACATAACTTTTCAGCACCTAGAACTCCTCAACAAAATGGAGTTGTTGAAAGGAAAAACAGGACTTTGGAAGAAATGGGGAGAACAATGCTTTGTGAAAACAATTTGCCAAAATATTTTTGGGCTGAAGCTGTTAACACAGCTTGCTATGTGTTAAACAGAGTTTTGGTAAGAAAATTTTTAAATAAAACCCCATACGAGCTTTGGAAAAAAACAAGAAACCAAATGTTTCATATTTTAGAGCTTTTGGATGTAAATGCTTTGTGTTAAATAATAACAAGGACAACCTTGGTAAATTTGATGCAAAATCTGATGAAGCTATCTTTCTAGGATATTCCTCACATAGCAAGGCTTATAGAGTTTACAATAAGAAAACCTTAGTTGTTGAAGAATCAATTCATGTTACTTTTGATGAACTAAACTCTTTGTCTAGAAAGGCTGTGAATGATGATATAGATGATGTGGAGAAGAACTTGGATAAGATGAACATTGATCAAACTCAAAATGAAGCTTCACCACATGACAAAGGAAATCAAGATGACTTCTCAAGCCAACAAAATGAGAATGAAGGATTGCCAAAGGAGTGGAAATTTGTCCACAATCATCCAACAAAGCAAATACTAGGTGATCCATCACAAGGGGTAAGAACAAGATCATCTCTTAGAAATGTGTGTAATCATCTTGCTTTTCTTTCACAAATAGAACCAAAATGTTTTCAAGATGCTAAAAATGATGAGTCATGGATTATGGCCATGCAAGAAGAATTAAACCAATTTGAAAGGAATAAGGTTTGGAATCTTGTTCCTAGACCTAAAGATCATCCTGTAATTGGAACCAAATGGGTGTTTAGAAACAAGATGGATGAATCTGGAACCATTATTAGAAACAAGGCTAGACTTGTAGCTCAAGGCTATAGTCAAGAAGAAGGTATTGATTTTGATGAGACGTATGCACCTGTAGCTAGATTAGAAGCTATTAGAATGTTGCTTGCATTCTCATGTTTCAAGAATTTCAAACTCTATCAAATGGATGTGAAGAGTGCATTCTTGAATGGTTTTATTTCTGAAAAGGTGTATGTTGAACAACCTCCTGGCTTTGAAAATCCTATATTTCCAGAACATGTTTTCAAACTTACTAAAGCATTATATGGTTTAAAGCAAGCTCCAAGGGCCTGGTATGAAAGGCTAAGCAAATTTTTAACCAAAAATGATTTTACGAGAGGAAAGGTTGATACAACTCTTTTTATAAAGGTTAAAAATCATGACATGTTGCTTGTGCAAATTTATGTTGATGACATTATATTTGGCTCTACTAATGAAAAGCTTTGCAAAGAATTTGCTAAGTGTATGCAGGGTGAGTTTGAGATGAGCATGATGGGTGAGCTCAATTACTTTCTTGGACTTCAAATCAAACAATCAAGGGAAGGAATTTTCATTAACCAAGCTAAGTACATCAAAGATCTACTCAAGAAGTTTGGGCTGGAAAATGCGAAACCATTGGGCACTCCTATGAATACTTCAACAAAACTTGACAGTGATGAGAAAGGTATTTCGGTAGATACCAAGCTATATAGAAGTATGATAGGCTCATTGCTCTACTTGATTGCTAGTAGGCCTGATATTATGTTTAGTGTATGTTTGTGTGCTCGATTTCAAACTAATCCAAAGGAATCACATGTTGTTGCTGTTAAACGAATATTTAGATACCTTAAGCACACACCTAATCTTGGATTGTGGTATCCTAAAAACACATCTTTAAACTTAATTGGCTATTCAGATGCTGATTATGCTGGTAGCAAAGTTGATAGAAAAAGTACTAGTGGATCTTGTCAATTTCTTGGAAATATGCTTGTTTCATGGTCTAGTAAGAAACAAAACTCTGTTGCACTTTCTACAGCCGAGGCTGAGTATATTGCAGCCGGAAGCTGTTGTGCACAAGTGCTTTGGATAAAACATCAATTAGAGGACTTTGGTTTAACATTTGAACATATTCCAGTTAGATGTGATAACACAAGTGCCATCAATCTGACTAAAAACCCTATCCAACACTCTCGCACAAAGCACATTGAGATTAGACATCATTTTATACGTGATCATGTGCAAAAAGGTGACATCTTGCTTGATTTTGTGAGTACCGAACATCAACTTGCAGATATATTCACAAAACCCTTGAATGAAGATAGGTTTTGTATGATTAGGAGAGAATTGGGAATGAGCAACCCTTTATCTTGAATGCTCAGATGTCTATATATGTTTGATAAATGCATAAGTATCCTTGAAATTGATTATAAACTTGTTTGATGCATTTCATGGCTTTTAAAAACACATCTTTGCATTTCTGGAGAAAAAGAGTCGACTCATGCTCCAAAAGAGTCGACTCCTGGACTCTGGAATCAGCCCCAGATGTCCTCTGTCGAAAAGAGTCGACTCCTCCTGGCAAAAGAATCGACTCATTTGAACAGAGAGCTCAGGAAGCTTTCTTCGCTCAAAAAGAGTCGACCCTTTTTAACCATGAGTCGACTCATTTAAGTTAAAACTACTTTAAAACTGTAACACCCCTGTTTTATTCAAATCATTCCAACGTTTCAAATTTCTCTCTTCTTTCACGATCAACCGCCATCTCCACTTCCAACCACCGAAAAACTCTCCCTCAATCCTTACCCAACCTATATTTGATCATCCTAGAGTCTTTCTAACTTCCTTCAACCGTCATTTACAACTTTCCATGGCTCCTAAATCTGCTCCATCGAAGAAAGGCAAGAAAGCCCTAAAAGAGCCGACTCCCATATCCAAGAGAGGAATGAAGAGGAAGACTAAAGGGGACTCTTCTAAGCTTTCAAAAAGGAGAAAAGGGAAGCAAACTGAGGAGGAGGAAGATGTATTTCTCGACAACACCATTTACTTTGAGAAGAAATCAAATCAAGATAAGTATGAGAAAATTTTCTCTTCTAGAGTCATTTTAAATGGAAGATGGATAGATTATGCTTTCTTTGCTAAAGGGAAGTTTGCATTTGAACCAAAATTTGAAGCCCTTGGTTGGAAATCCATTACTTTGTTAAAGGATGTTGTATATCCTGAAATTGTGGGACAATTCTATGCCCATGTAGAAAAGGAAACTGGAGAAGTAAATGTGATTAGTTATGTGAAGGGTGAAACCATTACCCTCACTAAAGGAGTGATTTGTCAAATTTTAAAAATTGGTAGTGGTGGGCAAATGGACAAGAAAGATGTTAGTAGAAAGACTGCTTTATCTGCTTTACTAGGAAAGGAAATTACCAATGATTCATTCCAACCCATGGCCAATGAGTTGCCTTTGGAACTGAGATTGGCGCATCACTTTATTTGTCACATTCTCATTCCTAAAGGTGGAAAGTTTGACTACATCACTGAAAGGGAATTGTTTTTCCTCTGGGCTTATTTGACAGACACTAAAATTGATTTGCCTGAGTTTATTTTAGAGCACATTGTCAAAGCCTCAAGAACCAAAGTTAGCCTACCCTATGGGATCCTCTTGACAAAAATTTTTAAACACTTCAAGATAGATTTAAGAGGTGAGAAGCACAGAACTCCTGATTCTAATTCTGATGAGTATAATCAGAAAACTTTGTCAAGGATGGGCTATCACTTCAACCCACAGAGCAAGACCTGGACCCCTAGAAAAGATAAACACATTGACAGTGGAACTCCTGGAATTGAATCCACTGAAAGAGGTGAACCTTCCAGTGCCATACCAGAAAGTGGTGAACCCTCTAGACCTGCCTCTTCTCCTACTCCAAGGGAACTTTTTCCAATGAGCATTGTTCCAGGTGGCCAATCAGTAGATATGAGTATTTTGATGAGCATGGTAAGAGACTTGAAAAGGCATCAAGAAGAGATGTTCACAAAATTGGATAAGAAAATTGATAATGGGGCAACTAGATTATTCTTTGTTGAAAAGAAGGTAAGAGAATTGAGCAAGGCCTTTGTGTCTGAAGGAACCAAAATCAGAGAGAAAGTTGCCAATGACATTGCTCTTTCCACTGAGCATATTGGCTAATATATGAAGAAGCTGGTGGGAGACCAATACCAGCCTCTTTTCCCTTCAGCAGCAGAATTTGCAGCAGAGGACTCAAGTACAGATGAGTTGGAAGGATCCAGTGGAAGGGAGCATACCTCTTCTCAGCCATCACCTGCAGACCCCTCTGATCCCCTTGACCAAACTCCTCTAAAGTCTTCTGTTGCTCCTCACAAATATGGCCTGAGACAAAGACCTTCAATTTACAAACACTGCTGATAATCCAGTTGATCTCTCTCAAACCCCTTCTCCCAAAAGAAAATGAAGACCTCTGCCTCTGAACTCTCTATTTTCTGTTTTTGAACAAAACATTTTCTAAAGCATCATGTAATATGTTTGTGGATGGTTCTTTTTGTTAAACTCGTTCAATATTTCTTTATGAATGAATGGTGTGTTTTGAATCTCTTTATCTTAACATTGCTATCTCATTTGTGTTTGGTTGAATGAATGATTGCTTTAACAATGCTGAATGAATGATTGCTTTAACATTGGTTGATTTTGCTGAATAAATGATTGCTTTAACTGTCTTAGTAAATGATCTTCACATAAACATCATTGTATATTTTTTTTTTTTTGCTATTGTACATGTCTGTTTTTCTCCATCTATTACTCCTCTTTTTGAGGATTTGATAAAAAGGGGGAGAAATTTTTCTCAAAAAAATCAAAAGGAGAGAAAACACCCCTCAATGCACTACCATGAATTATATCATAAGGCATCAACTGCAAAGGAAAGGGGGAGCATTGGTTTAATGAAGTTGAAGCAGTAAGAAGCATCCAATGCTATAAATGCACATGAACCTGCTTCAGTGGATCTTAAGCAATAAAACTCTCAAACAACAAGTACAAAAGAAAGGGGGAGCAAATGATTGGTATAAAAATCTCACTTTCTCTAAATTTTTCTGTTATTGCCAGTTATTAAGCGTCTTAGAATTTTGAGCATACTGTCTATACTCTTAAAATTGTTTTAAGCCATTTCAAAGAAAACTCCTTCATTAAGGGGGAGAAATTTCCTTATTTGGACTATGATTCCCCATTTTTCATTCCAAATTTGCATACCTTTTTTGATTGATTAACAAAAAGGGGGAGAAATACTTATGAAAAATATATTGAAACAGGGAAGAAAACTGAAAATTTGAAGTACTGGACATTTGAAGTCTCATACTTCTCATACATATTAATCCTCATGTTTTCATGTTGAAATTAATTGCATATATTTTTAATGTTTTGTCATCATCAAAAAGGGGGAGATTGTTGAGTCAATACCTTGATTTTGATGATAACAAAACATGGTTAAATGATCTAATAATTCTACTTAGTGTGCAGATGAATTATTAATTAGATCTTGACTTGAAGCTTATCATAATAGAGGATTTATGATAAAAAGCATGATGGAGTGATGTATTCTACAATGGTGATTTTACAAGAGAATGAAGATGATGGATATCAAAGAAGAAGAATGAAAATGATCAAAGTCTTGATTTAAAAGATTGAAGACTTTGAGTACTTGAAGATATCTTGCAAGAATGGAAGAAAAAGATACCAACTCAAAATATGAAAGTTTTCTTAGAAGATTTGAAGATGTCTTGAAGACATGGAAGGAATCACAAGATTTGGAAAGCTTTCTTGAGTTGTTGAAGTCCATGGAGAAGCCATGTTGATTGAAGAAATGAAGATTCTAAGTCATGGAAGCTCTATTGAAGATATTGAAGAAGACTTGAATCAATGGATGAAGCCATGATAATGGAAGAGCCCTCTTACAAGTGATGAAAATGAAGAAAACTCACCTTGAATGGATTGAAGATGTTCTTGGAGTCATCTAATCTTGAAGAAGTGTTTGCAAGCTTTAAAAAGCCTATTTAGATGATCCTTGAAGAGATTGGAAGCTTTGAAAAAGAATGAAGAAAAGTTGCAAAAATATGGGTTTTTGGAAAAAGGGTCGACTCCTCAAGTTAAAAGAGCCGACTCATTCGAACAGAGCCTTGGAATTCTGCTGGAAGCTTAAAAGAGTCGACTCCTGGCCAAAAAGAGTCGACTCATTGCAACAGAGAACAAACAATTCTGCAGACTGCTGAAAAGAGTCGACTCCTGGGACAAAAGAGTCGACTCATTTGGACAGAAACTTGAAAAATCTGCTGAAATGCAAAAAGAGTCGACTCATTGAGAAAAGAGTCGACTCCTAGACCGTAACGGCTAGTTTTCTGACAGACGGTATGGGCAAAACTTCAACCAAATCTTCTCCCATACTTCTCCAACGGCTAGAATCGATCCATACCTATATATATGAGATACATACAGCTTCAAAGAAGAAGAGAAGAGCAATCATACCATTCATATCAAGTGCTTCAAAGCTAAAAATCACCTACACCTAACTGTTACATATTCTTGCTGAGTGTTTAAAGTTATCCATTGAGTTGTATTCATTTGTATACTCACTAGGAGAGTCACTCTTTGTATAATCTTCATTCATTCTTGTTTGGGTGGGTTTGTAACCTTGTAAGTTTAAGTGTTCTTGGGAAAAACACTTGTAAGTTTAAGAGAAGCTTGGACAAAATCTCTTGGGTTTTGAAAGCTTGGGAAGAAGCTTTTGTAAAGAGTGAGCTGGGCACTCGTGGCACAACCAGCGGCTGTGTAAGGTGTATTGCATAGTGGAATTCCTTCGAAAGGATCGAAGAAGAGAGGACGTAGGCAAGGTTGGCCGAACCTCTATAAATCTGGTGCATATTTCTTCTGCCTCTGTTTTGCTTACTTGCTTATTATGCATGCTTGCAAATACTTGCTCTAATGTACACTTCATTTGCTTGATACATATACTTTGATTATTTGTTACTAAAATCCATAAACGATTTTTTAGTTGAAACTCTTGTTAAAAATTCTATAAAACCCAATTCACCCCCCCTCTTGGGTTGCCTACTTGGGCCAACAGCCTATACGCTAGAGCACTAATTAGACATGGCAACGATCCAAAGCTCCTTATGCAGCTATTCCAACACAGTTACAATGGTTTGCTCGTCTGGACTTAAGGAAGATCACCACCTGGATGGAGCTAGTCAATACGTTCAAAGCCCAATACCGTCACAACATCGACCTCACGTTCGATCGCTAGTCCTTGATGACGATGAGCAAGGGTGAGAAGGAGAGTTTTAAAGCATACGCCCTAAGATGGAGGGAGGCCGCTGCACAAGTTAATCCCCCGTTGGAGGAGAAGGAGTATGTACAACTGTTTGTGCATACTTTTCAAGGTATATTCTACGAGAAGCTCTACACAAGCGTGGGAAAAAGCTTCTCCAAGCTCATCATGTAGGAAGAGATGATAGAAAACGGCCTCAAGACAGGAAGAATTATAGATCCCTATGCCAAGACTGGAGAAAATACCGCCAACATAGCCAAAAAGGTGGCTACTACAAGGGGCACGATCAGGAAGGAAAGTGAAGTGTTCGCTATTTTGCTTAGCCAACCACCCCAATACTGACCCCCGCTGCAATCACCCTAGTCCTGCCCTTGCCCACCTTGATCATGCCTACTCTAACCCCTAACTATGGCCCCGCTGGGGCACGACCCAACTTTAATAGACCTGCTTGACGCATTCGTACCTTCGACGCCTTAGCCTGCACCCAAACTGAGGCTTACCATAGCCTTCTGAAGAACAACATCTTGAAGCTCGTACCTGCTCGCTCGTTACCAAGCCCTCTACCCCCAATTTTTAATGCTGCCCTTACATGTGAGTACCATTCAGGTGGCTAGGGGCATGACACCGAAAGCTGCTTCGCTCTCAAGCACAAGATCCAAGACCTGATCGATAACAAGACCATTGATTTGCAGCCAGTAAAACCTGCTCCTGCTCCCAATGTGACCACCAACCCTCTGCCAGATCACACCATCAATATGACACTAGTAGAAATGGAAGGCGAGGGAGAGTTCGACGAGCCCGAGGTCGAAGATTATGAGGACGATTGGAAGATCGAGGAAGAAGATGACTGGGAGGAGGATCTCCCACTATGCCCAATTTATCTCCATAACCTTGATGAGATGCCTGACGCTTCTGACTGGCCCATTGATGAGCCTGTGTTCCTGAAGGAAGAACATATCGAAATCATAACTGCCAATGGATGGGGTGATGAATTTCTACACCCGAGGTATGCAGCAGCTGAACGTCAATTACTAGAGAACCCTTGGCCCGCGATTAAGTACAATTATGAAGACATGGGCTGGGAGCTAGAGGAATCAAGAGAACAGATAAAGCCTTTCAAATTAGAAGGGGGTGAGCTGGTCACCCTGTTTACAGAAGAACCCACTGTAAAGAACAAGAAGGAGGCTGACAACCGCATCAACAGTGTCAACATCTTCGGAGCTTTAGGAGAAGCCTTTGCTTGTCTCGCCTTAGCCGAGGATCTAGGTCGCGAATGGAGCATCGAAGATGTGGGAATTGTCCCAAAGCCGTACTAGAATGGGTTCCTTACAAAAGCGTACAAGAGAAGGGTGTTGTCACCCACTTTCTTTCTATCCCTCTTACTTCCTGTCTTTAAATTAATGTTTACATTTTCTTATTGCTTAAGAATTTTACACTTTCTGTAAAAATAATAATAATAATCCAATGACAGTCTTTTATTCCATTATTGTTGTCTTCTCTTCCCTAGGGAATAGTGACTACTTTCTACGCAAGGGGCATGGTTTATCTTATGGAAGGATCTAACTTGAAAAGATGATAGCATGAGTTAACCACTCACCAAATGATTAGCTTTCCACAGAGAGAGAGGATAAGGATGAGTGAGGATACTACCTAAAGGCAGCACTTACAGGACTCCGAAGCTAAGCGATGTGCGGCCAGATTATCAAAATGAAGATGAGCCATCTTTCACTTCCCCGCATATAAATAAAAAGAATGAATCACTAAATAAATAAACAAATGTGCTCATATTCCCTTTGTTTAACCCCTAGAGCCTCGCAGCAAACAAAGTTTTCTTTGTCAACCCCGATCCAAGACTGTCCTCCCCACATTGGGGCAGACAATAGTTTGAGAACTCTAGGAATGGTATCCACCCCCGCTATGCTAAAGCAGCAATGAAAGCTCTATAGATCAAGCAATCTAATTCAAAATGAAGAGAGGTCTTCATTTCATTTCCCATACAGTCAAAAGCAACCCCTTGCCAAACCTGTTGAGCCATCTATCCTTTTCTCAAGAAAGCCCCAACCTAGGGATCACTTCCCACATCGGGTAAATTGAACTATCGAGGAAAAAGCCTAAGGAAAAAGGGTCGAAGGATTATTCATTTCATGAATGAATAGAAAGAAAAAGCAAAAGGAAAGGAGTCGCCAAGGGGCAAGAAGCCAAAAAAAAAAAAAATCCTTTAAGGAAAGGCCTGAAGAAAATCATGATTGAGTCATCTTCAAAGGCATAATAAGAAGATTGAAAGAAAAGAAAGTCATGTTTATCTCAAAAAGCATATAGAAGGGGTGAAAGAACAAGGTCATTTTCACCTTAAGAAGTCATGTAAAAAGGCAAGGAGAAAATTCAAAGGTGATCCTAGGTTATAAAGAAACTCAGTAGAAACAATAGGTTCGAGCATTTACTCTTTCTTGCAAAACCTCGAAACCATGACCTACATTACAACCCTATTAAAGTCCCCTCTGATTGAAAACAGATTGCTTGATCTAAATGAGCTAGATACGCTGCCAAAGCTAAAGAAGGATGCTAATCCTACTGAAAAGTATTCAAGGATGGTATGGATCTAAACCCTATCGAAAACAACATCAAATTTGAGCCTGCATATCCTGTTGTTTCTAAAACCCCATAACCTAGCCTGCATTACAGTCCTAAACAAAGTCTCCTCAGATTGAAATGATTGGCCACTAATCGCTCTGCCAAAGGCCAGGTAAGTTGTCGCTAAAACCTTGAGAGTCGAGAGTCTCAGCCCAGTAACCATATACACTAACCCTAAGACAAAGAGTTGGAGGCGATCAAAAGGTTGAGAAAGGTGTGAAATGCTATCACCTACTCAAGGTAAGGTTGAACCAGAAGAGAGGCTAAATCCCCGAAGAGGAGGGGGTTACCATTCCCTGGACTACAAGTCTAACAGCACCCTGTGTCATTCTATTAATGTATTTCTAACCTGTGCATATGTTAAAAAAAAAAAAAATCAATATGGGCTTTGCACACATAGGATATAACCCCCTGTAGAAATAGAAGTCACCAATATCAATTCATGTAATAGAGACATAACATCATCATACATTACATGCATCTGATCATATGCCTAACTGTAAAGATCATAAATGTATCTGTCTATCCATGCATCTAAATGCCATAAATATCTATTTTTGTACAAAATATCAGAATAAAACTATCTAACATAAATATAACTCAGGGACAAGGGGCAAAAGAGGATCAGAGTCTCTACAAGGGGCATCTATCATAGGTCGAAGTCGATATCATCTGGATCAAAATCCCCGAAACCCGGTATTGGAGGAGGTGGATAACTACTCGAAGCACCACCATCCTGCAAGGAAGATAGAGCCAAAATCAGTTGCATACAAAAGGAACTAAGCAACAGCAGAGCAAGAAGAAGCAGAGAGAGAATAACTTACCCCCCCACCACCCAGCTGAGATAATCGAGTTGTTAGGGAGGCTACCTCGGCCTGGTACTGATCCCGCTCCATCTAGTACTGGTCTCTCTGGTCTCTCACAGCAGTAAACTCAGCCTGGGGCACATATCCTCTAGCACGGCGCCACAAGTCAACCACTTCCTGGCTAACAGCGTACCCGCCGACTACTACCTCAAACCGGGTGAAGGCACGGACCAAATGAGCCCCAAAGTGCGCAGCATAATCTGTATCCGGAGGAAGTAAGAACTCGACACCTGCCTAACGCTCCTAGTAAGGGATAGGCACTCCCGCCACCAAGGCTCCAAACATATACTCTGGCGGAGCCCCTGCTGATTGGAACTCCTTATGAAATTGCCGCCAGTGTTGCTCTCCAAGATAGGACTCCCAAGTGTCATCACTGAGAAAAGCAGCTCTCGACAAGGACAATGGGACCAAGTACCGGACTGTCTCATAATGAACTGATTCAATAAAGGGCCGCCAGGTCACATCCCTCGCCTCAATCAGCTCCAGGTTAGCCCAAAGCATCACAAAATCGGTAATCTCCGATCGCTGGGCTACCCGGACACGAGCCCACCTCAAAGCACGAGGATAAAGGTCATCCTCAACAACTGCAAGGCGACGCACCGGCAGGTACTCGTAACTCCACCAGACAAGGAAAGGCCAGAAGCTAGTCATGCTGCCCCAACGGGAAGAAGTCCGAACCTGTATCGACCGAAGAAAGCAACTGAAAGAAAAGGACCCCCAGTCCAGCTTAGATAAAGCTCCAAGATCAGCTACTATACTCACCAAACGACACAGCACGAGTGACTTGTTGTTATTGCAAAAGCAGCTGAAGATGATATACAAAACAAGTCGTTGTCTCATGATGTCTCGCCTGGCAGGTGATGGCTCAATAGCAAAAGTACGGTCATCCTGACTGATCCAAGAGACTGGGAAGGCAGAACGCTCAGGAAGAGGCAAGTCCAACAACAAACAGGCCTCGTCCCTACTGACTAGATGCAGGGTGATCTGTCGGCCGATAAAGGAGAGCCCTGTAATAATCGCCCAATCCAAAGGGGTGGGACCTAACTCGAAGCCAACAAAATGAAAAGTCCCGGTCTCCCTGAACCACCTCTCAACAAGTGCCAACACTAAATGCCGGTTCAGGCGGTTAGCTTGTAATCCCATGAAAGCGCCAAATCCGATCTCCGCCAAGAAGGCACGATATGATGGGGCAGCCCGCTGCATGGTCACAAAAACCTGATGAACAGCCCCTCTGAAAGCTGTATGTACCTGCGGAGGAGGCAAATGCCGTCTAGAGTACACACTGGGGTGATAGGCAAGATCCCCGAGTGGTGGGACGTTTGGTATCTGCAGATCTTCCAAGTCGACATCCGTCTGCCTATACCTGGAAGCTCTCCCATAACCGATCACCCGATTGCCAGGGCCCGGTACCTCCTCCTCAGCATCAATCTCCTCAGCGAAAGCCTGCTCAACAGGAGGAAAAGGGTCGACAGGTAGCTTACTCCCCTGCCCACTCTGACTGGAGGAGGATCGTCTAGTAGATCGTCGACTACCTCTGGATCGACTAGAGCCGCCAGTAAAATCTGTCCTGGCCGCCTTCCCCGAGCGGCGCCTCCTCTCAAAACCGTCATCACCCGCGTATGCCATCCTGAGAAGGTAAGCCAAGGTAAGAGATGTTAACATACCACACATGCATTTCAAATAATAATAAAATAAAATAAACAACTAACACAAGCAGAATGAATGAAAGATTTCAAATGATAAAACAAAATTCCTACATACACATTTCGATTTTCCTCCTTTCAAGTCAAATCTCAAGGGTTTTCTGTTTTTTTCCCTTAAAAAAACTTTTTACTTCTAAAAACTTTTTCTAACTCTTCCCCTAATTTTTTTAAAAAAATTCCCGCAGAATTCCGTTTAGAAAAATGGCCCCTACAACACCCATGACATCAACACAAATTGTGCACTTCATAACGTTACAATCACATAATATCAGCACCCGTGCACATTTTTCAATTTTTCAAAATTTTCAAAACATATGTTTTATTTTTCCAATAAATCCATGGTTTTCAAAAATGCCTTAAAATTCTTCAAGATCATTTCAAATGTTTTCCAAAAATATTCCTACCTTTTTCAAATTTTTTTAAACTCTAAAAATCCCATCAATTCCTTGAGCTTTCTCATTTTTCTAAATTTTCTAAGTATTTTTCTATTTTTCAAAAAAATAAAAAATTCACCGAGTTTTCAAAAAATCACGAAATTTCATACGGTTGTTAAACACATTTTTCTAAGGCACATTGCACAAAAATATAGCCAGAAAACCCAATGCCCAAGTCTGTAGGAACAAATTCACTATTCTTGTAGAAAACACTTTTCACATATTCATATATAATCACTCAAATTCAATCAAACAAGCACCAAAATGCAAAAATAACATCACCATCATGTTTAAAACACATCAAAACATCAAGTTCCACTATTCACATGATTCAAACGAAGTTCTACACATCAAAATCAACAAAATTTGAAAACTCACTTTTTGGAAGTTCTTCAGCGAAATCTTCTCTTCCGGTGACTTTTTCGATGACGTGGTCTCCTTCCGGCAATCACCCGTGGTCTCCAAGAAGTCTCTCTTCAAGGTTCAAGTCGATTTTCACGCGAAGTCTCCCGGATTTGCAGAATCTCTCCAAAATGCCATAGCTGTTCGAACCAGAAATTTTCTGGTTTTAATTCTAAGCTTGGCGCCACTAGCAGAGGCGCCAGGCATTTTCAGCCAAAGGCGCCACTACTAGTGGTGCCAGCTGCAAATTCTGGGCAGCTTTGCCCTTTTTCCCGCCAAAACTCATTTTCAAAGGCCTTTTTGACCCGTTATCCGTTTTCAACCCCTGTTGTCGAAAGATTCCCTATGTTCGTCCTTCCGACTGTCTCGTGGTCAACATGGGACTCTTACTTTTATCGTTTTCTGTCTTTGACAAGCAAAGACAGAAAAAGACGGGCAGCTGTAAGCACCCCATTTTTGACCGCTCGACAGTCTACACTCTGTCCAGACTTGTGTTCAAGTCATTGTGGGCGTATTCCAAACGAAACCAACTTTCTAAGTCCAAGTCCCGTCTGTCCATTGCTTCGCGGGCCCGCCGAGAACAAATAGAGGCAAAATGACCAAAATGCCCTTAGGGGCATTGTTCTTTCCAACCCCTCTCTCGAGACAGTTGATTCCTCGAGACGGTAAATCTATTCCAAATCAGGCACGTCTTTTCGAAGACGGTAAGTCCCATTTCCAATCCCTCTCTCGAGACAGTTTATTCCTCAAGATGGATCCACATTAGGCACGTCTTTTTGAAGTCGGTAAGTCCCATTTCCAATCCCTCTCTCGAGACAGTTTATTCCTCGAGACGATGCCAAATCAGGCACGTCTTTTCAAAGACGGTAAGTCCCCTTTCCAATCCCTCTCTCGAGACAGTTTATTCCTCGAGACGGTTCCAAATCAGGCACGTCTTTTTGAAGACAGTAAGTCCCCTTTCCAATCCCTCTCTCGACACAGTTTATTCCTCCAGACGGATCCACATCAGGCACGTCTTTTCAGAGACGATAAGTCCCTTTTCCAATCCCTCTCTCGAGACAGTTTATTTCTTGAGACGATTCCACATCAGGCACGTCTTTTCAGAGATGATAAGTCCCCTTTCCAATCCCTCTCTCGAGACAGTTTATTCCTCGAGACGGTCCCAAATCAGGCACGTCTTTTCGGAGACGATAAGATCCCTTTCCAATCTCTCTCTCGAGACAGTTTATTCCTCGAGACGGTCTGAGTAGCGGAAATACTCGCAAACATCACAATCGTCCGAGTAGAAGAAATACTCATAAAGAGGTCGACATAGGGAATTGCCGACAAACCCCTGTGTCACGACGACCGCCGTCAAAGTGGCAGAAATACTCAAAACTCAGGTCAACGCCAGTGCCTGCTAGGCCACCTCGGTGAAAAATGACCAAACTGCCCCTTAGCTCTTTTTCGATACTTTTCGGTCAAGATGACCATTTTGCCCCTAGGCATCTGAACGCCCCGGGAACCACACCGGCTCTGGGTATCAAACCGGTAACCTTCTGAGACTACTTTTTATAGTACTCTCAACCAAAATTAACTGTTCGAATCATTCCGAGTCAATTTTGATAAACCCGATGCAAAAATGACCGTTTTACCCTTGGTGGGCCGGTCTCATTTTCTAACCACACCGGCTCTGGGTATCAAACCGGAAACCTTTGGGAACATTCTGAATAATGTTTCCAAATCTCGAGTCTTCTTCCGGGACAGTTCGAGCTCGTCCCGGCAGCTTTCCAACCCAATTGACCATTTTGCCCCTAATACATTGCCCGGTCAACCCTTCCGACACATTCTATCCTCACTTTTTAAGTCAAATACCTCTGGGACACTATTTTAAGTGTTCCTACTCTTTTCTAGCCTTTCGAGTCATTCCCGGTCTTCCAAACTCTTTCCTGAACTTTTCGGAGTCACTCCTAGTGAAGCCAGGCTAAAAATTACATGGTAGTCATTAGTACAGGCGCCCAATTCTAGTCAAAGATATGTTGCTTGCCGACCTTAAACATTTCCTAAATGGCTGAAGCCACTAGTAGTGGCGCCAGGCCAAAAAATGGCCTGGCGCCACTCCTAGTGGTGCCAGTGTAAAGTTTGGCCTGGCGCCACTGCAACAGGCGCCAGTGTTGTCCAACCTCTATAAATACAGAGCCTCTTCCAGTATGAAAGAGGTCCGCAAACTCAATCTAAAAATCATATATTTCGATATACAGAGCTCGTGCACTCCCTAAACCCTAACTTTCTTAGGTTTTCTAAACCCTAGCAACCATACACTAAACCCTAGCCTTCTATACACTCATACACACCCCCATACACTCATACACTCATACACTAGCCTTCAACCCTCCTTTGAAGACTTGAAGAGCTGCAGTCTAAAGTTTGAAGACAACTCTTGAAGATTGAAGACGAAGATCAAGACGAAGACCGAAGACAAGCAAGGCGCGCAAAATAAACAAGACATACGGTAGGCTTTCTCTTTAAATTTCTGCACTTCCCCCTCTCTCTTCTCTCTCATAACCCACTTGGGTTTTCTCTATTTTAATCCCCCATCTCTTTCCCCCCCTTTCTTTGCATGCTTGAAACAAGGGGACTCCCGGTCCATGTGTAGGATTAGACTATCGGAGGGCCACCCTGTCGGGGGCTTTCCTTTAGGCTAACCGAAGACCACGTGGGTCCGGCCCCCTTGATTATGGGGCGAAGCCTTAACCTTGTATGTTCACGACCCCAAACTTGCATCGTGCATATCATTGTCTTGCATCTTCTAAAAACCATTTCAAACTTGTTTTCAAAGATTGCATTAAACTTGTTTTCAAAATTGCATCAAAATCTCCTTTTTCAAAACGTGTTTTCAAAATCACAATCCTAGGGTGATTCTAGCCATTCCATGGCTAGGGTTGCTTTAGGAAAGTGTTATAATTAAAGTGACCCATACGGTCCATATTTTCAAATCTTGTTATTTTCAAAACCGCTTTCCTAAAGTGGTTTTAGCCCTCTTATGGTTAGAATTGCTTTACAAAAGTGAGATGTTTTTACACCTTCTAAAAAACTCCCTTTTCAAAAGTCTCTCTTCCTAAAAATCTCTTTTTCAACATACTTTTCTAAAACTCCTCTTTCCAAAATTGTTTTCTAAAAACTTCCTCCAAAAATCTATTTTCCAAAACTTCTCTTTTTAAACCCCTTTCTAAAACGCTCTCTTCAAGGTCCACTTTCCAAAAACGTTCCCTAGGTTTCCTTCTTAGAAAAACCTCTTCCTGAATCTCTTTCTTAAAAATCTCTTTCTAAAAACCTCCTCATTAGGATCTCTTTCCAAAAACTCTTTCTTCTCAAAATTCACTTTCTAAAAACACTTCCTAAATTCACTTTCCTAAAAACTCTTCTCAAAATCTTCCTTCTAGAAACTCCTCTCTAAGATTCCCTTCTAAAAAACTTGTTTCAAAAAACATACTTTCCAAAATTGCTTTCCTTAGAGCCCAAGTCAAGCCCTAGAACTCATAATTTGGAAACCCTAATTTTCTTTTCAAAAACGTGGTTTTCAAACTTACCATAAAACCTAGGTTTTCAAAACCTCTTATTTTCACATCAAAACTATACGTATTTCCAAAACCTCTTTTCAAAGTCAAAACTATAGTTTTCCAAATTTAGGGTTTCTAAAACTTCCCTTTCCAAATCCTTGTCAAATCCATTCTTCCCTTTAGGAAACCAAATCTAATCTTCCCATTTAGGAAACTAAATCCTAGCCTCTATTTTTGGAAACAAAATCAAACCTTCTCTTTTAAAAACAAAATCCAATCCCTTCCTAATCCAAATCTTTCCTAATTCAACTCCTTCCTAAACTTCTCCTTTCCTAAACCTTAAGTTTCTAAAACTTGAACATAAAAATCTTTCTTAAATTTTAAAACTCAACTTCCACATCTTTCCTAATTCTACCCCTTTCCAAATCTTAGCTTTCCAAATCCAAGTTTTCAAACATTTCCTAAACTCAACATTTTCTAATCTCAAGATTTTCTAAAACTAAAACTCTAAAACTTTCTAAATCCTAAACTTTCTAAATTCAAAACTTTCAAACTCTAAAATTTTCTAAGTTCTAAACTTTCCTAAACTTCAAATCTTTCAAAGTCTAAACATTTTCTCATTCCAACCTTTCTTAATTCCACATCCTTTCCAAACTTTAATTCCCAAATCTAGATTTTCATGTCTTTCTAAAACTCAAATTTTGAATCTTCCAAAAATTCTAGAATCTTTCAAAATTCAAATCTTTCCTAATTTAAAATCTTTTTAAAATTCTAAGCTTTCTAAATTCAAAACTTTCTTGACTTGAAACTTTCCAAATTCTAAACCTTTCTTAAACTAAATTTTTCCTAATTCAGAATATTTCTAAATTCAACACTTTCCTGCTTCAAAATCTTTCTTAGAATAAAACTTTCTTAATTCAAAACTTTCCTAAGTTGAAACTTTCCTAATTCCAAAACTTTCCTAAGTTGAAACTTAACTAAATCAAAACTTTCCTAAAATGACACTTTCCTAATTTTGAAACTCTCCTAATTTGAAAACTTTCCTAATTCGAAACTCTTCTAAATCGGACCTTTCCTAATTCAAACCTTTCCTAAATCCAATCTTTCTTAAACTCTCGAGTCTTTCCTAAGTCTCATCTTTCTTAAGTCTAGATTTCCTAAACCTCCATCTTTCCAAAACAAGTCTAAATCTTTCCAAGTTCTACTTTTCCAAATCCAAATCCAATCTTTTCAATTCCAAAACTCTAATTTTAAATCTTCCAATCAAAATTCAATCTCTCAATTTTTCAATCCAATTTCCAATTCAATCTCTTTCTTCCAATCAACTCTTCTATTTTCAATCGGACTCTTGTTCGAACTATGACTGACTTGATTCCTCCAAAAGGATATGTAGGCAACCTTCATAGGTGCGGTCACAACTGCTTTCAAATTTCAAATTTCTCCACATTTTCCAAATCTCAGATTCTACAATCTTTTCAAATCTCCAATCAGTTTTCAAATTTCTAATTTCAAATTTCTATTTCCCACATCTCTCTATTTTTAATTTCCAAAACCTTCCTTCCAAATTCAAACTTCTATATCTTTCTTTCAAATCAAATCAAATCAAATCAAATTCTTCTTTTCAAATCTATTTCTAAATCAACTCTCTTCTATTGCACTTACATGTCATGCATCATGTTAGTTTCTTTTCAAACATTGTTTTTCAAAGTGGATAAGATTGAAAATTAGTTAGTTAAAGACTCTCATAGGTGAATCTAAGGTAGATTGACATGTAGGTACCAAAAGGGCGGGATAGGGTGATGACTTAGTGCGTCTTCCCTACACGTAACCAACCTCCGAACCTAAGATCACTGATTGCAAAGACCAAAAGGAGTTATTTTTCTAAAAAGGGCTAAATGTTTTCCAAAGGTTGCCAAACAACCTGTTTTCTTAAAAACCTTCTCTTGAGGAGATATTTTCAAAACCTTTTTTTTCCAAAAACTCTAAGTGTAGTCTTCGGATTATTCTTAGTTTTTAGGTGACCTAACTCACCTTAATCAAGTTAGGTGGCGACTCTAAATCTTTTTCAAAAGCCCTTTATTCAAATCTATTTTCAATTCAAACCTAGTCGCACTCATTCTTCTAGGACGGTGAGTTCTAACGAGAGAGTATAGTATTTTTCCCGCTTGTGTGAGTATTCCTCGAGTGCAAAAAATTTGGGCACGACAATGATGTTATTTTCATGCTCAAATTCAAATTGAAAATTGAAAGACAGGTTTGAAAGAATTCCCCCCTTTTCGGAATAAACCCCTCAAACTGGTTTTGGAATCACGCTGGCGTCCTTCACACTCCATTGCCTTGTGTGTCATCTGATTACACAAGAATGGCTTCAGGAGTTTAAGGTCTGGTGGAGTGGCAACATGGTGTCGGGGTCATGGCTTTGCATGAATTATGAATTGGGCAGGATGCTGGAGGATTTTATCGATTTAACTGTGATCTTGGACCTGGAAAGAGAAAAACAAAAATGCAGTTAGCATGTGGAATCGAAGATTTTATACAATGCATGTCCTATGGAGGTCCCTTCTTTAAAGGAATCTAAGCATGATGTTGAGTTCATTTTGGAGGTGAGGTTTTACCCCTGTGTGCAATGCAATACATCTGTGGCATGGGCTGGTTGATCCTTCTTTGCTTAGGCAATCCCGTCTCCATGGACGGAGAGAGATTTGGGCCTCTTTTGATATATGGTTCTATGCATGCCATGAATCTTTAGAGTTATGTGAACCCTTTGGAGTTTAGGTAGGCTTCTTTTAGCACAAGATTAGATTTTCTCCTTTCTTTCTATAATTGATTAAATGCATGAGAATGCAATGACTTGAGTTTCTTGGCACTCTTGTCTTGGAATGGATATAATAAATAGAATAAGAAATACATGGGCAATATAATGGCAGTGAATAGCCTATTTAGAAGACCCATTTTTTGTTCTTGCTTCATCCTTTTGTTTTCTTGACCATTGTAGGTAAGGGAGAAGAAAACAATAATGTAAAAAGAAAAACAAAAAGGAGAAGTTAGTGCCTTTGGATTGAAATTTTTTTATGCAATGCATGCTCTAGGGGTGTCCCTACTTTAAGAGGGGGACTAAGCATAATGTGTTGGCTCACTTTTGGAGATAGGGGATTGCCCATGTCTGCAATACTATACTTGTGCGAGCCTATTCATTCATTCATTTACACATTTATGCATTCATTCAATGAAAGTAGGAAGGACAATTATATTGCACTTGATTCTTCTTTTTTTGTATATGGAATTGAAAGTACATTTGAAGGGGAAGGAAAACATTTTTCTTGGGACTTTTACCTATTCTACTTTTACATTTGAAATCCTAAACTACTCTTGAGTCTCGGATTAGCCTTCTTTGATAGAGGTTGGGGAGGGACCTTGATTTCAGATTGCCCCTTATCTTCTTGGCAGCCTTATCTCTGTGAGTGAAGAGGGATTGAGACCCCTCTTTATGAGATGACTTTAATGCACGCCATGAATCCTTAGGATCACTTGGTACCCTTAGGAGTTCTGGTTGGCCTGATTTGAATGAGAATGGCTTTGGGCCATTCTCTGGGGGTTAATTAGATGCATAAGGATACAATGACTTAAGTTACTTTAGGAACTCGCCTCTTAAGATGAATACAGATGTATAAGCAGTTATGATACTGAGAGATGCATAAGTAGTATGACATTTGTATAGAAAATGAAAATGTACAAGCAGTGTAATATTAGGAATTTAAGCAGTTAAACTAGGCAAAAGTAAGGGAAAGTAAAGCGGTCACCATTTCCTTCCTATTTTTAAAATTAACGCACATATCTTAAATTTGGTAGAGGTTTGGCTATGCATGAGGTGCTACATGAGCATGAGGTTGGGATTTTACTAATGCTTCTTAAAAAGCTTAGTTCCAGAATCTTCAAACCCTGGCGTCCACCCCCGAAAGGGTGAACTCCATCTTTAGTTGGTGGTTCGAGTGAGGGAACTATCAAGAGATCGTAGGTTGAGAAACTAACACATCATCTGCCCACAGTCAATATATTGTTCCCCCTTCTATTTAGAAGGGTAGTAACCAAGTAATTATACAGAGATACAAATGCAAGTGAGTGCACCAAGTGTGTACGGAATTTTTGAAAATGGAGGAAAGGACCTAACAACACACATTTCATTCTGCTCATTCATTACATACATGGCAGTTAATATGACATAAAATGAAATGTGAACAAAGGTCTCTATAAAAAAGAAAATGTAAGGAGTTAGTAATTTTTCAAAGAAACCCATTGCAAGGTAAAGTAGGTGCAAGAGCATGATTATGGAAAGTAATGCAAGAGCATGCAAATAGATGTCAATACAAGAGTAATGAATGTAATTGATGACACTTGTTTTGAAAACTATTTTAAAAAATAATGTCTATTTTTACAAACTTAGGATCTTGAAAAACTTTTTAGGAACTTAGAAAATTTTTGAAAAGTGGATAAAACTGGTATATGAAACCAGAGATTCTGAGTTCAATGCAAGAGCAATGAATGTAAGTGATGACACTTGTTTAAAAACTGCTTTGGAAAATAATGTCAGTTTTTACAAACTTAGGATTTTGAAAAACTTTTTGGAAACTTAGAAAAATTCTGAAAAGTGGATAAAACTGGATAAAGTAATTGGAGATTCTGGGTGAGTGAAGGGTGAAGAGACATAACAATGGCCAAACCCTCTAATATTCCCTAGTGGAGTCACCAGCTATCACGCCCCGATTTTTCGCACTCGAGATGTGGGAAACACGCGATACTCTCTAATTAGAACTCATCCTCCTAGAAGCACAAGTGCAATTAGGTTTGAACTTGAAATTGATTTGAACAAGGGCTTTTGAAAAAAGTTTAGAGTCCCCACCTAACATAATTAAAGATGTGCTAGGTCACCTAAAACTAAGTGTAATTTGAAAACTAAACTCAGTTTTTTCGAAAGGTTTTGAAAATGTCCTTCTTAAGAAGGTTTTTAGAAAAGATATTTTTAGCAACCTTTTGAAATGTTTTAAAGCCCTTTTGAAGACATGACTCCAAGTTGGTCTTTGAAACTAGAAATCTATGATCTAAGGGTTGGTTACGTGTAGGAAAGATATCCTAAGATCATCACCCTACCCCACCCTTTCAGTACCTACATGTCTAATTACCCTTGATTCACTCACTTAAATCACTGGTTATTCAAAGTCCGCTTATATCCACTTGTAAAATTTTGAAAAAAGGGGTTTGGTCATCATTTTTTAGATGAATGATGCATGATGTATGTTTTGAAAAGAATGTTTGAAAATATGAAAAGAGGCGCATTAACGTCTTTGAAATGCTTTAAAGACACCTTGAGATCTTTGAAAAGGTTTGAGGAAACTTTGAGGTCTTTGGAAAAAGAGAATTTGAGAATTTAGAAAAATGCCTTTGAAATAGGATTTTGGATGTTTGAAGTATTTTTGAAATTGGGCTTAAAGATGATTTTAAACATTTTTGAAATTAACTCAAGGGAGTTTTGGAAGTACTTTGAAACAACTCAAGGGAGTTTTGGAAAGGTTTAACACTAATTCAAGTGTGTTTTGGAAATGTTTTGAAGTAGGCTTTTCAAGTCTTGTTTTGAAAACTTTGTAGGTAGAGTTTGGAAATGCTATTGTGGACTCGTTTTCGAAAAGCTTTTGAAAGTAGTTTTTGAATACCTTATGAAAGGTATATTTAATGTTTCATCATCTTTAAGAGGTTAGTTATTGAAGAACTAAACTACTTTAGGACTATGAGTTTTGAAAACGTGTTTAAAAATAGGGCTAGAGACTTTCCATTAGTTTTTAAAACATTTGGGTTATAGAACCCTTCTTGAATATCTCACTTATACTTGAACAATCCTAACCATAAAAGGATTAAGGTTGCTTCAAGAATGTGATGTTTGAAAATTATTTTTGAAAAGAGTTTTTAAAAACACTTAGGATTTTGAAACCCTAATATGGACAACCTTGAAGGTTGTATTTGATGTGTCACCTTCCCTTGGAATCCCTAACCATGAGGGGTTAGGGACACTTTAGGGTTGTGAGTTTCTTTTAGAAACATTCTAAAAATAGTTTTTAGAAAATGTTAAGTGTCTAGCCATTTTAGTCAAGACAAATGTAAGAGAACTTCCTAGAAGCATTTTTGAAGATAAAGTATGGGAGTGTTTGAAAAGATTTTTGAATTGATTTTTAAAATCACAAGAGACTAGGATGTTTTTGAAAGTATGCCATGCAAGTGATTTTTGTAATTGAAAAAGGGTTTAATAAAAAGGGCCATTGAGTTGAAGCCTTGAAGCTTACTAACCTTGGTTGGGTTGACCTAGGGTTAACCAATTCGGGTTAGCTTATGCTAGGGTTGGACAACTAGGGTTAGGTTGGTCTAGGATTGGATTGACCTATGGTTAACTAACTAAAGTTTGGTTAACCTAGGGTTAAGATGACTTAGGGGTAACAAATTTGAGTTAGGTTAACCTAGGGTTAGCTAACTTGGGTTAGGTTAATCAAGGATTAGACAACTAAGGTCAAGTTAACCTAGGATTGGAACATGGTTTTGAACTAGGGTTTGGACTTAGTGGTATTGGAAAGGTGGTTTTGAACTAGGGTTTGAACCTAGTAATTTTGGAAAGGTGATTTTAAACTAGGGTTTGAACCTAGCGGTTTTGGAAAGGTAGTTTTAAACTAGTGTTTGGACCTAGTGGTTTTGGATAGGTAGTTTTGAAAAACCACTTTTAAGATTATGAAAACCACTCTAAAGAATAATTATTAAAATGATTGATTTGAGGAAATCACTCCAAAAAGTACTCTATGGGACCACTCCAACCATAATATTCAAGAGAGCAAAACTTTCAAAAATCAGGATGAAAATTATAGTTTTGAAAAACCATTTTTATGCAAATTAAAGTGAATGAACTTTTGAGAACCCTTTTTGAAGAAGGTTGTTTTAAAAACCACTTTTAGGATATAGAAAATCACTCTAGTAAGCTAGAGTTCCTATGGTCAATAAATGAGGAGATCACTCAAGAGAGGGTACCATGAGGGCCATTTCAACTACAAAACTCAAGAGAGTAAAACTTTGAAAATCTAAGTGAAATACAAGGTTTGAAAACCATTTTGATGTAAATTGAAGGTAGTGAAATGCAATGATGCAAAATGAGGTCAAGGGACTTAAGGAGGGTTCTCTAGGATGTGGAATTTGAGAATTTGACCTAGACTTCAAAGAACCAACTCTTAGAACCATTTTTATAAATACACTTTAATATGAAATTTGAGAATGACATAGAAATAACGATAGTGAAGGTTTTTGAAAAATGATGATGAACATGAAAATGGAGCCAAGCATGCCAAACATGAACATAGTAACCATATGCAAAAGAGGGGTCATGAAATCAGCAAGGTAGAGGCCACACCAAATTGCAGGGTGCTCCAAGGCCATACTATCTTAAAGTAAGTTAGTGAGAGATCCCCCTACACAGCAGCTCTCACAAGCTTTCCTCTAGGCGTGACCTAGGAGCTCACTTGTTTCAAGCATGCAAAAAAGGAGGGTAGAAGATGAGAGTCAAAAGAAAAGAGTAGTCCAAGTGGACTAGGAGGGCGAAAAGAGAAGTGGGAGAGACTAAATCAAAAGGGAATACCACCTTTGTCTTCAAACCACTTTCAAGCTTCCGTGGATGACTTGACTTGAACTTGAATGGCCTTAGAGAGGCTTGAAAGGGCTAGAAATGGCTCTTCTATGGCTTTGGAAGCTTTGTAGATGGAGTGTATAGGCTAGAGAGAGGTTGAATCTAACTTAGATGCTTGGAGGGTTTAAATAGGTGAAGTGTATAAGGTATTTTAGATTCTAGGGCGATTTTAGCAGGGCTTCGCTACTATTTTCCGCTCTGGAATATGTAGAGAGGGAGGCTTGTATTTATAGGTAATCATCTCAAGGCTGGCGCATGTACTACATGCACCTAGGAACTTTTTGCCCTGGCGTATTCCATTGGTTAAATGCCACGTGGCACACTCTATACTAACTCAACTTAGGAAGCAAGCAAAGTTTTGACCGATTTGATCACAATCTGAGCACATGTAGCATGCATTCCGCCGTCGGGAACTTTCATGTTAACTTTGCCTCGATAATTGTGTAATCCAGGAAAGATTCAAAAAAATCGGTAACGTCCACAATATTCTCCTATTGTTTCTCAAGAGCCGAGAACTTTCAAAGAGCTTCAAAGGTGTTTAGAAAAGTGAGATATCACCTCAGGAAGCATGCATGAAAACACACTTTTGCGAATCGTCTGTGATATGCTCCGCGGATGTTCAAAAGTAGCAGTCTTTGGGCCATGTGATTAGGGCTTTCAGGGCATGATCTCTCTGATCGGACCATACCGATGGAAAGTGCTTTGGAAATTTCCTAATTTATGCATTTCTCAAGTTGTTTGATGGTGCATTATAATCAGAGAATTGGAGGAAAAGACAACCCTAGCGGAGCATCTGTGAGACATTCCAAGGGTTTCTAAAAGTGGCAATTTTCTAGCCATGTAACCAGGAGCTTCAGGAAGCGATCTATTCAATCGAGCCGTATTATTGGAAAAACCTATGGATGGGCTTTTAGGAATTCCCTGGTTTACGCATTTCTCAAATCGTTTAACGGTGTTAGCATTCCATTTTGGCCCTCGGCTATCTCCGGCCCAACCGAATGCACACTCAAACTAGCACTAGCACACTTAAGCCCAAACTAGCTTTCCAGATCCAATCTGATCTGTTAAACCGTTTTGAGGGCCTATTGGGCCAAATAAAAGCAAAATGACTAGAATGGCCCTAGTGCATTGGTCAATCCAATCCAACCCGGCATGTCTTCCATAAGACGATAAGTCCATTCAAATTCAAAGTCAAATCCAATTGTCCCGTCATTCGAGAAAGTCGATCCCTCATCGACGGTAAGACCATTCAACCTAGTACAGCACGATTATCGAGAAAATTTATTCCTCGGATCGGTAAAGCCCCTTTCACACTCATCTCCGAAAAGTACCTAAGCCCCCAAGATGGAAGAGCGGTTCACTTCTTGCACCTACTAGCCGGGCAATGTAGAATGTCTGCTAATCTGGCACATTCTTTGAGAAAGCACAAACCCCTCAAGAACGGAAGACCGTCCAAGTCCAGCACGACTTTTGAGAAAGTTTATTCCTTAAGGTGGAAAGGACCTTTCAAACATGTCCACCGAGAAAGTACCAATTTCTTAGAAACAATTCCAAACTAGATCTAGGCCAATCAACATCGACTCCTACTTGCCTGTCCTAGTAAAAATGATCATTTTGCCCCCAGCAAGCTAGGCACGTTTTTCAAAAAAAGTACCAAGTTCTCAGAATGGTAAGACCACATATCTAAGTTGTCCTTAGACGGTCCAACAAGTCCAGTGCCGTCTAGTCAACCCCCATCCTTTCCTAGAGGTTTCTCAGTCAAAACAACCATTTTTCCCTAGGCATTCAAACACCCTAGGAAACCACACCGGCTCTAGGTATCAAACCGGCAATCCCCCAGTTAACTCTGGTTAATCATGGTCAACTTTGGTTAAACCCAGTCAACCCTGGTCAATCTGGTCAACTTTGGTCAACCCCAGTCAACTTTGGTCAACCCAGTCAACCCCGGTCAATCTTGGTCAACCCTAGAGCTCTCGAGATGAGGTGACTGCCATCCGGTCACTATCTTCAATCACACTAGCTCTAGGAATCAAACCAGCAACATCCAGGGAACTTTTCAAAGTATTCCCTTCCATTTCTGGCCAGCCCCTACCATTGTCGCACCCCGATTTTCACACTCGAGAAAAATACACACAAGTAGAAAAAATACAATACTCTCTTTTTAGAACTCATCCTCCTAGAAGGACGAGTGCGACTATATTTGAATTTGAAATTGATTTTTAATAAAGGTTTTTGGAAAAAGGTTTGGAGTCGCCACCTAACTTGATTAAAGTGAGTTAGATCACCTAAAACTAAGCACAATCTGAAGATTACACTTAGGGTTTTTGAAAAGATTTTCAAGAAAATAGGTTGTTTGGTAACCTTTAAAAATATTTAAGCTCTTTTTTAAAAATAACTCCATTTGGTCTTTAAAAACAGTAATCTAGGTTCGGAGATAGGTTACGTGTAGGGAGGACGCACTAAGCCATCACCCTACCCTGCCCTTACGGTACCTACATGTCTATACACCCTAGGTTCACTCATTCGGGATCTTTGATTAATAAATGTCCAAAAACTATCCATTTTAGAAAAGAAGTTTAAAAAAAAAAGTTTGACATGATACATGATATGCAAGTGAGAGAATCAGACTTGATTTTGAAAATAGATTTCAAGAAAAAGATTTAACTTTAGAAACAGATTTGAAAAGACTTGATTTGAAATTTGAAAGAAAGTTCCAGAAATTGAAATCGGAGATTTAAAAATAGATTTTAGAATTTAGAAACTTGAAATAGATTATAGAATTGAAAATTTGTAAAAGATTGTGGAATTGGAAGTTTGAAAAATATTGTGACCGCACTCATAAGGGTTGCCTACATATCCCTTTTGGGAATCAGGTCAGTTGTAGTTCGGATAAGGTTCGATTGAAAATAGACACTTTGAGGTGTTGAAAAGTTTGATTTGAAAATATTTGTTTTGAAAAGAGTTTGATTTGAAATGGATATTTGATTTAAACTTGAAATAGAATATTTGAGATTGAAATTTGATTTGAAATTGAACCTAGACGTAGGATTAGACTTAAGAAAGGGGCGTTAATCCTTGAAAGAAAACTTGGACTAAATTTGGAAAGATAAAGTTGAGTTTTGAAAACATTTTTATAGTTTAAATTTGAAAAACCATATTGGTTTGGAAAGGAGTTTTAGAAAAAGGTTGAGCTTCCTAACTTTAGGGTTAGGGCCTTCTAAGGTTTAGGTTACCTAAAGTTGGAACTTGCAATTGGATTGTAAGGACTTAATTTGAACTTAAGAAGTTTGATTTTAGAAAGTTTGGTTTTAAAAAACTTACTATAAGGTTTAGGAAAGATCTAATTTGATTTAGAAAAACTTAGAATGGTTGGAGAAGATTTGACTTGAAAGTTTGATTTAGAAAATTTGGAAAGTTGGAGTTTAGGAAAGATTGGATTTAGGAAATCTTGAAATTAGGAAAATTTCAAAAATAGGAAAGTTTCGTTTTAAGAAAGTTTCATATTAGGAAAGTTCCGAATTTAGAAAGTTTTAAATTAAGAATATTTTCTTTTTAAGAAAGAGTTGAATTAGGAAAATCTTGAACTAAGAAAGTTTAGAAATTTTGGAAATGTTTGAAATTTAGAAAGTCTTAGGATTTTGGGTAGATTTGGAATTGGAAAGCTTTGAATTTGGAAAGTCTTGAATTTAAAAAAGGCTTCAATTTAAAAAGTTTAGAATTAGAAAGATTTGAAAGTTTGAGTTTTGGAAATACTTGAAGTTAAGAGATATTTGAGTTTAAGAAGGATTTGATAATTTAAAATTTAGAAAATTGAGATTTAAAGAAGGTATGGAATTAGGAAAGGAATAGAATTAGGAAAGGTTGGAACTAGGAGAGATTAGATTTCTATTTCCTAAAATAAAAGATTGAATTTTATTTTCAAAAAGAGATGATATGATTTTGTTTTCAAAAGCAGAGGATAGGATTTGGTTTCCTCGATTAGAAACGGAAATTGGTTTCCTAATTTAGAAGATTAGATTTAACATGGAATTGAAAATGATGAGATTTGAAAAACTAGGATTTAAAAAATATGATTTGACATGGAAAAGAGGTTTAGGAAATCTATGATTTCCATGTAGAAAATAGAGTTTTGAAAATCTATGTTTTGAGGCAAAATAGGAAATCAAAACTTCAAAAGAGGAATTAGGGTTTCCTAATCATAGATTCTAAGGTTTGACTTGGATTTCAAGAAAAAGATATTTTGAAAAGTGGATATTTTGAAGAGAGGATTTCTAGGAAGGAGATTTGAAGATAGTTTTTGGAAAGTGTATTGGAAAAGAAGTTTTAGAAAGTGGATTTGAAAAGAGATTTTGGAGAGAATTTAAAAAGCAATTTTGGAAAAAGGATTTGAATGTAAACTTTTGCAAGCCTCTAAAAATATCTTACTTTCCTAAAATAATTCTAACCATAAGAAAATTAGAACCATTCTAGGATTGGGATTTTGAAAACAATAAGGGTTCGGAAATATAGACCATGTTGGTCACTTTAAATATAACACTTTTCTAAAGTAACCCTAACCATGGAATGGCTAGAATCACCTTAAGATTATGATTTAGACAAAAATAATTTGGGGTTTACACCCAAAACTTATGTAACACTTTCCTAAAACAACCCCAATCATAAAGTGATTAGAATCATCTTAAGATTGTGATTTTCAAAAACAAGTTTGAAAGAGAAGATTTTTAATGCAAGTTTTGTATAAGATTTTGATACAAGTTTTGAAAACAAGTTTAGAAAACGATTTTGAAAAGATATATGAATATGATATACACAATGCAAGTAGGATCGTAAACATACAAGGTTTAAGCTTCACCACATAATCAAGGGGGCCGAATCCACATGGTCTAAGGTTGAATTAAAAGAAAGCCCCTAACACGATGACTTTCAACCATTCTTCCTACGCATGAATCAGGTATTCCCTTGTTTCAAGCATGCAAAAAAGGGGGAAAGAAGATAGGAGACTAAAATAGAAGAAACCTAAGTGGGTTAGGAGAGAGAAGAGAGAGAGGGGAATTAAATAAGCGTAAATAGAAAACCAACCATGTGTCTTCTTTGATTTGCTTGCTTTATTTGCTTTACTTCGCTTTGATCTTCGAGAGCTCTAAGTTTGCAGCACCTTGAGTCTTCAATGGCCGGTTTGGAGGCTCGTATAAGAGTGTATTGAGTGTATGTATGCTAGGGTTAAAATGTATGGGGGCTAGGGTCTGAAGGAGCCTAAGAAAACTAGGGTTTGGAGAGAGTTCAAGATCTATACATCGAGAGATAGAGTTTTTGGAGTTAGATTGTCGTCCCTTTTACGTAGGGCGAAGGGTTTATATTTATAGGCAACCAAAACCGACATGGCGCCTATTGTAGTGGCGCCAGGCTAAAAAAATACACTAGCGCCACGTGGCGCCAGGCTAAGAAATACACTGGCTCCACGCTAAGCCAAAGAAAACACTGGCACCACTACTAGTGGCGCTAGCTACCTTGGATACCTTTTAAGGCAGCAAGAAACGTATCTTTGACCCTTGGCACGCCAGACAAAAGATTTGGGTGCCTGTCCTAATGATTATCATGTAATTTTTGACTTGGCTCCGCCAAGAGTGACTCCGGAAAGTTAGGGAATAATCCGGCAGGTCGAGAATGGGCTGGAAGACTGGAAATTGGTAGAAACCTGTCGCGCCTAGATTTTTTGCACTTGAGGAATACTCACACAAGCGGAAAAAATACTGTACTCTCTCGTTAGAACTCACCTTCCTAAAAGAATGAGTGCGACTAGGTTTGAATTGGAAATAGATTTGAATAAAGGGTTTTTGAAAAAGATTCAGAGTCGCCACCTAACTTGATTAAGGTGAGTTAGGTCACCTAAAAACTAAGCATAATTCGAAAACTACACTTAGGCCTCGTTTGGTAACGTTTTTTGTTTTTTTTTTCAAAAAAAACAAAAAACGCCGTTTGTTTAAATTTTTTTTTTTTTAGTTTTTTACAAAATTTGAAAAAAAAAAAACTTAAAACACTAAAATGGGTGTATTTTCTCTTACAAAAACATTGGTCTAGTATTATTGACACAACGATAACCTATAAACGCTCATCATCAAACCACAAAAAACATACAGCAAAAACAAAAAACAAAAACACACAACAAAAAACAAAAATTGGCAGCGTTACCAAACGGACCCTTAGGGTTTTTAGAAAACGATTTTGAAAATATCTCCTCAAGAGAGGGTTTTTAAGAAAAATAGGTTGTTTAGCAACCTTTGGAAAACATTTAGCCCTTTTTAGAAAAATAACTCCTTTTGGTCTTTCAAAAACAGTGATCCTAGGTTCAGAGGTTGGTTATGTGTAAGGAAGACGCACTAAGCCATCACCCTACCCCGCCCTTTCGGTACCTACATGTCAATCTACCCTAGATTCACCTATGAGAGTCTTTAACTAACTAATATTCAATCCTATTCACTTTAAAAAACAATGTTTAAAAACTAACATGATGCATGATATGCAAGTGCAATAGAAGAGAGTTAGAAAATAGATTTGAAAAGAAGAATTTGATTTGATTTTAGAGGAGATTTGAAAAGACAGAATTGGAATTGGAAAGCTTTAAAAATTGGAAATAGAGATTTGAAAATAAATTTTTGAAATTAGAAACTTGAAGTAGATATCGAACTGGGATTGAAGAAGATTGTAGAATTGGAGATTTGAAGAAGATTGTAGAGGAATTTGAAATTTGAAAGAAGTTGTGGAAATAGAAATTTGAAACATGTTGTGAAATTTGAGATTTGAAAAATGTTGTGACCGCACCCATGAGGGTTGCCTAAGTATCTTTTTGGAGGAATCAGGTCAGTCGTAGTTCGGACCAGAGTCCGATTGAAAATAGAAGAGTTGATTTGAAGAAGGAGATTGAATTGGAAGATTGAGAGATTGAACTTTGAAGAGAGCATTGAAAATTGGAATTTGGAATTTTGGAATTAAAAAGATTGAATTTTGATTTGAAAAGATAGAACTTAGAAGAGAGATTTAGACTTATTTTGGAAAGATGGAGGTTTAGGAAACCTAGACTTAGGAAAGAGAAGAGACTTAGGAAAGATTCGACTTGACTGGAAGGTTTAGGAAATTAGGAAAGATTGGATTTAGGAAATATTTGAATTAGGAAAAGGTCCGATTTAGGAAAGTTTCGAATTAGGAAAGTTTCATTTTTGGAAAGTTCTGAATTAAGAAAGTTTTGAATTAGGAAAGTTTTCAAATAAGGAGAGTTTCGAAATTAGGAAACTTTTGAAATTAGGAAATATTTCGAATTAGGAAATGTTTGAATTAGGAAAGTTTTGAGTTTGGAAAGCTTCGGATTTGGAAAGATTTAAAGTTTAGGAAAAGTTTAGAATTTTGGAAAGATTCGAAGTTTAGAAAGATTTAACTTAAGAAAGTTTTGAATTTAGAAAGCTTTGAATTTGGAAAGATTTGAGATTTGGAAAGTTTAAGATTTAGAAAGTTTTAGAGTTTTAGAAAATCTTGAGATTAAGAAAGGTTTGAGTTTAAGAAAGATTTGAACACTTGGATTTGGAAAGTCAAGATTTGGAAAAGGGTAGAATTAGGAAAGATGTGGAAGTTGAAAGTTTTAGGAAACTTATGGTTTAGGAAGGTAGGAAATTAGGAAAGATTTGAATTAGGAAAGATGTAGATTTGAAGTTTTAAAATTTAGTAAAGATTATCATGTTCAAGTTTTTGAAACTTAAGACTTAGGAAAGTGGAAGATTAGGAAGGAGTTAAATTAGGAAAGATTTGGATTAGGAAGGGATTGAATTTTGTTTCTAAAAGAGAAGGTTTGATTTTATTTCCAAAAACGGAGGATTAGATTTGGTTTCCTAAACAGGAGGATTTGATTTGGTTTCCTAAAGGGAAGAATGGAATTGACAAGGATTTGAAAATGGAGGTTTTAGAAACCCTATATTTGGGAGGCTATAGTTTTGAGGTAGAAAATAGGTTTTTTTGGAAATGTGTATAGTTTGGATGTGAAAACAAGAGGTTTTGGAAACCTAGGTCTTAAGGCAAGGTTGAAAACCATGTTTATGAAAAGAAAATTAGGGTTTCCTAATTATGGGTTCTAGGGCTTGACTTGAGCTCTAAGAAAAGAGGATTTTTGGAAAGTGCGTTTTTGGAAACGAAGGTTTTGGAAGGAAATCCTAGATAGGAGTTTCTAGAGGAAAGATTTTGGAAAGAGAGTTTTTGGAAACAAAGATTTTTGGGGAGCGTTTTTAGAAAGTGAATTTTGAGGAAAGAGAGTTTTGTAAAGGAGTTGAAAAAGGGAGTTTTGAAAAATAGATTTTTGGAAAGAGTTTTTAGAAAACAACTTTGGAAAGGAGAGTTTTAGGAAAGTATATTAAAAGAGATTTTTAGGAATAGAGTTTTTAGGAAGTGTAAAAACATCTCACTTTCCTAAAGCAATTCTAACCATAAGAGGGCTAGAACCACTTTAGGAAAGTCGTTTTAAAAACAACAAGATTTGAAAATATGGAACATATTGGTCGCTTTTAATGTAACACTTTCCTAAAGCAACCCTAGCCATGGAAAGGCTAGAATCACCCTAGGATTGTGATTTTGAAAACATGTTTTTGAAAAAGAGGATTTTGATGCAATTTTGAAAACGAGTTTGAAAACGATTTTGAAAATGACTTTGAAAACAACTTTTGGAAGATGCAAGATCATGATATGCACAATGCAATTTTAGAGTCGTGAACATACAAGGTTAAGGCTTCACCACATAATCAAGGGGGCCGGACCCAAGTGGTCTCCGGTAAGCCTAAAGGAAAGCCCCCGACACGGTGACCCTCCGATAGTCTAATCCTACATATGGACCGGGAGTCCCCTTGTTTCAAGCATCCAAAGAAAGGGTGGGAAAAAGATGGGGGATTAAAATAGAGAAAACCCAAGTGGGTTAGGAGAGAGAAGAGAGAGGGGGGAAGAGCGAAAATTTAGATGGAGAACCTACCTTGTATCTTGTTTATTTTGCGCGCCTTGCTTTCTTCGGTCTTCATCTTGATCTTCGTCTTCAATCTTCAAGAGCTGCCTTCAATCTTCAAGCTTCAGATTACAACTCTTCAAGTCTTCGAAGGAGGGTTGAAAGTTAGTGTATGAGTGTATGGGAGACTAGGGTTTAGTGTATGGTGGCTAGGGTTTGGAAAACCTAGAGTAGCTAGGGTTTTTGGCAGTGCACGAGCTCTGTATATCGAGATATATGATTTTTAGACTGAGTTTGCGGACTCCTTTCACGCTAGGAGAGGCTCTGTATTTATAGAGGTTGAACAACACTAGCACCTGTTGTAGTGGCGCCAGGCCAAAATTTACACTAGCACCACTGAGAGTGGTGCCAGGCCAATGTTTTGGCTTGGCGCCACTACTAGTGGCGCTAGCCATTTAGAAAATATTTAAGGTCGGCAAGCAACGTATCTTTGACTAGATTTGGGTGCCTATACTAGTGACTACCATGTAATTTTTATCATGGCTTCACTAGGAGTGACTCCGGAAAGTCCATGAATGATTTAAGGGACCGGGAATGACCCGGAAGGCTAGAAAAGAGCAGGAACACTTAGAATAGTGTCCCAAAGATATTTGACTTGAAAAGTGAGGATAGGATGTGTCGGAAGGGTTGACCGGGCCTTTAGGGGCAAAACGGTCAATCGGATCAGGAAGCTGCTGGGACGGACTTGGACTGCCCCAAAAGAAGACTTGGGATTTGGAAACATTATTTAGAATGTTCCCAAAGGTTGCCGGTTTGATACCCAGAGCCGGTGTGGTCAGAAGAGGTGACCGGCCCACTAGGGGCAAAACGGTCATTTCGCACCAAGTTTGCCGAAACTGACTCGGAATGATCCGGAAGGATAGAGGAAGGTTGAGAATACTATAAGAAGTAATCTCAGAGGATTACCGGTTTGATACCCATAGCCGGTGTGGTCAGAAGAGGTGACCGGCCTACCGGGGGCAAAACGGTCATTTGTACCGGGTTTGCCGGAACTGACTCGGAATGATCCGAAAAGATAAAGTGAGGTTGAGAATACTATAAGAAGCATTCTCAGGAAGTTACTAGAGAGGCCCTGATTGGAACCATCTCGAGGAATAAACTGTCTCGAGAGAGGGATTAGAAAGGGGACTTATCGTCTTCGAAAAGACGTGCCTGGTTTGGAACCGTCTCGAGGAATAAACTTTCTCGAGAGAGGGATTGGAAAGGGGACTTACCGTCTTCGAAAAGACGTGCCTAGTTTGGAACCATCTCGAGGAATAAACTGTCTCGAGAGAGGGATTGGAAAGGGGACTTACCGTCTTCGAAAAGACGTGCCTAATTTGGAACCGTCTCGATGAATAAACTGTCTCGAGAGAGGGATTGGAAAGGGGACTTACCGTCTTCGAAAAGACGTGCCTAGTTTGGAACCATCTCGAGGAATAAACTGTCTCGAGAGAGGGATTGGAAAGGGGACTTACCGTCTTCGAAAAGACGTGCCTAGTTTGGAACCGTCTCGATGAATAAACTGTCTCGAGAGAGGGATTGGAAAGGGGACTTACCGTCTTCGAAAAGATGTGCCTGGTTTGGAACCGTCTCGAGGAATAAACTGTCTCGAGAGAGGGATTGGAAAGGGGACTTACCGTCTTCGAAAAGACGTGCCTGAATTGGAACTGTCTCGAGGAATAAACTGTCTCGAGAGAGGGATTGGAAAGAGGACTTACCATCTTCGAAAAGATATGCCTGGTTTGGAACTGTCTCAAGGAATAAACTGTCTCGAGAGAGGGATTGGAAAGGGGACTTACCGTCTTCGAAAAGACGTGCCTAATTTGGAATAGGTTTACCGTCTTGAGGAATCAACTGTCTCGAGAGAGGGGTTGGAATTGAAATTGGAATTGGAAAAGACAATGCCCCTAAGGGCATTTTGGTCATTTTGCCTCTATTTGGGCCTGGCGGGCCCGCGAAGCGATGGACAGACGGGATTTGGACTTAGAAAGTTGGTTTCGATTGGAATACGTCCACATTGACTTGAGTACAAGTCTAGATGGAGCGTAGACTGCCGAGCAGTAAAAAATGGGGTGCTTACAAAACCCTTAGAATAGCATCTCGAGGGTAGTAAACTTGAAAAATAATGTAAGGATTTGTTGGAAAGGTCGATCGAGCCATTAGGAGCAAAACGGTCACTTGGATAAAAAAAATTACCGACATGGACTTAGAACGTCCCGAAAGAAGGCTTGAAGCTTGGAAACACTACCTAGAGCGTTCCGGGAGGTTGCCGATTTGATACTTAGAGTTGGTGTGGTTAGAAAGGCAACCGGCCCACAAGGGACAAAACGATCATTTTGCACCGAGCTTGCCGAAATTGACTCAGAATGATTCAAAAATGCATCGGAAGGTTGAAAATACTATTAAGAGCATCCCCTAGAGATTACCGGGTTGATACCCATAGCCGGTGTGGTTCCCAAGGTGATCACTACTTAGGGGCAAAGCAGTCATTTTGACCGGATAGTCTCGGAATTAGTCCGAAACCGACTGGAAGACACTTGAATGTGTAGGATTTTCTTTGGAACAATCTTGGAGGGGTGGAATTACCGCTTTGAGGACTTAGGTACTTTCTCAAAAAAAACCGCTCAGAAAGGTCCTATGGGCAGTTTGGTCATTTTTCATCGAAGTGAGCTAGCAGGGACTGGTGTTGACCTGAGTTTTGAGTGTTTTTGCCACTCTGATGGTTTGTGACGAGTTGGTTTCCAAAGATACCTCATCCTTTGGTAAACGTATCACGGCCAAGAGGCGAGTTCGGTCCAGAGACATAGGGGTTTTGTTGGCAATTCTCAATGTCGACCTATTTGCGAGTATTTTCGCCACTCTGACAGGTTGTAATGTTTGCAAGTGTTTCCGCTACTCTAACAGTTCGTGTTCATTCTAGAGACTGCTTGATCTCGGAAAGCTGCTAAGTGGACTTAACCGTCTGAGTAATCAACTTTCTCAAAAGAAGTGCCGATAATGGACATTCTTCATTAGCAAGCTAGCAAGCACCGAAGGGTTTGAAGGGACTTACCGTTCTGAAGAGTTTTTTTGAAAAACTTGTCAAATTGGATGGCCTAAGCACTCGAGGGATCAACTATCTCAAAAGGCATGCCAAATTTGATTTAAATTAGAATTGGACTTGAAATTGAATTTGAGATTGAAACGGGGAGTTACTATCTCTAAGAAGACATGCCAATTGGAATTAGACCAAGCAATGCCACATGGGCATTTTGGTTATTTTGCCCCGCAAAGCAATTGATTGATTGGATTGTGTTTGAAAAGTTAATTTTGAACTTGAATATGTCTATGCTAACTTGAATATGAGTTCGATCGGACCAGAGATTGCCGGGCAAAAATGGGGTGCTTACAGTTGCCTCTCTTTTTTTATCTTTGCTTGTTGAAGACATAAACAATAAAGTAAGAGTCCCATATTGACCGCGAGGCGATAAGAGGGACGAACTTTGGAAATTTTGTGAAGATTTGAGCTTAAAAATGGATATCTAGCCTAAGGGGGCATTTGAAATCGAGTTTTGGCGAGAAAAAGGTAAAGATGCCTGGAACTTGACACCAGCGCCACTCCTAGTGGCGCCTGGCTTAAATTTACCTTGGCACCACTAGCTTGAAATTAAAACCAACAACATTTCAGATTCGAAACTTTACAAGTTTTGGAAGATTTTTTTAAAATTTGAGAGCCATTACAAGAAGATTGACTTGGACATTGAAGGAGTGACATTTGGAGACCTTAAAGAGTTGCCAGGGGTAGTCACCGTCACCGAAAAAGTCATCGGAGAAGAAGATTTTGTCGGAGAACTCCAAGAGGTGAGTTTTTAGTTTTATGTTACTTTGATGTATAGAACTCCGTTTGAGTTGTGCTAATAGTCGAAATCGATGCTTTGATGTGTTTTGAACACTTTGGTGGAGTCATTTTTGCGTTCTGTGGCTTGTTTGATAGAATTTAAGCTATTTTACATGTTTATATAAAGAGAGTTTCTACAAGAATTCGGGATTTGTTCCTACAGCTTTAGGTATTGAGTTTTCTGGTTAGATTTTTATACTGTATGCTTTAGAAAAATGCATTTAATAAGCGTATGAAGTTTCGTGATTTTTTTGAAAACTTTTTAAATTTTTTATTTTTTTAAAAATAGAAAAACACTTGAAAAAAAAAGAGAAAATTAGGAAGTTGGTGAAATTATTAGAGTTTAATATTTAGAAAAATATGAAAACATTTTCAAAAATATTTGAAATGATTTTGAGAAAATCTATAACAATTTGAAAACAAAGTGAATTTTTGAAAAGAGCAAGATGTTTATGAAAATTTAAAAACCTTGAAAACGTGCACGGGTGTTAGGGCCATATGATTGTGATGTTACGAAGTGTATGATTTGTGTTTTATTGCTTGTGCTTTGGGTGTCATAGGGACCATTTATAAAGGAAACTCTGCCAAAATTTTGAAAATTCAAGGAGAGAGTTGGAAAAATATTTTTGAAATAAAATATTTTTGAAGAAAAAAGATATAAAACCTTTGAGGGATGGGCCTTTTTGGTAGAGAAGGCCCCGAGAAACTCAGGGGCCCTAAAACTAATGGGAGAAAAACTTATGAAGAAAATTTTAAGAATAGAATTTTGAATGAAAACTTTTGGAGGAAACACTTAGAAAAATTTTGGAAATGGATTTTGAAATTGAAAACCCTGGAATTTGATGAAAACTTTTAAAGGATTGAAAACTTGAGAAATTTTTTAGAGAATTGATTTTTGAACAAGAGGTCTTGAAGGAAAAGGATTTTTCTACTGTCTTAAAACTTAATTGGAATAGAAATCTTTTGTAGGAGGGAACTTGACATAGACTTTAATTAAAAAATTTTGACTTTGAAATGAACCTTTCACGTTGGATTAAAAACTATTTTGAAATTTGGACAAAACGTGTAGAAAATTCGCTTTCACTTGAAATTGACTTTTTGAGGGCAAAAATATTTGAAAATTTTGTTTTGACTCGAAATGAAAAATTTTAAAGACAAAATGTATAGAAAATTCATTTTGACTCGAAATTTGACCTTTGAAGACAAAAAAATGTGTAGAAAATTCATTTTGACTTGAAACTTGACTTTTAAAAATAAAAATGTGTAGGAAATTCATTTTGACTTATCATTTGAAATCTCTTTCATTTTTCTCTATTCTTCTTTTTTCTTCTTTTTATTTCTTTTATTTTTTTGAGTTATACTTACCATATGTTGATATTTCTTACCTTGATCTTCAGGATGGCAGATGTAGGCGACGACGGTTCAAAGAGGAGACGCCGATCTGGGAAGAGGGCTCACACGGATTTTGTCAGGCGTTCTAGCCATTACAGAGGTAGTTTAAGATCTGTTAGTCGGGCATCCTCCAGTCAGAGTGGAAGGGGGAGTAGACCTCCAGTCTACCCCTTCCCTCCAGTTAAGTAGGCCTTCGAGAAGGAGATGGATGCAGAGGAGGAGGTATCGGTCCCCGGCGATCAGCTGACTGGCTATGAGAGGGCCTCCTCTAGAAATAGATAGACAGATGCTAATCTTGGTGATTTGGAGCTTCCAAACATTCCGCCATTGGGGGATTTAGCTTATCACCCCAGCGTATACTCTAGACAGCATTTGCCTCCTTCTCACATACATACCTCCTTCAGAGGGGCCGTCCACCAGGTTTTCGTCACTATGCAGCAGGCCGCTCCATCCTACCGTGCTTTCTTATCGAAGATAGGATTTGGTGCATTCATGGGCTTATAAGCTTCCCACCTGAACTGGCATCTAGTGTTGGCATTGGTCGAGAGATGGTTTGGGGAGACCGAGACCGTTCACTTTATTGGCTTCGAGTTGGGACCTACTCTGCTAGATTAAGCCATCATCATGGGACTTTCCTTTGTCAATCGGCAAATCACCCTACAGTCAGTCAGCAGGGCCGATGCCAAAATCTTGTTGGACTTGCCTCCTCCTGAGCATTCTACCTTTCTAGTTTCATGGCTTAGTCAGGATGATAATACCTTTATTGTTGAGCCACCACCTGCCCAGCGAGACATCATGAGGCAGCAACTTTTATTGTACATCATTTTCAACTGCTTTTGCAGCAACAAGTCGCTTGTTTCTTTTCGGTTAGTGAGCATAGTGTAAGCACCCCATTTTTGCCCATTCGGTAGTCTCCAGTCCATCCAGACTTGAGTTCAAGTCAATATGGACATATTTCAATTCAAATCAGCTTTCCAAACCTAATTCAGTCAATCAATCGCTTCACGGGCCCACCGAGCCCAAATAGAGGCAAAATGAACAAAATGCTCTTGGGGCATTGTTCGGTCCAATTCTAGTGGGCATGTCTTTTTGAAGATGGTAAGTCCCTGTTTTAGTCTCAATTCCAAGATTAAAATCCAATTCCAGTCTAAATTAAATCTGGCACGCCTTTTAAGAAAGTTGATCCCTCAAGGTTGTAAGTCCATCCTGTCCAGCACATTTTTGAAGAAAAATCTTTGGAACAGAAAGTCCATTCAAACCCATCGTCGAGGACAAGACCCTAAGTCTCCGAGATCGTAGAACGGTCCACCTTTGGCTCCTACTAGCCTGCCAATGAAGAAATGTTAGCTTCGGCACGCCTTTCAAGAAAGTTGATTCCTCAGGTGATAAGTCCACCTAGCAGTTTCCTGAGATCGAGCAATTTATAGAATAATCGCAAACCGTCAGAGTGGCAGAAACACTCGTAAACATCGCAACCGTTAGAGTGGCGAAAACACTCGTAAACAAGTTGATATTAGGAATTGCCAACAAACCCCAATGTCATGGGATCACCGTCAGAGTGGCGGAAACACTCAAAACCCAGGTCAACACCAGTGCCTGCTAGCCCACTCTAGAGAAAAATGCCCGAACTGCCCTTAGGGCATCTTCCAACACGTTTCTTGAGAAAGTACCTAAATCCTCATAACGGTAAATCCACCCTTCCAAGATTGTCCTAAAGACAATCTAGCATGATTAGGTGCCTTCCAATCGGTTTCAGGCCAATTCCGAGACCCTCCAGTCAAAATGACCATTTTGCTTTTAGGCATTTGAGCGCCCTGGTAACCACACTGGCTCTGGGTATCAAACTGGTAATCTCCCGGGGATGCTTCGGATAGTAGTCCCGGCCTTCCATTGCCTTTCCAGATCATTTCAAGTCAGTTCCAGCAAACTTGATGCAAAATGACCGTTTTACCCTTGGTGGGTCGGTCGCATTTTCTAACCACACTAACTCTGGGTATCAAACCGATAACCTCCTGGAACATTCTAATTAATGTTTCCAAGCCTCAAGCCCTCTTCCGGGACATTCCAAGTCCATCCCGGCAGCTTTCCAACCCGATTGACCATTTTGCCCCTAATGACCCAGTCAACTTTTCCAACACATCTTGATATTATTTTTAAAGTCTACTACCCCCAAGATACTATTGTAAGGGTTCTTGTCCCTTTTCAGCCCTTCGGGCCATTCTCAACCATTTAAATCATTCTGAAACCTTTCGAAGTCACTCTTAGTGAAGGTAGGCTAAAAATTGCATTGTAGTCACTAGTACAGGCACCCAGATCTTCTAAAGATATGTTGCTTGTTGACCTTAAAAGTTTCCTAAGCGGCTAGCGCCACTAGGAGTGGCGCTTATGTAAAGTTTTGCCTGGCACCACTATAACAGGCGTTAGTGCACTATTCTGTCTATAAATACAGAGTCTCCTCTAGCATGAAAAGGGTCCGCATACACAGTCCAAAAACCCTGCTCTTCGATATACAGAGCTCAAATTCCTTCCAAAACCTAGTTCCCTTTAGGTTCTTCAAATCCTAGCCTCCATATACAAACCCTAACATGCATACATATCGCGCCCAGATTTTTCGCACTCGAGCAAAACACACACAAGTGAGAAAAACACCGTACTCTCTTGTTAGAACTCATCCTTCTAGAAGAATGAGTGCGACTAGGTTTAAATAGAAAATTGATTTAAATAAAGGGTTTTTAGAAAAGATTTGGAGTCGCCACCTAACTTGATTAAGGTGAGTTAGGTCACCTAAAAACTAAGAATAATCCGAAGACTACACTTAGGGGTTTTGGGAAACGATTTTAAAAATGTCTCCTCAAGAGAGGGTTTTTAAGAAAACAGGTTGTTTGGCAACCTTTGGAAAACATTAGCCCTTTTTTGAAAATAACTCCATTTTGGTCTATGAAAACAGTGATTCTAGGTTCAGAGGTTGGTTACGTGTAGGGAAGACGCACTAAGCCATCGCTCTACCCCGCCCTTTCGGTACCTACATGTCAATCTACCCTAGATTCACCTAGGAGAATCTTCAACTAACAGCTGTTCAATCCTTTCCACTTTATAAAAGAATTTTTGAAAAGAAACTAACATGATGCATGATATGCAAGTGCAAAAAAAGAAAGTTGGAAAATAGATTTGAAAAGAAATTGATTTGATTTAAAAAGAAATTCGAAAAGAGACTTGAAAAGAGATTGGAATGGATTTGAAAAGATAGATTTTGAAATTGGAAAGAAAGTTTTGGAGATTGGAAATAGATTTTTAGAATTAAACGTTTGGAAATAGATTGGAGATTTGGAAAGATTTTGTGGAAATAGAAACTTGAAAAATGTTGTGACCGCACCCATGATGGTTGCCTATGTATCCTTTTGGAGGAATCAGGTCAGTCGTAATACGAACAAAAGTCCGATTGAAAATAGAAGGTTAGATTGGAAGAAAGAGATTTTGATTAGAAAAAGGACTTGATTTGAACTTAGAATAGAAGATTGGAAATTGAAATTTATAATTTTGGAATTGAAAAGATTGGATTTGGATTTGGAAAAGTAGAACTTGGAAGAAAGATTTAGACTTGTTTTGGAAAGATGGAGGTTTAGGAAACCTAGACTTAGGAAAGATTTGACTTAGAAGGGTTTAAGAAAGATTCGACTTGACTTGAAAGAGTTTTAGAAAAGATTAGATTTAGAAAAGGTTCGAATTAGGAAAGTTTCGTTTTAGGAAAGTGTCACTTTAGGAAGGTTTTCGAATTAGGAAAGTTTTAACTTAATAAAGTTTCAATTTAGGAAAGATGTCGATTTAGGAAAATTTCAACTTAGGAAAGTTTTTGGTTCAGGAAAGTTTTCATATTAGGAAAGTTATGACTTAGGAAAGTTTTGAATTAAGAAAGTTTCATTTTAAGAAAGGTGTTGAAATAGGGAAGTTTTGAAATAGGGAAGTTTTGAAAGTAAGAAAATTTTGAGTTTTGAAAGTTTTGAAATAGGGAAGTTTTCAAAATAGGAAAGTTTTGAATTTAGAATGTTTTGAAAATAGGAAAAGTTTAGTTTAAGAAAGATTTAGAATTTGGAATGTTTCAACTTAAGAAAGTTTCGAATTTAGAAAGTTCAGAATTTTAGAAAGATTTTAAATTAGGAAAGATTTGAATTTAGAATAGGTTTGAATTAAGAAAGATTCAAAGTTTGAGTTTTAGAAAGGTTTGAAAATCTAGATTTGGGAGTTAAAGTTTGGAAAGGATGTGGGATTAAGAAAGGTTGGAATTAGGAAAGGTTTAGACTTTGAAAGATTTGAAGTTTAAGAAAGTTTAGAACTTGGAAAGTTTTAGAGTTTGAAAGCTTCGAATTTAGAAAGCTTAAGATTTAGAAAGTTTTAGAGTTTGAGTTTTAGAAAACCTTGAGATTAGGAAAGGTTGAGTTTAGGAAAGATTTGAAAACTTAGATTTGGAAGGTAAACGGCTCAACGGGTTTGGCAAAGGGTTGCTTTTGACTGTATGGGAAATGAAATGAAGGCCTCTCTTCACTTTGGACTAGATTGCTTGATCTATAAAGCCTCCTGCGCTACCCTAACATGATAGAAGATGGATACCATTCCTAGAGTTCTCAACTATTGTCTGCCCCAGTGTGGGGAGGACAGTCTTAGATTGGGGTTTACAAGGAAAAATTTTGCTTTCCGCGAGGCACTAGGGTTAAGCAAAGGGAATATAAGCACATTTGTTTATTTATTTAGTTATTTATTCTTTTATTTATATGTGGGGAAGTGAAAGATGGCTCCTCTTCATTTTGATAGACTGACCACACATTGCTTAGCTTCAGTGTCTTGTAAGTGTCACCTTTAGGTAGTATCCTCACTCATTCTTATCCTCTCTCTCTCTGGAAAGCTGATCATTTGGTGAGTAGTTAGCGCATGCTATCATCCCCTCATGTCAAATCATTCCATGAGACAGGCCATGCCCTTTGTGTAGAAAGTAGCTACCATTCCGAAGAGAAAGATAAGACAACAGTGATGAAATAAAAGACTATCATTTAACTACTATTTATCATTTTTATAAAAAGCACAGAGTTTCTAAGCAAAAACATGAATGTAAACATCAATTTAGAGACAAAAAGTAAAAGAGATAGAAAGAAAGTGCGTGAAAACACCCCTCTCTTGTACGCTTTTGAAGGGATTTCTGTATCAGTAGGGCCTTGGGACAATGCCCCCATCAGCATTACATTTGTGGTTGGGATCTTTGGCCAAGGTAGGATAGGTAGATGTTTCTCCCAGAGTTCCGAGTGAGTTGGCGGGGTAGTTGTCAGCTTTCTTGACTGTCTTACCTTCATTTGCTTGCTTCGTAGTTTCTCTCACAAACTAATCAGGTGACTCGTCTTCTTCCAGCTTGATAGGTCGAGCCCGAGGTTTTCTGCTCTGGCGTCCAGCCATGGCTCGTTGTTCCTCAGGCGTGTACATTGGGGGATTCTTATTATTGAGTTGGACAGCTCCTGGTCAATCTTCTTCACACATTCATATGCGAGTTCATCTTTGGGGTTCGGTATTTTATTGGGGTTGCACGGTAACCAGGTATGACTCTGCTCCATATCTTCGCATTCCATTTCCTCCCCATCCTTGTAATATATCTCCTGACTTTTCGGACTTTATGCTTTAAAGTGGGACAAATTTTGGGTATCAAGGCCAAGTGGATGAGACTGGTAATCATAGGATAGATATAGGATTCGGGGGTGTGGTTAAAGGTTGGTTGAGAGATGCCAGAGTGCGGCAAACAGCTTGGGGATGTTGTTGATGAGCAATGGTATGGGTGTGGTCTTGTACTTCCCTCCTCATCCTTTTTCATTCCTCGTGGGTCTGAGCCGGCGAGGATTCTGCCTACTAATGGGTTGCATAAGGTAAGAGTGAAGAGAGTATGCCTTCCATTTTAGTCATTCTGTGTCTGACTCCTTTCACTTTTGCTAATAGTAGAGTTAAGGTATCAAGTGTGAGTGACTCCATGAGCGTTTCTAAGCTTTTGGCCATAATGACAGGGGGAACGAGGGGAGGTACCTAAAACCAACAAAAAAAAAGAGTCAGTGTTTCATCTTGACAAGTCTTTATGCAATGCATGCTCTATGGTGCCCCTCTTTTAGGAGGGAAGCTAAGTATAATGTATTTGCTCACTTTTGGAGATAGGGGGCTTGCCCCTGTATGCAGGTACCTTACCGTCAAGCGGGAATCTTCATTCATTCATACAATTATCCCTCAATTCATTTGCAAAAATAAGGAAGTACATTGAATTTTGGGTTTAAGATACAAAGGAATTGAAATACATTTTAATAGGGGAGAAGGAGGAACATTTTCCTTTAGACTTCTGCCTATCTAGTTTTACAAAGGAAAAACCTAAACTACTCTTGAGTCTTTGGATTCGCCTTTGTTGGATTTGATGTCTAGGAGGTCGCTGAGAGACCTTGTTGATCGATTGCCCCTTATCTTCTTTGCAACCCTATCTCCGTGAGTGTAGAGGGATTGGGGCCCTCTTATGGAATGGATTGGTATGCATGTCATGAGTCCTTAGGGTTACGTGGGAACCCTTAAGGCTTTGGTAGGTTTAATGCAAGGGAGAGTGACATCAGTGTCACTCTCAATGGGTTGATCATATGCATGAGAATACAGTGACTTGAGTTACTTGGAACTCTTGTCATGACATAGGATATTGAATGCGTGAGCAGGAATATGCAAGGAGTACAAAGAGAGAGAATGCAATAGCAAGGTAAACGTGCATGCATGAGTAGTTAAACAAGCATTACAACAGTATGAAAATAGTCATTATAACAACAGGAAGAAGCAGGTATAAATGAAAGTAAGAGCAGTCACCCTTTCCTTCGTGGTTTTGAAAACGGTGCTCGTGTCCTAAATTTGACAGAGGTTCGGCTATGCATGGTGTCTATATAAGTATGAGGTTGAGGGTTGACTAATGCATCCTAAAAAGGCTCGGTCCCCGGATCTTCAAACCTAGGCCTATTCCCTGAGGTGGTGCCATGATCGGTTGGTGATCCGAGCGGGGGAACCATCAAGAGGCCGTAGGCAAAGAAACTGACACAGCATCTTGCCCACAACCAATATACCGTTCCCCCTTTCTAACTAGAAAGGTCACATCAGGGTAATAATGCAAATATGCAGAATACAGGTGCACATGCAGTGTGTGTGTGATTTTTAAAAGCGGAGGAAAGAGCCCAACAACTCCCATTCATTCTGTTCATCACATTCATGCATAGCAATTAATAAAATTTAAACAAAATGTGTACCTACAAAACAAAGATGTAAGAGTTAGTATGTAGATGACAAACATAATACAAGATAATATGCATGCGTTTGTTTTTTTGAAAACAATTTCGAAAATTCGGTTTTGAAAATTTGAAGGGAATAGGATTGAACAAGTTAATTGAAGACTCTACATGGGTGAAGGGTAAAGAGACATGACTATGGCCTAACCCTCTAAGTGTCCCCAGTGGAGTCGCCAGCTGTCGCGCCAAGATTTTTCGCACTCGAGGAAAACACACATAAGCAGAAAAAACACTGTACTCTCTCGTTAGAACTCACCCTCCTAGAAAAATGAGTGTGACTAGGTTTGAATTGAAAATTGATTTAAATAAAGGGTTTTTGAAAAGATTTGGAGTTGCCACCTAACTTGACTAAGGTGAGTTAGGTCACCTAAAAACTAAGAATAATCCGAAGACTACACTTAGGGTTTTTAGAAAACGATTTTAAAAATGTCTCCTCAAGAGAGGGTTTTTAAGAAAATAGGTTGTTTGGCAACCTTTGGAAAACATTTAGCCCTTTTTTGAAAATAACTCCATTTTGGTCTATGAAAACAGTGATTCCAGGTTCGGAGGTTGGTTACGTGTAGGGAAGACGCACTAAGCCATCACCCTACTGTAAGCACCCCATTTTTTACCACTCGGCAGTCTACACTCCGTCTAGACTTGTGTTCAAGTCATTGTGGGCATATTCCAATCAAAACAACTTTCTAAGTCTAAATCCCGTCTCTCCATAGCTTCGCGGGCCCGTCAGGCCCAAATAGAGGCAAAATGACAAAAATGCCCTTAGGGGCATTGTTATTTCCAAATACCAACTCCAACCCCTCTCTCGAGACAGTTGATTCCTCGAGACGATAAATCTATTCCAACTCAGGTACGTCTTTTTGAAGACGGTAAGTCCCTTTTCCAACCCCTCTCTCGAGACAGTTGATTCCTCAAGACGGTAAATCTATTCCAACTCAGGCACGTCTTTTCAAAGACGGTAAGTCCCCTTTCCAATCCCTCTCTCGAGACAGTTTATTCCTCGAGACGGTTCCAAATCAGGCACGTCTTTTCGAAGACGGTAAGTCCCCTTTCCAATCCCTCTCTCAAGACAATTTATTCCTCGAGACGGTTCCAAATTAGGCACGTCTTTTCGAAGACGGTAAGTCCCCTTTCCAATCCCTCTCTCAAGACAGTTTATTCCTTGAGATGGTTCCAAATCAAGCACGTCTTTTCAAAGACGGTAAGACCCCTTTCCAATCCCTCTCTCGAGACAGTTTATTCCTTGAGACGATTCCAAATCAGGCACGTCTTTTCAAAGACGGTAGGACCCCTTTCCAATCCCTCTCTCGAGACAGTTTATTCCTCGAGACGGTTCCAAATCAGGCACGTCTTTTCAAAGACGGTAAGACCCCTTTCCAATCCCTCTCTCAAGACAGTTTATTCCTTGAGACGGTTCCAATCAGGCACGTCTTTTCGAAGACGATAAGTCCCCTTTCCAATCCCTTTCTCGAGACAGTTTATTCCTCAAGACGGTCCGAGTCGCGAAAATACTCGCAAACATCACAACCGTTAGAGTAGCGGAAATACTCACAAATAGGTCGATATAGGGAATTGCCAACAAACCCCTGTGTCAAGACAACCGCCGTCAGAGTGGCGGAAACACTCAAAACCCAAGTCAACACCAGTGTCTGTCAGCCCACTTCAGTGAAAAATGACCAAACTGCCCCTTGGACCTTTTCCGAGACTTTCCGGTCAAAATGACCGTTTTGCCTCTAGTGGGCCAGTCGCCTTTTCTGACCATACCGGCTCTGGGTATCAAACGGGTAACCTATTGAGATTGCTTCTTATAGTATTCTCAACCTTCCTTTATCCTTCTGGATCATTCCAAGTTAGTTTCGGCAAACCCGGTGCAAAATGACCGTTTTGCCCCTGGTGGGCCGGTCACCTTTTCCAACCACACCGGCTCTGGGTATCAAGCCGGTAACTTCCCGAGAATACTTTTTATAGTGTTCTAAACCTTCTTCATCCTTTCGGATCATTCCAAGTCAATTCCGGCTAACCCGGTATAAAAGGACCGTTTTGCCCCTGGTGGGCCGGTCTCCTTTTCTGACCACACCTGCTTTGGGAATTAAACTGAAAACCTCTGGGAACATTCTGAATAATGTTTCCAAATCTCGAGTCTTCTTCTGAGATAGTCTGAGTCTGTCCCGGCAGCTTCTCGATCTGATTGACCATTTTGCCCCTAAAGGCCCGGTCAACCCTTCAGACACATCTTGTCCTCATTTTTCAAGTCAAATACCTCCGGGGCACTATTCTAAGTGTTCCTACTCTTTTCCGGCCTTCCGGATCATTCCCGGTCTTCCAAACGTCTTCCCGGACTTTCCGGAGTCACTCCTAGTGAAGTTAGGCTAAAAATTGCATGGTAGTCACTAGTAGTGGCGCCCAAATCTAGTTAAAGATAACGTTGCTTGCCGACCTTAAATATTTCCTAAATGGCTGGCGCCAAGCCAAAAATTGGCCTGGCGCCAGTATAAATTCTGGCCTGGCGCCACCACTGCAACAGGCGCCAGTAGGAAATGTTCAAATTAAGAAAGATTTCACTCGAATGTTGGACTTGGAAGATTTGAAAATGTTGGATTTTAGGAAATGTTCGAATTAAGAAAGGTACGATTTAGGAAAGTTTCGAATTAGGAAAGTTTCATTTTTGGAAAGTTTCGAAATTAGGAAAGTTTCATTTTTGGAAAGTTTCGTTTTAAGAAAGGTTTTAAAATAGGAAAGTGTTGAATTTAGAAATGTTTTGAATTAGGAAAGTTTAGTTTAAGAAAGGTTTAGAATTTGAAAAGTTTCAAGTTAAGAAAGTTTTGAATTTTGGAATGTTTTGAAAAAGGAAAGTTTTGAATTTGGAAAGTTTTGAAAAAAAAGAAGTTTTGAAAATAAGAAAGTCTGAGTTTGGAAAGTTTTAGATTTAGAAAGTTGAAGATTTAGAAAATTTTAGAGTTTTTTTTAGAAGATCTTGAGATTAGGAAAGGTTTGAGTTTAGGAAATGTTTGAAAATTTAGATTTGAAAAGTTAAGATTTGAAAAGATGGTAGAATTAGGAAAGGGTTGAACTAGGAAAGATTTGAAAGTTGAGTTTTAAAATTTAGGAAAGATTTTTCTGTTCAAGTTTTGGAAACTTAAGATTTAGGAAAGTGGAAGTTTAGGAAGGATTTGAATTAGGAAAGAGTTGGATTAGGAAGGGATTGGATTTGGTTTCTAAAAGAGAAAGTTTGATTTTGTTTCCAAAAACGGAGGATTGGATTTGGTTTCCTAAACAGGAATATTGGATTTGGTTTCCTAAATGGAAGATTGGAATTGACAAGGATTTGGAAATGGAGGTTTTAGAAACCCTAGATTTGAAAGGCTATAGTTTTGACGTAAAAAGAGATTTTGGAAATGTGTATAGTTTTGGTGTAGAAAACAAGAGGTTTTGAAAACCTAGGTTTGGGGCAAAGTTTAAAAATCATGTTTTTGGAAAGAAAATTAGGGTTTCCTAATCGTGGGTTCTAGGGCTTGACTTGGGCTCTAAGGAAAGAGGATTTTTGAAAAATGTGTTTTTGGAAACGAGGATTTGTAGAAGGGAATCCTAGGGAAGAGTTTTTAGAAAGTAAATTCGAAGAGAGTTTTTGGAAAGAGATTTTAAAGAGAAGGGGTTTTTGGAAAGTGTGTTTTTAGAAACGAAGATTTTATAAGGAAAATCCTAGAAGAGAGTTTCTAGAAGGAAGATTTTGGAAAGAGAGTTTTTTAGAAAGATTTTTTAAAGGAGATTGTTGGAGAGAGTTTTTAGGAAAGTGAATTTAGGGAGTGTTTTTAGAAAGTGAATTTTGAGGAGAGAGTTTTGGAAAGGGGTTGAAAAAGGGAGTTTTGAAAAATAGATTTTTGGAAAGAGTTTTTAGAAAACAACTTCGGAAAGGAGAGTTGTAGGAAGTATGTTGAAAAAGAGATTTCTAGGAAAAGATTTTTGAAAAAGAGTTTTTAGAAAGTGTAAAAACATCTCACTTTCCTAAAGCAATTCTAACCATGAGGGGGCTAGAACCACTTTAAGAAAGTGGTTTTGAAAATAACAAGAGTTGAAAATATGGACCATGAAGGTCACTTTAAATATAACACTTTCCTAAAGCAACCCTAGCCATGGAAAAGCTAGAATCACATTAGGATTGTGATTTTGGAAACATATTTTGAAAAAGAGATTTTGATGCAATTTTGAAAACAAGTTTGAAAACGATTTGAAAAACAACTTTGAAAACGGTTTTTGGAAGATACAAGATCATGATATGCACAATGCAATTTTGGGGTCGTGAACATACAAAGCTCACCACATAATCAAGGGGGCCGGACCCACATGGTCTCTAGTTAGAATAAAAGAAAGCCCCTAACACGGTGACTCTCCAATAGCCTAATCCTACACATGGACCGGGAATCCCCTTGTTTCAAGCATGCAAAGAAAGGGGAGAAAAGAGATGGGGGATTAAAATAAAGAAAACCCAAGTGGGTTAGGAGAGAGAAGAGAGAGGGGAAAGTGCGGAAATTTAAATAGAGAACCTACCGTATGTCTTGTTTATTTTGCGCGTTGTGCTGTCTTCGGTCTTCGGTCTTCGTCTTGATCTTCGTCTTCAATCTTCAAGAGTTGTCTTCAAGCTTTAGATTGCAGCTCTTCAACTCTTCAAAGGAGGGTTCAAGGCTAGTGTATCAGTGTGTGAGGGTGTGTATGAGTGTATAGGAGGCTAGGGTTTAGTGTTTGGTGGCTAGGGTTTGGAAAACCTAAGGAGGCTAGGGTTTTTGGAGTGTTCGAGCTCTGTATATCGAATTATATGATTTTTGGTTTGAGTTTGCGGATCCCTTTCACGCTGGAAGAGGCTCTGTATTTATAGAGGTTAGACAACACTGGCGCCTTCTGTAGTGGCGCCAGGCCATAATTTACACCGGCGCTACTAGTAGTGGCGCCAGCCATTTAGGAAATATTTAAGGTCAGTAAGCAACGTATCTTTGACTAGATTTGGGCGCCACTACTAGTAACTACCATGCAATTTTTAGCTTGGCTTCACTAGGAGTGACTCCGGAAAGTCCGGGAAGGAGTTTGGAAGACCGGGAATGATCTGAAAGGCCGGAAAAGAGCAGGAACACTTAGAATAGTGTCCCAGAGGTATTTGACTCTAAAATTGAGGACAAGATGTGTCGGAAGGGTTGATTGGGCCTTTAGGGGTAAAACGGTCAATCGGATCGGGAAGCTGCCGAGACAGACTCAGACTATCTTGGAAGAGGACTTGAGATTTGGAAATATTATTCAGAATGTTCCCAGAGGTCGCCGGTTTGATTCCCAGAGCTGGTGTGGCCGGAAAAGGAGACCGGCCCACCAGGGGCAAAACGGTCATTTTGTACCAAGTTGGCCAGAACTGACTCGGAATGATCTGAAAGGATGAAGAAAGGTTTGGAACACTATAAAAAGTATTCTCGGGAAGTTACCGGTTTGATACCCAGAGCCGGTGTGGTTGGAAAAGGTGACCAGCCCACCAAGGGCAAAACGGTCATTTTGCACCGGGTTTGCCGGAACTAACTCGGAATGATCCGGAAGGATAAAGGAAGGTTGAGAATACTATAAGAAGAAATCTCAATAGGTTACCGGTTTGATACCCAGAGCCGGTATAGTTAGAAAAGGCGACTGGCCCACCAGGGGCAAAACGATCATTTTGATCGGAAAGTTTCGGAAAAGGTCCAAGGGGCAGTTTGGTCATATTTTACCAAAGTGGGCTAACAGACATTGGTTTTGACCTGAGTTTTGAGTGTTTCTGCCACTTTGACGGTAGTCGTCGTGACACAGGGGTTTGTTGGCAATTCCCTATATCGACCTATTTGTGAGTATTTCTGCTACTCTAACGGTTGTGATGTTTGCGAGTATTTTCGCGACTCGGACCGTCTCGAGGAATAAACTGTCTCAAGAGAGGGATTGGAAAGGGGACTTATCATCTTCGAAAAGACGTGCCTGATTGGAACCGTCTCGAGGAATAAACTGTCTCAAGAGAGGGATTGGAAAGGGGTCTTACCGTCTTCGAAAAGACGTGCCTGATTTGGAACCGTCTTAAGGAATAAACTGTCGAGAGAGAGGGATTAGAAAGGGGACTTACCGTCTTCGAAAAGACGTGCCTGAGTTGGAATAGATTTACCGTCTCGAGGAATCAACTGTCTTGAGAGAGGGGTTGAAAAGGGGACTTACCGTCTTCAAAAAGACGTGCCTGAGTTGGAATAGATTTACCGTCTCGAGGAATCAACTGTCTCGAGAGAGGGGTTGGAGTTGGAATTTGGAAAGAACAATGCCCCTAAGGGCATTTTGGTCATTTTACCTCTATTTGGGCCTGGCGGGCCCGCGAAGCGATGGACAGACGGGATTTAGACTTAGAAAGTTGCTTTGATTGGAATATGCCCACAATGACTTGAACACAAGTCTAGACGGAGTGTAGACTGCCGAGCGGTCAAAAATGGGGTGCTTACACCTACCCCACCCTTTCGGTACCTACATGTCAATCTACCCTAGATTCACCTAGGAGAGTCTTCAACTAACAGCTGTTCCATCCTATCCACTTGAAAAAAGAATTTTTGAAAAGAACTAGCAGGTGCCAAAGGTGGACCATTCTACCATCTCAAGGACTTGGGTTCTGTCCCAGTCGACGGGTTTGAAGAGACTTACCATTCCGAAGAGTTTTTTCGAAAAATGTGCTGGATTAGATGGTCTTATCACCTGAGGGATCAACTTTCTTGAAAGGCGTGGTGAATTTGGTTTAAATTAGAATTGGACTTGAAATTGAATTTGAGATCGAAATAGGGACTTACCATCTCTAAGAAGACGTGCCAATTAGAATTAGACCGAGCAATGCACAAGGGCATTTTAGTCATTTTGCTTCTATTAAGCCTAGCGGATCTGCAAAGCGATTGATTGATTGGATTGAGTTTGAAAAGTTAATTTTGAACTTGAATATGTCTATGTTAACTTGAATATGAGTTCAGTTGGACAGGAGATTGCTGAGCAGGTCAAAATGGGGTGCTTATAGCTGCCCCTCTTTTTCTGTTTTTGCTTCTCGAAGACAAAAAATGATAAAGTAAGCGTCTCATGTTGACCGCGAGGCAATCGGAAGGACGAACTTTGAAAATTTTGTGAAGATTCGAGCTTGAAAATGGATATCCGGCCTAAGGGGCCATTTAAAATCAAGTTTTGGCCGAAAAAAGGCAAAACTGCCTGGAACTTGACACGTGCACCACCCTTAGCCTAAATTTGCCTTGGCGCCACAAGCAAGTTGTAAATTAAAACCAACAACATTTCAGATTTGAAGCTTTACGGGTTTTGGAAGATTTTTCAAAAATTTGAGAGCCATTGCAAGAAGATTGACTTGGACATTGAAGGAGTGACATTTGGGGACCTCGGAGAGTTGCCGAAGGTGGTCACCGTTGCCGGAAAAGTCGCCAGAGAATAAGATTTTGCCGAAAAACTCCAAGAGATGAGTTTTTGATTTTATGTTGATTTTGATGTATAGAACTCTATTTGAGTCGTGCTAATAGTCGAAATCGATGCTTTGATGTGTTTTGAACACTTTGGTGGAGTCATTTTTACGTTTTGATGTTTGTTTGATTGAATTTAAGCGATTTTACATTTTTATGTGAGAAGGGTTTCTGCAGGAATTCAGGATTTGTTCCTATAGTTTTGGGTATTGAGTTTTTTGGCTAGATTCTTATACTGTGTGCTTTAGAAAAATGTGTTTAATAACCGTATGAAGTTTCGTGATTTTTTTGAAAACTTTTGAATTTTTGATTTTTTGAAAAATAGAAAAATACTTGAAAAAAATATAGAAAATTAGAAAGTTGGTGAAATTATTAGAGTTTAGTATTTAAAAAAATATGAAAATACTTTAAAAAATATTTGAAATGATTTTGAGAAATTCTGTGACAATTTGAAAATAAAGTGAATTTTTTAAAAGAGCAAGATGTTTTTGAACATTTAAAAACCTTGAAAATGTGCACAGGTGTTAGTGCCATATGATTGTGATGTTGCGAAGTGTATGGTTTGTGTTTTATTGCTTGTGCTTTGAGTGTCGTAGGGACCATTTATAAACGAAATTCTGCCGAAATTTTGAAAATTCAAGGAGAGAGTTAGAAAAATCCTTTTGAAATGAAATCTTTTTTAAGGAAAAAGATATAAAAACTTTGAGGGAGGGGCCTTTTCAGCAGAGAATGCCCCGAGAAACTCGGGGCCTTAAAACTAATGGGAGAAAAACTTATGAAAAAAAATTTAAGAATGAAATTTTGAATGAAACCTTTTGAAGGAAACACTTAGGAAAATTTTGGAACTGGATTTTGAAATTGAAAACATTGGAATTTGATGAAAACTTTTAAAGGATTGAAAACTTGAGATATTTTTTTCTTTTTTAGAGAATTAATTTTTGAACAAGAGGTCTTGAAGGAAAAGATTTTTTGACAGTCTTGAAACTTAACTGGAATAGAAATCTTTTAGAGGAGGGAACTTGAGATAGACTTAATTGAAAATTTTTTACTTTGAAATGAACCTTTAACTTTGGATTAAACATTATTTTAAAATTTGGATAAAAACGTGTAGAAAATTCGCTTTGACTTGAAATTGACTTTTTGAAGGTAAAAATGTTTGGAAACTTTGTTTTGACTCGAAATGAAAATTTTTAAAAACAAAATATATAGAAAATTCATTTTGACTCGAAATTTGACAGTTGAAGACAAAAATGTGTAGAAAATTCATTTTGACCTAAAACTTAACTTTTAAAAATAAAAAAGTGTAAGAAATTCATTTTGACTAATCATTTCAAATATTTTTCATTTTTTTTTCTTTTTTCTTCTTTTTCCTTCTTTTTATTTCTTTTACCTTTTTGAGCTATACTTACCATATGTCGATATTTCTTACCTTGATCTTCAGGATGGCAGATGCAGGAGACGACAGTTCGGAGAGGAGACTCTGATCTGGGAAGAGGTCTCACACCGATTCTGCCGGTAGTTCCAACCATTCCAGAGGTAGTCCGAGATTTGTTAACCGGACATCCTCCAGTCAGAGCAGAAGGGGGAGTAGACCTTCAGTCGACCCCTTCCCTCCAGTTGAGCAGGCCTTTGAGGAGGAGATGGATACAGATGAGGAGGTACCGGGCCTTGGCGATCAGGGTGACTGGCTACAGGGAGGGCCTCCTCTAGCCATAGACAGGCAGATGCTGATCTTAGTGATATGGAGACTCCAGACATTCCGCCACTAGGGGATTTAGCTTATCACCCCAGCGTATACTCTAGACAACATTTGCCTCCTCCTCGCGTACATACTCCTTCAGATGGGCCATCCACCAGGTGTTCGTCACTATGCAATAGGCCACTCCAACCTATCGTGCTTTCTTATTGGAGATTGGGTTTGCTGTGCTCATGGGCTTACAAGCACCCGCCTAAATCGACATCTAGTGTTGGCATTGGTCGAGAGATAGTTTGGGGAGACCGAAGCCTTTCATTTTGTTGGCTTTGAGTTAGGACCTTTTTCGTTGGATTGGGCTATCATCACGGGGCTTTCCTTTGTCAGTCAACGAATCACCCTTCAGTCAATCAACAAGGCCAATGCGTGTATCTTGTTGGACTTGCCTCTTCTTAAGCGTTCTGCCATTCCAATTTCTTGGCTTAGTTGGAATGATAGCATTTTTGTTGTTGAGCCACCACCTACCCGGTGAGACATCATGAGGTGACGATGTGTATTGTACATCATTTTCAGTTACTTTTGCAACAACAACAAGTCACTTGTCCATTTCCGATTAGTGAGCATAATAGTTGATCTTGGGTTTTTATCTGAGCTGGATTGGGTGTCCTTCTCCTTTGGTTGCTTCCTTCGATCAATGCGGGTCCAAACTTCCTCCCATTAGGGTAGTATGACTAGTTTTTAGCCTTTTCTTGTCTGATGGAGTTATGAGTACCTGCCAGTCTGTCGTCCCGAGGTTACAAAGGTTGACCTTTATCCTCGAGCTTTGAGGTGGGTTTAAGCACCCCATTTTTGTCCGCTCAACAATCTTTAGTCCAACCGGACTTATATTCAAAGTGACATAGACATATTCGAGTTAAAATTAATTTTCCAGACTCAATCCAATCAATCGATCACCTTATGGGCCCACCGGGCCCAATATAGGCAAAATGACCAAAACACCATTGTGCCACTGCTTAGTCCTATTCCAGTTGGCACATCTTCCTATAGATGGTAAGTCCCTATTTCAACCTCAAATTCAACTTCAATTCCAATTGCAATTCTAGTCTAAGTCAATCAAACTCAATCCAGCACGTCTTTTGAGAAAGTTGATCCCTCAAACGATAAGACCAACCAATCCGACACGTTTTTAGAGAAAACTCTTTGGAACGGTAAGTCCCTTCTAACCCATCAACCAAAATGAGATCCCAATTCTCCGAGATGATAGAACAGTCCACCTTTGGGGCTTGCTAGCCCGCCAATGAAGAATGTCTGTTATTCAACACGTCTTTTAAGAAAGTTGATTCCTCAAATGACAAGTCCACCTAGGAGCTTTCCAAGATCAAGCAATCTCCAAATTGAACGTATACCATCAAAGTGGTGAAAACACTCATAAACAAGCCGACATTGGGAATTACCAACAAACCCCCTACGTCACGAAACCAAACTCGCCTCTTGGTTGTGACAAGTTTACCAAAGGACAAGATTCCTTGGAAAACCAACTCATCACAGACTGTCAGAGTGACGGAAGCACTCAAAATCTGGGTCAACACCAGTGCCTGCTAGCCCACTTCGGTGAAAAATGATCATACTGCCCCTTGGGCCATTGTTGGCACGTTTCTTGAGAAAGTACCTAAGTCCTCAGAACGGTAAGTCCACCCTTTCAAGATCGTCCCAAAGACGATACAGCATGTTTAAGTGCCTTCCAGTTGGTTCCGGGCTAATTTCGGGACCATTTAGTCAAAATGACTATTTTGCCCCTAAGCATCCAAGTGGCTGTGGGAACCACACCGACTCTAGGTATCAAACCAGTAATCTCTCGAGAATGCTTCTTATAGTATTCCCAATTGTAAGCACCCCATTTTTGCCCACTCGGCAATCTCTAACCCGATCGGGCTCGGTTTCAAGCACTGCAACACATGCAGGCTCAAGATGAGCCTTTCAACCTTCAATCTAATCAATTGGTCGCTTCTCAGTCCCATAAGGACCCACTAGAGCTATAAGCACCACTATTCCAGGTAGCTTTTTGGACCAGATGGTCTCGGAAACCAACGCCATCCAGGTAGCTCCCCGAGATCGGGCAATCTCGGGGACCAACACCTCATCTAGTTCTAGACGGTTCACTTTTAGCGCTTGCTAGCCAGCCAATGTAGAATGTCCGTCATTCAGTAGCTCTCCGAGACTAGGCGCTCTCGGAGTCCAACACTACCCCTACAGATAGCTTTTTGAGACCAGGCACTCTCAGGAACCAACACCACCCTACAGGCAGCTCTCTAAGACCAGGCATTCCTAGGGACCAACACCGCACAAGTAGTTTTCCAAGACCGAGCGGTCTCGGAAACCAACACCTAAGTCAACACCGGCGCCTACTAGCCCGACTCAGTGAAAATTGACCAAACCTGCCCCTTGGACCTCCAAGCACATTTTGAGAAAGTTTAAAATCCCTCAAAACGGTAAGTCCACCCTTCCAAAGTGTTACTGAACTGTTGGGCATACTCCACACGCTTTCCGGTCCGATTCTAGTCCCGTTTCGGCTAACTCCGATCAAAATGACTGTTTTACCCCTGAACGTCCCAGCATTGCACAAACCCCACCAAACAGTGAAAGACTCTCCCAAAACCATCCCTGAACAACCCTACACACTTAACACAACACACCAAACCATTCCTAACCATTTCCAGCCAATCTTGGCCAAAATGACCATTGTGCCCTTGGCAATCCAAATATGCCCCGAAACAACACTGGTCCTGGGATTTCGAGCAAAGGGTTTCACCATACACCCCTGTTTAACCCGAGGAGGGCCCTATGACACTAAACACTCGCGACTCGATAAAAGTTCTTAAATTGTCTTTTCTCCCAATTCCCTGGTTATAGCGCACCGTCAACTGACTTGAGAAATGCGTAAATCAGGGAATTCTCGAAAGCTCGTTCACAGATCTTTCCATCGATACGGTTTGATAGGATAGGTCACTTCCTAAAGCCCTCCATCGTATGGCATGAAAACTACAACTTTCAACAACCCCTGGAGCGTCTCGCAGATGCTCCACCAAGGTTGACTTTTTTCTCCAATTCCCTGATTAAAACACACCATCTAACGACTTGAGAAATGCGTGATTCTGGGAGTCCCCGAAAGTATTTTCAAGGTACTTTCCATCAATACGGTCTGATTGGGAAGATCGCTTCCCGAAGGCCTCGATCACATGATACGAAAACAGCTACTTTCCAACACCCTCGGAACGTATCACAGACGCTCCGCAAAAGTGTCCTTTTATGCATGCTTCCCGAGACAATATCCCATGTTTCCAAACATAATTTAAACTTTCCGAAAAACATGAAAGTTCACGGGAAACCTTAAGAGAACACCATGGGTTCAACCAATTCCCTCGAAACCTTCCCGATTGGCTCAATTATCGAGACAAAGTTTGGACAAACCTTCCTAGGGATGGAGCATATGCTACATGCGCTCAAATTTTGTTCAGATCGACCAAAGTTCGATCAACGGTCGACATTTAACCAGTACACAGGGTGCCACGTATCATTTTGGCAATGGAACAGTACCTGCGCATGTACTACATGTGCTAGGGCAAAGTTTGGCCAAGCGCATGTAGCACATGCGCCAAATCTATTTTAGATTGCCTATAAATATCAGACCCCCCCCCCTTTGCATATTCCAGGTCCAAAATTGATGCCAAACCCTGCTGAAATCACTCCAGAACCTCGAATCTCCATATATATTCTCCCCTTCCAACACTTAGGCTAGATTTCACCACCCTAAAGGCCATACACTTCACTTACTTAGCCTTATACACCATTAAACACTTCCTACCAGCCCTCTAAGCCTTCTTGAAGTCATTCAAGCTCCAATCAAGGCATCCTTTGAAAACTACAAGTGTGTGGAAGGCAAAAGGTGGTATCCCTTTTACATTTGTGTCTTCTCCCACTCTTCTCTTCTCCCTCCTAGCCTACTTATGGCTATTCTCTATTTTAATCCCCATCTACAACCCCCCATTCTTGCATGATTAAGCCAAGAGGGTTCTTAAATCATGCCTAAAGGAAAGCAAGTGAGAGCCACCGTGTAGAGGGACCTCTCACTAGCCTATTTTAAGATGTTAAAGCCTAGGAGCCCCTTGTTTATGTGGTAAAGCCTAAAATCCTTGTATGTGATCATGACCCCTTGCATATTACTATTATGAGCAAGTCTTGTATCATTGGTTTCATTTTTATGGTTATTACCATAATCGATAATGCTTACATTACTCTTAGCTCCATGTCATTTCCAAACTCTATATTTCTCTAAAAAATTGTTCCAAGAGTTGGCTCCTTAAAGTTTAGGATGGAAATTTAGAAATCATGCCTTAGAAGACCTCCTACTAACCCCCTAACTCTCACTTTGGTATCATGACATTTTAACTTGCATAAGGGCTGCTTTCCAATTCTCTAATTTCCAAGATTTCCATTCTTTTAAGTGTAGTGGTGGAAATGGTCCCATGGAACCCTCTCTTGAGGGGCCTCCCTTTTGTTTGGCCATATGACCCCCCTCTTGATGGAATGGTTCCCTTGGAAAATAGTTTTCAAAATCCTTTTCCAAAGATGATTTTGCAAAAATGCATGCTCTCCATCTTTGCATTGAAAATAGTGCTTTAAAATGTTGTCATGTTGATTTTTGACCCCTTATACTCTTGTCAAGATAGTGGTTATAATGGCCATGAGGAAACCTTCCTTAAAATGGTCTCCAAGCACTATCCATACAAACCATACTCTTGACTAGAGTCAAATTTTTATGGAAATGATCTTTAAAAAGATTGCCCATTTATGTCCATTGCATAACATATTTTGTTTTACAAAACTCTTTCCAAAAATGCATCAAACAACCTTTCAAAAATCATCTTTCAATTCAACCCTATGTTAACTTGACCCTAGTTATCCAATCCTAGGTTAACTTGACCCTAGTTGTCCAACCTTAGGTTAACCTTACCCTAGTTAGTTAACCCTAGGTCGCCTTAACCTTAGGTTAACCCAACCTTAATTAGTTAACCATAGGTCATCTTAACCCTAGGTTAACCTAACCCAAGTTAGTTAACCTTAGGTCACCCCTAACCCTAGGCTAACCCAACCTAGGTTAGTATACTTCAAGGTTCCAACTCTTGAACCCTTTTCTAAATGATCACTCAATTTTAAACTATTCTCATAACCCATTTTTCCAAAACCTCCTACTCTCTTGATTTGAAAAAACCAACTCCATAAACTCTTCAAATGTTCTTACACTCCATCTTCAAGGCATTTCCGAAAATGTTCTCAAAAGGTCACAAATCTAAGGTATCCCTAGCCCTCTCATGGTTAAGGATTCCAAGGAAAAGTGATCAACCAAGAACAACCTCCAAGGTTGTTCATATTAGGATTCCAAACTTTTAGCCATTTTCAAAAGCCACTTTCAAGAACTAATTCATCAAAGCATTCTAGAGTCATGCCTCCAAAGTTTTCAAAACAAGACTCCAAAAACACTTCCAAGTTCTCTTGAGCCATTCCAGAACCTTTTTTCAAAACTCCCTTGATTTGATCCAAAAACATTTTCAAAGCACTCTACTATCCAATTTCGAGTCAAAGTTTCCAAAACCCCAAAGTGTTTTCAACTTCCAAAGACCTCAAAGTGTCTTAAACTTTTCCAAAGACCCCAAAGTGTCTTCAAACCTTCCAAAGGCCTTAACGCGCCTATTTTCCATCGGGCTCTTGCCCGAACTACGAATGACCTGATTCTCGCCAAATGAGATATGTAGGCAACCTAAAGTGGTGCGGTTATAACTTCTATTTTAACTGCAATCCCCTTTTCAAAAACTTTCAATCAATTCAAAGCTCTCATTTCAAACTCCTTCAAAACTCTCACATTTTCAAACTTCTTCCCAAACTTGCATCATACATCATTCATCCAAAGGTGATGACCAAACCCCGTTTTTAAAATTCTAAAGTGGATAGTAAGTGGACAATGGTAACAGGTTATTCTAGTGAGTGAATCAAAGGGTGATTAGACATGTAGGTACTGAAAGGGCGAGGTAGGATGATAATCTTAGGATATCTTTCCTACACGTAACCAACCCCCGGATCATAGATTTCTATTTTCGGCAAACCAAATGGAGTTATTTTTCAAAAAAGGGCTTAAAACTTTCCAAAGATTGCCAAACAACCTATTTTTCTTAAAAACCCTCTCTTAAGGAGGCATTTTCAAAAACTTTTTTCAAAAAATCCTAAGTTTAGTCTTCAGATTAATACTCAGTTTTAGGTGCCCTAGCTCACCTTAATCAAGTTAGGTGGCGACTCCTATTTTTCAACAAGGCCCTTAATCAAACAATCTTCAATTCGAACCCAGTCGCACTTATCCTTCTAGGAAGATGAGTTCTAGTGACAAAGTTCTGTGCTTTTGGTGTCCGAGCCGAAAGGACCTTAGACACTCGAAAAACTGGGGCGCGACACCGACCTTCCATTATCTTTCCGAATCATTCCGAGTCAATTCTAACAAACCCGGTGTGAAAATGACTATTTTGCCCCTGGTGGGCCGGTCGCCTTTTCTAACCACACCAGGTCTAGGTATCAAACCGGCACTCCCTTGGAGCACTTTGGATAGTGTTTCCAACCCTCAAGTCCACTCATGGATTGTTTCGAGTCCATTCTGGTGGTTTTCTAGTCTAGTTGATCGTTTTGCCCCTAATAGCTCGGTCGATAATTTTGACCTTGTTTTTCAAGTCCATTAGCCTTGGGACACTATTTCAAGAGTTTATATCCATTTTCGGCCTTCTGGACCATCCTTGGCCTTCCGGAACATTCCTAGACCTTCTGGAGTCACTCCTAGTGGAGCCAAGCTAAAAAACGCATGGTAGTCACTAATACAGGCACCCAAATCTTCTGCCTTGCATATCAAGGGTCGAAGATATGTTTCTTGCCACCTTAAAAAGTTTCCCAAGTGGTTGGTGCCACTAGTAGTGGCGCCAAGCCAAAAAATGGCCTGGCACCACTCCTAGTGGCGCTAGTGGATTTTTAAGCCTAGTGCCACTACAACAGGCGCCAGGTCACTCTTTGATCTATAAATACAGAGCCTATTCCCTACGTGAAAAATGTCAGCAATCTAACTCCAAAAACTCTCTCTCTTAATATATAGCCCTCGAACTCTCTCCAAACCCTAGCGCCCATATAGTTTAACCCTAGCATACATACACTCAATACGCACCTATACAAGCCTCCAAGCCGACCAATGAAGACTCAAGGTGTTGTAATCTCAAAACTCTCGAAGATCAACGCGAAGTAAAGCAAGCAAACCGAATAAGACATAAGGTTAGTTTCCTATTTACGTTTATGCAATTCCCCCCGTTCTCTCTTCTCCCTCCTAACCCACTTGGGTTTTCTTCTAGTTTAATCCCCTATCTTCTGCCCCCCCCCCCCCCCCCCCCCCCCCCCCCCCCCCCCCCCCCCCCCCCCCCCCTCTTCCTTTCTTGCATGCTCGAAACAAGAGTTTTCCCGGTTCATGTTTAGGAAGAATGGTTGGAAGTCACCGTGTTAGGGGCTTTCTTCTAATTTAACCTTAGACAATGTGGATTCGGTCCCCTTGATTATGTGGTGAAGCCTAAACCTTGTATGTTCACGACCCTACTTGCATTGTGCATATCATACTCATACATCTCTTCAAAATCGTTTTCTAAACTTGTTTTCAACACTTGCATCAAAATCTCTTTCAAAACTTGCATTAAAAATCTCATCTTAAGATTATTCTAGCCATTCCATGGTTAGGGTTGCTTTAGAAAAGTGTTACATAAGCTTTGGGTGTTAACCCTAAATTGTTTTTGTCAAAACTACAATCTTTTGGTGATTCTAGCCATTTCATGGTTAGGGACGCTTGAGGAAAGTGTTATATTTAAAGTGACCAATATGGTCCATATTTTCAAAACTTTGTTATTTTCAAAACCGCAATCCTAGAATAGTTCTAATCCTCCTATGGTTAGAATCGTTTTAAGAAAGTGAGATATTTTTAGAGACTTGTAAATGTTTATATTCTATTATCTTTTCAAATCACTTTTTGAAAATCTCCTTTCCAAAATCTCTTTTTAAATCCTCCCCAAAAATCTCTTTTTAAACTTTCTTTCTAAAAATCTCTTTTATTCAAAATCTCTTTTTAAACTTACTTTCCCTAAAACTCTTTCTAAAAAAAATCTCTTTCCTAAAAAAAACTCTTTCCAAAAATCCATTTCTAAAACTCTCTTCAAAAGTTCTATTTTCTAAAAACACTTTTCAAGTTTCCCTCCTAGAAACTCCTTTCAAAAGACTTACTTTCAAAAATTTCTTTTTCTTGGAGTCTAAATCAAGCCCTAGAGCCAATGATTAGGAAGCCCTAATTTCTACTTTCCTTTTTCACATCCAATCATAGCTTTCCAAAATTCTATTTTCTACATTGAACTGTTAGGTTTCCTAAACCTCTTTTTTATGTCAAATCATATTTTCTAAATTCAAGTTTTTTAAATCTTATCCTTTCCAAATTCCATGTCAAATCTAGTCTTTCGACTTAGGAAACCAAATCTAATCCTCCATTTTTGGAAACAAAACCAAATCATCTCTTTTGGAAATAGAAATTAAATCTTTCTTAATTCACTCCTTTCCTAATTCTAAACTTTCCTAATGTCAAACCTTTTCAAATTTCAAACTTTTCAATCTTTCTAAAGTTTAACCTTTCCTAATTTCTAAACTTTCTAAATCTTTCTTAAATCAAGCTTTTCAAATTCCAAATCTTTCTTAGAATGAAATCTTTCCAAAGCCAAAACTTTCCTAATTTCCAAGCTTTCTAAATTCAAATCTTTCCAAATTTAAAACATTTCTTAAAATGAAACTTTCCTAAAATGAGATTTTTCTAATTTGGCAAAACTTTCCAAAATTCTAAAGCTTTCCAGAGTCCAATCTTTCCTAAACCCTGGCTTTTCTAAATCTATTCCAAGTCGAGTTTTCCAAATCAAGTCAAACTTCTTTTCAAAATCTTTCTTAAAACCCTAGTTCAACCCTAACCTTTAGAGTTAGGAAGCTTCGACTCCTTTCTAAAAACTCTTTTCTAAACCAAGATGGTTTCTTAATTTCAAACTTCAAAATATTTTCAAATCTCTATCTTTTCAAATCTAGTCCAAGTTCTCTTTCGAGGGTCAAATCCTCTTTCAAGTTCAATTCTAGGTCTAAGTTCATTCTCGATTCCAATCTTCCATTCTAAGTTTCAAATCAAACTCTTTTCCAATCAAAATCTTCTATTTTCAATCGGACTCTGGTCTTAACTACGACTGACCTGATTTCCCAAGAAAGGATACATAGGCAACCATCATGCGTACGGTCATAACCTTTTTCAAGTTTTCAATTCCTTATTCTATTTGAAGTTTTTAATTTAAAACATCTATTTTCAAATCTCTGTTTTCAATTTCTAGAACTTTCCAATTTCAAATCAAATCTATCTTTTCAAATCCATTTCAATTTCAAGTCAAATCTTTTCAAATCTACTTTTAAAATCAAATCAAATTCTTGCACTTGCATGTCATGCATCATGCCAAACTTCTTTCTAAAATTTTTTTTCTAAAATGGATAATTTTAGACATTTATTAATCAAAGATTTCGAATGAGTAAACCTAGGGTGAATAGATATGTAGGTACTGCAAAGGCAGGGTAGGGTGATGGTTTAGTGCATCTTCCCTACACGTAACCAACTTCCGAACCTAGATCACTGTTTTCAAAGACCAAATAGAGTTATTTTCAAAAAAAAGCTTACACTTTTCCAAAGGTTGCCAAACAACCTATTTTTTAAAAAATTCTCTCTTGAGAAAGTTTTCAAAATCTTTTCAAAAACCCTAAGTGTAATCTTCGAATTTGTAATCTTCGGATTATACTTAGTTTTTAGATGACCTAACTTACCTTAATCAAGTTAGGTGGCGACTCCAAATTATTTTCTAAAAGCCCTTAATTAAATCAGATTTTTAATTCAAATCTAGTCACACTCGTCCTTCTACGAGTATGAGTTCTAACGAGAGAGCACTGTGTTTTTCTCACTTATTTTTTTCGAGTGCAAAATATTGGGCCGCAACAGTGGGCTCAAGATCGATGTAAGGATCGCATTTTTGCCCGTTCGGCAGTCTTCAGTCCGTCCAGACTTGAGTTCAAGTCAATATGGGCGTATTCCATTTTTTCAATCCTAATCCAGTAAATCCATCACTTCGCAGGTCCACCAAGCCCAAATAGAGGCAAAATGACCAAAATTCCCTTGTGGGTATTGTTGGTCCAATTTCAGTGGGCACGTCTTCCCGAAGGTAGTAAGTCCCCTTTTTCAATCCAATTGCAATTCCAATCCCTCCCTCGAGAAAGTTAATTCCTTGAGGCAGTAAGTCTATCCTATCTGGCATGTTTCCGAAGAAAGTTTCTTCAAAATGGTAAGTCTCTTCAAACCCGTCGACCGAGACGTGACCCCAAGTCTCCGAGATGGTAGAACGGTCTACCTTTGGCACCTGCTAACTCGCTAATGTAGAAATGTCCGTTTTGGCATGCCTTTTGAGAAAATTGATTCCTCAAGTGCTAAATTTATCTAGCAGCTTCCCGAGATCAGGTAGTCTCAGGAATGATCGTGAACCGTCAGAGTAGCAAAAATACTCGCAAACATCGTAACCGTCAGAGTAGCGGAAATACTTGTAAATAGGTCGATATAGGGAATTGCAAACAAACTCCTATATCACGGGACCATCGTCAAAGTGGCGAAAATACTCAAAACCCAAGTCAACACCAGTGCCTGCTAGCCCACTCTAGTGAAAAATGACCAAACTGCCCCTAGGGCCATTTTCCGGCATGTTTATTGAGAAAGTACCTAAGTCCTTAGAACAATAAGTCAACCCTTCCAAGATCATCCCACAGATGATCCGGCACGATTAGGTGTCTTCCAGTCAGTTTTGAGCCAATTTTGAGACTTTCCGGTTAAGATGACCATTTTGTCCCTAGTCATCCGAGTGCCCCGGGCACCATACCGGCTCTGGGTATCAAACCGGTAACCTCTTGAGAATGCTTCTTATAGTATTCCAAACCTTTAATTATCTTTCTGGATCATTCCGAGTCAGTTTCGGCAAACTCGGTGCGAAATAACCGTTTTGCCCCTGGTGGGTCGATTGCCTTTTCCAAACACACTGGCTCTGGGTATCAAACCGGTAACCTCCTAGGACATTCTAAGTGATGTTTCCAAACATCGAGTCTTCTTTTGGGATATTCTAAATCCATCCTGGTAGCTTTCCAGTCCAATTGACCATTTCGCCCCTAATGGCCTAGTCGACCCCTCTAACAAACCCTGACATCCTTTTTCAAGTCCATTACCCCCGAGACCATATTCTAAGGGTTCCTATCCCTTTTCGACCATCCGGGTCATTCCTAGCCCCTTCAAATCATTCCCGGACCTTCCGGAGTCACTCCTAGTGAAGTCAGGCTAAAAATTACATGGTAGTCACTGGTACAGGCTCCCAAATCTTCTGAAGATACGTTGCTTACCAACTTAAAAACTTTCCTAAGTGGCTGGTGGCGCCAAAAAATGGCCTGGCATCACTCCTAGTGGCACCAATGTAATTTTTGGCTTAGCGCCACTGCAACAGGCGCCAGGTTGTTCTTTCCTCTATAAATATAGAGCCTTCTCTAGTGTGAAAGAGGTCCACAAACTCAGTCTGAAAACCCTACTATTGGATATACAAAGTTTGTAGCCTCCCTAAACCCTAGTCTCTTTTAGGTTTTCCAAACCCTAACCACCATACACCAAACCCTAGCCTTCTATACACTCACATACACTTATACACTAGCCTCAAAGCCTCCATTGAAGACTTGAAGTGTTGCAACTTTGAAACTCCCGAAGATCGAAGACAAGTTCTCAAAGATTGAAGTAAAGCAAGGACCGAAGCAAGAAAAGCGAGTAAGTAAAACAAAGCAAGTAAAAAAAGACACAAGGTAGGCTTCCTTTTTTACGTTTACGCATCTTCCCCCTCTCTCTTCTCCCTCCGAACCCACTTGATTTTTTTTCTATTTTAATCCCCCATCTTCCCCCCCCCCCCCCCGCCCCCCCCCCCTTTTTCTTACATGCTTGAAACAAGGGACTTCCCGGTCCATGTGTAGGATTAGGCTATTGGAGGTCACCGTGTCAGGGGCTTTCTTTTAGTCTAATCAGAGAGCACGTGGGTTCGGCCCCCTTAATTATGTGGTGAAGCTTTTAACCTTGTATGTTCACAACCCCAACTTGCATTGTGCATATCATGATTTTGCATCTCTCCAAAATTCATTTTTAAACTTGTTTTCAAAAGCTTGCATTCAAATTATTTTCAAACTTGCATCAAAATCTTCTTTTTCAAAAACTTATTTTCAAAATCACAATCCTAAGGTGATTCTAGCATTTCCATGGCTAGGGTTGCTTTAGGAAAATGTTATATTTAAAGTGACCGATATGGTCTATGTTTTCAAATTATGGTTGTTTCAAAACCACTATCTTAATGTGGTTCTAATTATCTTATGATTAGAATCGCTTTAGGAAAGTGAGATATTTTCATAGACTTTCTAAAAACTCTCTTTTCGAATCTCTCTTTCTAAAAACATCTCTTTTCCAATACGCTTTCTAAAAATTCTCTCCAATCACCTCTTCAAAATTCCTTTCCAAAATTGTTTTACAAAAATTCCCTTCAAGAATCTCTTTCCTAAAAACTCTTTCCAAAAATCTCTTTCCAAAAACTCTTTTTCTAGATCTCCTTACAAAAATCCTCCTTCCTAAAAATTCACTTTCCAAAAATCCATTTTCTTGGAGTCCAAGTCAAGCCCTAGAGTCAACAATTAGGAAATCCTAATTCTCCTTTCCAAAAACATGATTTTCAATTCTCTATTTTAGACTTAAAACCTAGGTTTCCAAAACCTCTTATTTCCTATACCAAAACTATATATATTTTCAAAACCTATTTTCTACGTCAAAACTATATATATTTCCAAAACCTATTTTCTACATCAAAACTATGGTCTTCAAAATCTAGGATTTCCAAAACTTCATCCTTCCAAATCGATATCAAATCCAATCTTACCTTTGGGAAACCAAATCCAATCTCCCTATTTAGGAAACTAGATCCAATCCTTCATTTTTGGAAACAAAATCAAATCATCTCTTTTAGAAACAAAAACCAATTCTTTGTTCTAGGAAGTAGGAATCTTAATCCTTCCAAATCCAAATCTTTTCTAATTCCACTCCTTCCTAATCTCATACATTTCCTAAAACCTTAGGTTTCCAAAACTTGAACATTTAAATCTTTCCTTAAACTTTAAACTTCCAAATCTTTCCTACTCTCAACCTTTTCTAATTTCATCCCTTTCAAAATTTCAACTTTCCAAATCTAAATCTTCAAATCCTTCTTAAACTCAAACCTTTCCTAATTTCAAGTATTTTTAAAACTTAAATTTCAAATCTTTCTAAAAATTCTAAACTTTCTAAATTTCAAATCTTTCCAAATCCAAAACATTCCAATTTTAAAGCTTTCCTATTTCAAAACTTTCCACTTTTAATTCCTTCCTAATTTCAAAACCTTTCTTAATTCAAAACTTTCCTAATTCGAAATCTTTCCAATTTTGAAACTTCCCTAAAACTAAACCTTCCTTAAAACAAAGCCTTTCTTGAAATGCAAATTTTCTAAAACGAAAGTTTTCTATTTTGAAACTTTCTTAAATTCCAACTTCCCTAATCTTCTAGGTCCAACATTCGAGTCAAATCTTTTCTCAAAACTTTTCCAAGTTGAGTCAAATCTTTCTTAATCTCAAGTCCAAATCCTATCTTCCTAAGTCTACATTTCCTAAATCTCTATCTTTTCAAATCAAAGTCCAGTCTCTTCTATTTCAAATTCCAATCTTCTATTCTAAATTCAAATCAAATCCAAATTCCAATTCAATTTCTTCTTCCATATCAAATCTTCTATTTTCTATCAGACTATTGTCCGAACTACGACTGACCTGATTCCTCAAAAAGGATACGTAGGCAACCATCATGGGTGCGGTCACAACCTTTTTTCCAATTTCCAATTTCCAATTCTATAATTCTTTTCAAATCTCTTTTCTCGAATTTATTTTCAAAATCAAATCAAATCCATCTTTTTAAATCTCTTTTCAATTTCAATTTCAAATCTATCTTTTCAAATCTCTTATCAAATCAAATCTATTTCCAAATCTATTTTCCAACTCCCTTTTCTTGCACTTGCATATCATGCATCATTATTTTAAAATTCTTTTCTAAAGTGGATAGTTTTGGACATCTGTTAGTTGAAGACTCTCGTAGGTGAATCTAGGGTGAATAGTCATGTAGATATCGCAAACACAGGGTACGGTGATGGCTTAGTGCGTCTTTCCTACACTTAACCAACCCCCGAACTTAGGATCACTGTTTTCGATAGACCAAAACAGAGTTATTTTCGAAAAAGGGCTTAAATATTTTCTAAAGGTTTCTAAATAACCTGTTTTTCTAAAAACCCTCTCTTGAGGAAGTATTTTCAAAATCATTTTTCAAAAACCCTAAGTGTAGTCTTCGGATTGTGCTTAGTTTTTAGGTGACCTAACTCACCTTAATCAAGTTAGGTGGCGACTTCAAATTATTTTCTAAAAACCCTTTATTCAAATTAATTTTCAATTCAAACATAGTCGCACTCATTCTTTTAGGAGGATGGGTTCCAACGAGAGAGTATAGTATTTTTCCCGCTTGTTTGTGTATTCCTCAAGTACCAAAAATCTGGGCGCGACAGCTCGTGACTCCACTGGGGACACTTAGAGGGTTAGGCCATAGTCATGTCTCCTCACCCTTCACCCATGTAGAGTCTTCAATTAATTTGTCCAATTTTATCCACTTTCAATTTCCAAAATCAAATTTTCAAAGGTGTTTTCACAAACGTGCATTTAACTCCATTCATATTATCTTGTATTAAGCTTGTCATCCACATACTAACTCTTGCATCTTTATTTTGTAGGTGCACTTTTGTTTACAATATTATTTTATTAACTGTTATGCATGAATATGATGAACAAGATGAATGGGAGTTGTTGGGCTCTTTCCTTCACTTTCAAAAATCACACACACACACACTGCATGTGCACTTGCATTCTGCATACTTGCATTTTTACCCTGATATGGCCCTTCTAGTTAAAATTGGGAAACGGTATATTGGTTATGGGCAAGATGTTGTGTCAGTTTCTTCGCCTACAACCTCTTGATGGTTTCCCCGCTCGGATCACCAACCGATCATGGCACCACCTCGAGGAGTGGGCCTAGGTTTGAAGATTCGGAGATCGAGCCTTTTTAGGACGCATTAGTCAACCCTCAACCTCATACTCATATAGACACCATGTATAGCCGAACCTCCGCCGGATTTAAGACACGTGCACTGTTTTCCAAAACCATGGAGGAAAGGGCGACTGCTTTTATTTTCCTCTATACTTGTTTATTCATGTTGTTATAATGATTATATTCTTACTGTTATAATGTCTGTCTAACTGCTCATACATGCATATTTACTTCAACTGTATTCTCTCTCCTTATACTCTATGCATCCATTTTTATACATTACATATTCCATGTCAAGACGAGAGTTCCAAGTAACTCAAGTCACTGTATTCTCATGCATATGATCAACCCAAAGAGAGTGACACCTAGTTCACTCTTCGTTGCATTAAACCTACCCAAACCCTAAGGGTTCCCGTATAACCCTAAGGACTCATGGCATGCACATCAATTCATTCCACAAGAGGGGCCCGAATCCCTCTATGCTTACCGAGATAGGATTGTCAAGAAGACAAGGGGCAATTAGTTAACAAGGTTTCTGAGCGAATTCATAGACACCAAATCCAAAGAAGGCGAATCTGAAGACTCAAGAGTAGTTTAGGACTTCTTATGTAAAACTAGATAGGTGTAACCCCAAGGAAAAATGTTCCCCCTCCCCCTATTAAAATGTATTTCAATTCTTTGGTCTATTAAATCCAAAGTTAAATGTATCTCTTTATTTTCTTCAAATGAATGGATGGATGGATGCATGAACGGATGAAGGTTCCCCCATGATAGTAAGGTATCTGCATACAGGGGCAAATCCCCTATCTCCAAAAATGAGCCAATTCGTCATGATTAGTCTCCCTCTTAAAGAGGAATACCCTAGGGCATGCATTGCATAGAATTCTGGGAAGATCAAAAAACTAACATGTGATTTATGTCTCTGTTTTCCTGTTTTTTCTTTTTCTTTTACAGAGATCACCCTGGATTGAGTCAACATTGCTCTTAGGAAAGGTTAACATCAACCGAGAGACCCCATTGTCACTCGACAAAGAGCCTTACTGATGGCTGCCAACCCTGAATAGTCTTCCTAAATTTCTCGAGAAGAGGTCAATGAAATGAGGGGCAAGATTGATGAGATGTTTAAGCTCATCCAAACCTTAGCCATAAAGGATGCGGCGACAATCCCGTCCTCATCCATGACTTCGTCCAAAGACTCAGAATCTGCTAACCCAAGGGTCGTGCTTCAATCTGACAATGCAGGAAAGAACAAGGAAGATGCCAAGGGAATCAACACTGAAGAGGAGGAAACTGTATTGCTCTCACCTGCTGTAAAAAGGTCCCCCCTAGACCCTCTTAGTCTGAAAATCTAAGGGCTAGAGGATTCATTGCGAAGTCTTCACGGCCACGATGCTTGCGGGTTCACTACCTACGACGAGCTATGTTTCTTTCTTGACCATCCAAGACCTACCAAGTTCATGATGCCTGACTTCCAAAAATATGATGGCACTAGTAACCCTATTGCTCACCTTCGCCTGTACGCCGGGGCATTAAGTGGTTATGGGAATGATCCGAAGCTCTTGATGCAACTATTCCAACACAGTCTTATTGGATCTGCCCTGCAATGGTTTGCTCATCTGGACTTAAGGAAGATCACGACTTGGATTGAGCTGGTCAATGCATTTAAAGCACAATATCGTCACAATATTGATCTCACCTCTGACTAATGGTCCCTAATGACTATGAGCAAAGGTGAAAAGGAAAGCTTCAAGAACTATGCCTTGAGATGGAGAGAAGCTGTCGCGCATGTCAATCCCCCACTGGAGGAGAAGGAGTATGTACAATTGTTCGTACATACTTTCCAAGGTATATACTACAAAAAGTTCTGCACTAGTGTAGGAAAAAGATTCTCTAAGCTCATCATGTAAGGGGAGATGATAGAACACGGCCTCAAGACAGGGAGGATTACGGACCCCTACGCCAAGGTTGGAGAAAGTACCGCCAACATAGCCAAGAGGGTGGCTACTACCAGGGGAACAATTAAGAAGGAAGGTGAAGTGTATGCCATTCTGCCTGGCCAACCACCCCAATACCGACTGCCACTACAATCACACCTTGTCCTGCCCTTACCCACTTTAACCATACCTACTCCAACCCCTAACTACGACCCTGCTAGAGCACGACCCAACTTTAATAGGCCTGCTCGACGCACCCGTACCTTCGATACCTTAGCCTGCACCCAAACCAAGGCTTACCATAACCTTCTAAAGAACAATATTTTGAAGCCTATACCTGCTCGTCCATTGCCAAGCCCTCTACCCCCAACCTTCAATGCCACCCTTACTTGTGAATACCATTCAGGTGGCCAAGGGCACGACACTGAAAGCTGTTTCTCTTTCAAGCACAAAATTCAAGACCTGATAGACAACAAGACTATTGATCTACAACCGGTGAAACCTTCCCCGACTCCTAATGTGACCACCAACCCTCTGTTGGACCACATCGACAATATGATACTAGTAGATATGGAAGGCGAGGGAGAGTTCGAGGAGCCCATGGCTGAAGATTACGAGGAGGATTGGGAAACCAAAGAAGAGGATGACTGGGAGGAGGATCTCCCATTGTGCCCGACTTATCTCTATGACCCTAATGAGGTCCCTGATGCTTCTGACTGGCCCATTGAGGAGCCAATGTTTCCAAAAGAAGAGCATATCGAAAATATAGTTACTGATGGATGTGGTGCTGAGTTTCTACATCCAAAGTATGCCACGGCTGAACGTCTCTTGTTAGAGAACCAGTGGTCTGTGATCGAATGCAACCATGAAGACATATGCTGGGAGGTAGAATAGTCCAGAGCACAGACAGAGCCATTCGAGTTGGGAGGGGGTGAAGTAGCCACCCTATTTACAGAAGGACCTACTGCAAAGAACAAAAAGGAGATCAATAAGGCTGACAACAGTGTCGTTAACATCAACATGACCAAAGCTCTAGAAGAAACCTTTGCCTACCTTGCCTTGGCCAAAGACCCAGATTGTGAATGGAGTATCGAAGATGTGGGCATTGCCCCAAGGCCTTACTGAAATGGGTTCCTTTCAAAAGCACACAAGAGAGGAGTGTTTTCACCCACTTTCTTTCTATCCCTTTATTTCCCGTCTTTAAATTGATGTTTACATTTTCTTATTACTTAAGAACTCTATGCTTTTCATAAAAAATGATGATAATAATAATCAAATGATAGTCCTTTTATTCACTGCATCTTATATGTCTCTTGTGGATGGTGATTATTTCTACGCAAGGGGGCAGGGTTTATCTCATGGAACGGTTGGACTTGAAGGGATGATAGCATGAGTTAACTGCTCGCCAAATGATTAGCTTTCCGTAGAAAGAGAGTATAAGGATGAGTGAGGAGATTACCCAAAGGGATGCTTATAAAGGGCGGAGAAAGGCACGTTTATCTCAAAAAGGTATATAGTAGGGTCGAAAGACAAAAGTTATTTTTGCCCCTGAGAAGTGTATAGTAAGAACAAAGAGGGAAATTAAAGGTGATCCTACGTTACAAAGAAGCCCAGTAGAAATAATAGGTTTGAGCCTTTACCCTTTTCTTACGAAAGTCTGAAACCATAGTCTACATTACAACCCTACTAAAGTCCCCTCTTATTGAAAATAAATTGCTTGATCTAAATAAGCTAGACACGCTGCCAAAGCTAAGGAAGGATGCTAGCCCTACTAGAAGCAAAATAGTCGAAGATGGTATGGATTTGAACCCTGCTGAAGACAACATCGAACTTGAGCTTGCATATCCCGTTGTTTCTAAAACCCCATAACCTAGCCCACATCACGATCCTAAAACAAAGTCTCCTCAGATTGAAAAGACTGACCACTTATCGCTCTGTTAAAGATCAAGTAAGTCGTCGCCAAAGCCCCGAGGATTGAGAGTTTCAGCCCAATAATCCTATACACTAACCCTGAAACAGAGAATTGGAGGCAGTCGAAAGGTTGAGAAAGTTACGAAATGCTATCATCCAATCAAGGTAAAGTCGAGCCAGAGGAGAGGCTAGATCCCTGAAAAGGAAGCAGTTACCATTTCAAAGATACTAAATTTAATAGCATCCCTTGTCTTTCCATTAACTAGTGTATATCTAATATGCATCTTAAAAAAAATGGCATGAGCTTTGCATATATAGGATATAACTCCCTGTAGAAACAAAAGTTACCAATACAGTTCAATATCAACTCATGTAATAAATATGCATCATCATCATCCATCACATGCATCTGATCACATACTTAGCTGTCAAAATCATAAATGTCTTTGCATATCCATATATCTAACTACGATAAATGTCCATCCGTGTATGAAATAGAACTGTCTAACATAAATATATCTCAAGGATAAGGGGCAAAAGAAGATCAGGGTCTATAGCAAGGGGTATCTGTCAAAGGTCAAAATTAATGTCCTCTAGGTCAAAATCCCCGAATCCTGGATCCGGAGGAGGTGGATAGCTACTAGAAGCACCAGCATCCTGCAAAGAAGACAGAACTGAAATCAGCCACATGAAAGAATAACTAAACAACAGCAAAGCGAAAAGAAGGAAGAAAAAGACGACATGCCCCACCACCTCCCATCTGGGATAACTAAGCTGTTAGGGAAGCTACCTTTGCCTGGAACTGATCTCGCTCCGCCTGGTATCGATCCCTCTGGTCCCTCACAGCAGCAAACTCAGCCTGGGGCACATATCCCCCGGCACAGTGCCACAAATGAACTACCTCCTGGCCTACAGCATATCCACCGACTACAACCTCAAATCGGGTGAAGGCACCGACAGAATGAGCCCTGAAGTGTGCAACAAAGTCCATATCCGAAAGAAGCAAGAACTCAGCACCTGGCTGCCACTCCTGATAGGGGATAGGCACTCCCGCCACTAAGGCTCCAAACATGTGCTTTGGTGGAACTTCTGCCGATCGGAATTCCTCATGAAACTGCCTCCAGTGTCACTCTCCTAGATAGGACTCCCAAGAATCATCGCTGAGAAAAGCAGCCTTCAATAGGGATAACGAGACCAAGTACCGCACTGTCTCATAATGGACTGATCCAATAAAGGGCCACCAAGTCACGTCCCTCGCCTCAATGAGCTCCAGGTTAGTCCGGAGTATCACAAAATCAGTGAACTCCGATCGCTGGGCTACCCGGTCACCAGCCCACCTCAATGCACGAGGATAAAAGTCATCATTAATAACTGCAGGGTGATGAACAGGCAGGTACTTATAGCTCCACTAGATAAGAAAGGGCCAGAAACTAGTCATGCTGCCCCAACGGGAGGAAGTCCAAACCCGCATCAATCGAAGGAGGCAGCCAAATGAGAAGGACCCTCAATCCAACTCAGATAAAGCCCCAAGATCAGCTACTATACTCACCAATCAGAAAGGCAAGAGTGACTTGTTGTTGTTGCAAAAGCAGCTAAAGATGATGTACAGAACAAGTCGCCTCCTCATAATGTCTCGCCGGGCAGGTGGGGGCTCAACTGTAAAAGTACTATCATCCCAACTGAGCCAGGAAATTGGGAAGGCAGAGCGCTCCGGAGGGGGCAAGTCCAGCAAAACACATGCGGCGTCCCTGCTAACTAGCTGCAAGGTAATCTGTTGACCGACGAAGGAAATGCCCGTGATGATGGCCTAGTCCAAGGGGGTGGAACCCAACTCGAAGCCAACAAAATGGAAAGTCCCAATCTCTCTAAACCATCTCTCAATAAGCGCCAGAACCAGATGTCGGTTCAGGAAGTTAGCCTGTAATCCCATGAAAGGTCCGAATTCGATCTCAGCCAAGAAAGCACAATATGATGGAGCGGCCCGCTGCATGCTCACGAATACTTGATGAACAGCCCCTCTAAAAGCTGTGTGCACTCGCGGAGGGGGAAAATGTTGTCTAGAATATACACTGGGGTGATAAGCAAGATCCCCGAGCTGTGGGATCTCCGGTATCTCCAGGTCACCCAAATCAGCATCCGTCTGCCTATGTTTAGAGGAGGCTCTCCCATAACCAGTCACCTGGTCACCAAGACCCGGTACCTCCTCCTCAGCACCAATCTCATCTACAAAGGCCTGCTCAACCAGAGGAAAGGGGTCGACAGATGGTCTACTCCCCCATCCGCTATGACTGGCAAAGGCCCATCCAATGGATCAATGACTAACCCTAGAATGGCTGGAGCCGCTAACAGAATTCGTCTTGGCCGCCTTCCCGGAGCAGCGTCTCCTCTCAAAACCATCGTCGCCTGCATCTGCCATCCTGGAAAGGTAAGCAAGGTAAGAGGTGTTAATATACGATATATGAAGATAAGAAAAAAAAACAAAAAAAGGCGGTAATGATAATAACCAAAGCTAAAAAATGAATGACATAACTTTTGTGCACTTTCTATTCAAACCAACCTAAAAGGTTTCTTAAACTTTACATTCAAAGTTTCTTTTCTAAAATCGACTCTCAAAGGTTTCTTAACTTCTTCCCTTCAAAAGGTCTTTTTCAAAATCAATTTCTTAAGGGTTTCCTATTGTTTTCCTCCAAAAATTTTAAAAAATTCTTTCCTCTAAAAGTTCCTTTCCAAAATCAATTTTCACAAGGTTTTCTAATCTTCTCTTCCAAAAAGTTCATCTTCAAAATCACTTCTTAAAATCAAATTCTAAATCAAGGTCAAAAAATCATTTTCAAAATCAAAAACTCAAAAATTTTCAATCCATCTCAAAGCTTTTCTACTCTTGTGTCTCTTCCAATCAATATTCTAGGTTTTCCAAAAAAAAATCTTCCTCGAAAGCTTTCAAAGTTTCGAAAAAAAAATTCCTGTTCTAAAATTTTGGTCAAATCCTTTTCCATTTGTTTTCAAACTTCCCGTTCCAAGTCAAAATGAATTTCCTACACATTTTGATTTTAAACTTCCCGATCCGAGTCAAAACGAATTTTCTATACGTTTTGTCCGAAAATTCCAAATGAGTCCTAAGTCAAAATTTCAAAATCTTCCAGTCAAAATTCATCCCAAGCTTTTTCTATTCCACTCTAAGTTTTCTAAAACTTCTTCCTCCAAAAGGTTTTCTTCAAACTCAATCTTCCAAAATTTTCATCAAAATCCCGAGTCCTCCAAAGTCAAAAATCTGTTCCTTTCTCCAACCCTTTTTTCAAATTTCTAAAAATTTCGACAGAGTTTCATTTAAAAAACGGTCCCTACAACACCTACGACATCAACACAAAACCCAAACCGTGCACTTCGCAATGTCACAATCACATAACATCAACATCCGTGCACACCTTTTAAATTTTTAAACTTTTCAAAGACTTGTTTTATTTTTTAATAAATTAATGGTTTTCAAAGATGTCCTAAAATTCTTCAGAATCGTCTCAAATGTTTTCTAAAATATTTCCTAATTTTTATAAATTTCAAACTCGAAAAAATTCATCAATTTCTTAAATTTTCTTAACTTTCTTAATTTTCTAAGTATTTTTCTATTTTTCAAAAAATAAAAAATTCACCAAGTTTTCAGAAAATCACGAAACTTTACACGGTTGTTAAGCACATTTTTGTAAGGCACGTAGTACAAAAATCTAACCAAAAAACTCAACACCCAAGCCTATAAGAACAAACCCTCAATTCCTATAGAAAACCTCCTTCACACAATCACGTAAAATCACTCAAATTCAGTCAAACAAGCACCAAAATGCAAAAATAACATCACCACAGTGTTCAAAACATATCAAAACATCAATTTTCACTATTCACATGACTTAAACGGAATTCTATACGTCCAAATCAACATAAGATAGAAAACTCACTTTTTGGAATTCTCTGGCGAAATCTACTCTTCCGGCAACTTTTCCGACGATGGCATCTACTTCCGGCAACAATCTGTGGTCTCCAAGAAGCGCTCCTTCAATGTCCAGGTCGGTTTCCTCACGAACACTCTTGGTTTTTCAAAGATCCTTCAAATCCCGCAAGTGCTCAAGCCAGAAAATTTTCTGGTTTTACTCTCAGGCCTGTACTGCTAGTGGCGCCAAGGCAAATTTGCCAAAGGCGCCACTGCTAGTGGCGCCAATTCCAAGTTCCGAGCAGCTTTGCCTCTTTTTCCCACCAAAACCCGATTTCAAAGGCCTTTTGGGCCCAATGTCAATTTTCACACTCACGTCTTCCAAAATTTTCAAAGTCTGTCCCTTTGACTGCCTCACGGTCAATATGGGACCCTTACTCTATCGTTTTCTGTCTTCGACAAGCAAAGACAGAAAAAGAAAGGCAGCTATAAGCACCCCATTTTTGCCCGTTCGGCAATCTCTAGTCCATCTAGACTTAAGTTCAAGTCAATATAGGCATATTCCAGTTTTCCAATCCTAATCTAGTCAATCCATCACTTCGCGGGCCCACCAAGCCCAAATAGAGGCAAAATGACCAAAATGCCCTTGTGGGTATTGTTCGGTCCAATTCCAGTGGGCACGTCTTCCCGAAGGCGGTAAGTCCCCTTTTCCAGTCTAATTTCAATTCCAATTCCAATCCCTCCCTTGAGAAAGTTTATTCCTCGAGGCGGTAAGTCTATCATGTCTAGCACGTTTCCGAAGAAAGTTTCTTTTGGAACGGTAAGTCCCTTCAAACCAGTCGACCAAGACGAGACCCCAAGTTCCCGAGATGGTAGAACGGTCCACCTTTGGCGCCTGCTAGCCCACCAATGTAGAAATGTCCGTTTCGGCAGACCTTCCGAGAAAGTTGATTCCTCAGGCGCTAAATCCATCTAGAAGCTTCCCGAAATCAGGCAGTCTCGGGAATGATTGCGAACCGTCAGAGTAGCGAAAATATTCTTAACTAGGTCGATATAGGGAATTATCAACGAACCCCTATATTGCGAGACCACCATTAGAGTGGCGGAAACACTCAAAACCCAGGTCAACACCAGTGCCTGCTAGCCCACTTGGTGAAAAATGATCAAATTGCCCCTGGGGCCATTTTCTGATACGTTTCTTGAGAAGGTACCTAAGTCCTAAGAACAGTAAGTCCACCCTTCCAAGATCGTCCTAGAGATGATCCGACATGATTAGGTGCCTTCCAATCAGTTTCGGGCCAATTCTGAGACTTTTCGGTCAAGATGACCATTTTGCCACTAGACATCTGAGTGCCCTGAGGACCACACCGGCTCTAGGTATCAAACTAGTAAACTCCCGAGAATGCTTCTTATAATATCCCATCCTTTAATTATCTTTCCGAATTATTCTGAGTCAGTTCCGGCAAACCCGATGTGAAATAACCATTTTGGCCCTGGTGGGCCGGTCGCCTTTTCCAACCACACCGGCTCTGGATATTAAACCGGTAACCTCCTAGGACATTCTAAGTAATGTTTCCAAACATCGAGTCTTCTTCTGGGATATTCCGAATCCATCCAGGTAGCTTTTCAGTCCGATTGACCGTTTCGCCCTTAATGGCCCGATCGACCCCTCTAACAAACCCTAACATCCTTTTTCAAGTCCATTACCCCCAGGACCCTATTCTAAGGGTTCCTGTCCCTTTTCGGCCTTTCGGGTCATTCCCGACCCCTTCAAATCATTCTCGGACCTTTTGGAGTCACTCCTAGTAAAGCCAAGCTAAAAATTACATGGTAGTCACTAGTACAGGCGCCCAAATCTTCTGAAGATACGTTGCTTGCCGACTTAAAAACTTTCCTAAGTGACTGGCGCCACTAGTAGTGGCACTAATGTAATTTTTGGCCTGGCGCCACTGTAACAGGTGCTAGGTTGTTCTTCCCTCTATAAATACAGAGCCTCCTCCCGTATGAAAGAGGTCCGCAAACTCAGTCTGAAAATCCTACTATTTGATATACAGAGTTCATACCCTCCCTAAACCCTAGTCTCCTTTAGGTTTTCCAAACCCTAGCCACCATACACCAAACCCTAGCCTCCTAAACACTCACATACACTCATATACACTTTACACTAGCCTCAAAGCCTCCATTGAAGACTTAAAGTGCTGCAACTTCGAAGTTCTCGAAGATCAAAGACAAGTTCTCAAAGACTGAAGCGAAGCAAGGACCGAACAAGAAAAGCAAGCAAGTAAAACAAAGCAAGTAAAAAAAGACACAAGGTAGGCTTCCTTTTTCACGGTTATGCATCTTCTTCTATTTTAATCCCCCATCTTCTTCCCCACCTTTCTTGCATGCTTGAAACAAGAGACTTCCCAATCCATGTGTAGGATTAGGCTATTAGAGGTCACCGTGTTGAGGGCTTTCTTTTAGTCTAACTGGAGACCACGTGCGTTCGGTTCCCTTGATTATGTGGTGAAACCTTTAATCTTGTATGTTCATGATCCCAACTTGCAATGTGCATATCATGATTTTGCATCTCTCCAAAATTCGTTTTTAAACTTATTTTCAAAAGCTTGCATTCAAATTGTTTTCAAACTTGCATCAAAATCTTCTTTTTCAAAAACTTGTTTTCAAAATCACAATCCTAAGGTGATTCTAGCCTTTCCATGGCTAGGGTTGCTTTAGAAAAATGTTACATTTAAAGTGACCGATATGGTCTATATTTTCTAATTATGGTTGTTTTCAAAACTACTATCTTAAGGTGATTCTAATCTTCTTATGGTTAGAATCATTTTAGGAAAGTGAGATATTTTCATGGACTTTCTAAAAACTCTCTTTTCAAATCTCTCTTTCTAAACAAATCTCTTTTCCACGCTTTCTAAAAATTCTCTCCAATCACCTCTTCAAAATTCCTTCCCAAAATTGTTTTAAAAAAATTCCCTTCAAGAATCTCTTTCTTAAAAACTCTTTCCAAAAACTCTCTTTTTAAAATCCCTTTCCAAAAAATCTTTTTCTAGATCTCCTTCCAAAAATCCTCCTTCCTAAAAGTTCACTTTCCAAAAATTCCTTTTCTTGGAGTTCAAGTCAAGCCCTAGAGCCAACAATTAGGAAACCCTAATTCTCCTTCCCAAAAACATGATTTTCAATTCCCTATTTTGGCCTCAAAACTTAGGTTTCCAAAACCTCTTATTTCCTATACCAAAACTATATATATATTCAAAACCTATTTTCTACATCAAAACTATATATATTTGCAAAACCTATTTTCTACATCAAAATTATAGTCTTCAAAATCTAGGATTTCCAAAACTTCATCCTTCTAAATCCATACCAAATCCAATCTTCCCTTTAGAAAACCAAATCCAATCTCTCTATTTAGGAAACTAGATCCAATCCTCCATTTTTTAAAACAAAATCAAACCATCTATTTTAAAAACAAAATCCAATCCTTTGTTCTAGGAAGTAGGAATCTTAATCCTTCCAAATCCAAATCTTTTCTAATTCCACTCTTTCCTAATCTCATACATTTCCTAAACTTTAGGTTTCCAAAACTTGAACATTTAAATCTTTCCTTAAACTTTAAACTTCCAAATCTTTCCTACTCTTAACCTTTCCTAATTTCATCCATTTCCAAATTTTAACTTTCCAAATCCAAAACATTCCAATTTTAAAGCTTTCCTATTTCAAAACTTTCCAATTTTAATTCCTTCCTAATTTTGAAACTTTCTTAATTCAAAACTTTCCTAATTCAAAATCTTTCCAATTTTGAAACCTTTCCTATTCTAAACTTCCCTAAAATGAAACCTTCCTTAAAGCAAAACCTTTCTTAAAATGCAACTTTCCTAAAACGGAACTTTTCTATTCTGAAACTTTCCTAAATCCAATCTTTCTTAAATTCCAACTTCCCTAATCTTCTAGGTCCAACAATAGAGTCAAATCTTTTCTCAAAAATTTTCCAAGTCGAGTCAAATCTTTCTTAATCTCAAGTCCAAATCCTATCTTCCTAAGTCTAGGTTAGCTAAATTTCTATCTTTCCAAATCAAAGTCCAATCTCTTCCATTTCAAATTCCAATCTTCTATTCTAAATTCAAATCAAATCCAAAGTCCATTTTAATTTTTTCTTCCCTATCAAATCTTCTATTTTCTATCGGACGCTTGTCCGAACTACGACTGACCTGATTCCTTAAAAAGGATACGTAGGCAACCTTCATGGGTGTGGACACAACCTTTTTTCAATTTCCAATTCTATAATTCTTTTCAAAGCTCTTTTCTCGAATCTATTTTTAAAATCAAATCAAATCTATCTTTTCAAATCTCTTATCAAATCAATTCAATTTCTTTTCAAATCTATTTCCAAATCTATTTTCCAACTCTCTTTTCTTTTCTTGCATATCATGCATCATTATTTTAAAATTCTTTTCTAAAGTGGATAGTTTTGGACATCTGTTAGTTGAAGACTCTCGTAGGTAAATCTAGGGTGAATAGTCATGTAGGTACCGTAAGGGCGGGTAGGGTGATAGCTTAGTGCATCTTCCCTACACTAACCAACCCCTGAACTTAGGATCACTGTTTTCGATAGACCAAAATGGAGTTATTTTCAAAAAAGGGCTTAAATATTTTCTAAAGGTTGCTAAACAACCTATTTCCTAAAAACCCTCTCTTGAGGAAGTATTTTCAAAATCGTTTTTCAAAAACCCTAAGTGTAGTCTTCGGATTGTGCTTAGTTTTTAGGTGACCTAACTCACCTTAATCAAGTTAGGTGGCTACTCGAAATTGTTTTCTAAAAGCCCTTTATTCAAATCAGTTTTCAATTCAAACCTAGTTGCACTCATTCTTTTAGGAGGATGAGTTCTAACGAGAGAGTACAGTATTTTTTCGGCTTGTGTGTGTATTCCTTGAGAGCGAAAAATCTAGGCGCGACAATCGAGTAGCCCAGCAGTAAGAGATTATTGACTTTATGATGATTCGGGCTAACCTGGAGCTCATTGAGGCAAGGGATACAACGTGGCAGCCCTTTGTCGGGTCGATTCATTATGAGGCGATCAGGTACTTGGTCCCGTTGTCTCTATCGAGGGTTTCCTTTCTCAGCGATGACTCCTGAGAGTCTTATCTGGGAGACCGACATTGGTGTCAGTTCCACAAGGAGTTATGATTGGTAAGGGATCCACCAGAATATATATTCAAAGCCTTGGTTGAGGGGGTCCCCATTCCATATTAGGAGCGTCAACTCGGTGCCCCTTTTTTGCTTCTTCTGGAGACTGATTACTCTGCACACTTTGGAGCTCATTCTGTAAGTGCCTTTACGCAGTTTGAGGTGGAAGTCGGTGGGTACGCTCTTGGCCAAAGGCTGGTAGACTTTTGGCATCGAGCCGGAGGATACGTTCCCCATGCTAAGTTTACCACTGTGAGGGACAGAGGGACCAATTCTAGGTGGAGGTAGCTTCCTTGACGGCACGGTTGGCGCAGATGGGAAGAGGCAGGTATGTTGTTCTTTTTCTTTCTTTGTTCTGACGTTGCTTGGTCATTCCTTCACCTTGTTGATTTCGTTTTTTTCTTCTTTGTAGGATACTAGTGCTTCTAGCAGTCATCTGCCTCCTCTAGAGCTAGGCTTCAGAGACTTTGACCCAAACATTGACTTTGATCTGTGATGAGTGCCCCTTGGACATTGGCTTAGATTTTTCTTATATTCTATCCAGGACATGTATTTGGTTTCATTGTCAGACAGTTTTTTTTTTGTAGATTTTGCATAGAGTGGATATTTATGCTTCAGATAGATAGATGTATGTATTGATGCATGGACAAGCAGAGATATTTACACAGTTAGGTATATGAACAGATGTATGTACAGGGATAATGATGATAATATGTATTTACTACATGAGATAATATTAAACTACTTCGGTGACTTCTGTTTCTATAGAGAGCTATGTCCTACATATGCGAAGCTTATACCGAAATTTTATCAAAACATTTACACATGTTAGGGATGCAATAGTTAATACAATGAATGGAGCGCTGTCAAATTATAAACCCTTAAAATGGTAACTCCTTCCTTGTTAGGGGTCTAGTCTATCCTTTGACTCAACCTTACCTTGACTGGATGATAGCATTTTGTACCTTTCTCAACCTTTTGACCGACTCTAATTCTTTACCTTGGGTTAGTGTATAGGATCATTTGACTTGAACTCTTAACACTCGGGGCTTCGGTAACAGCTTACCTAACCTTTGGCAGAGCGATGAGCAGCCAGTCTTTCAATCTAAGGAGACTTTGTTTAGGACCGTAATGTGGGCTAGGTTATAAGGTTTTAAAACAATGGGATATACAAGCTCAATTTTGATGTTGCTTTTAGCAGGATTTAGATCCATACCATCCTTTTTTTTCTGATAGGGTTAGCATCCTTCTTTAGCTTTGGCAACATGTTTGGCTCATTTAGATCAAGCAATTCATCGTCAATCATAGTGGACTTAAATAGGGTTGTAAAGTAAGCCATAGCTTGGGGTTTAGCAAGAAAAGTAAAGGCTCGAACCTACAGCTTCCATTAGGCTTCTTTGTTACCTAGGATCACCTTTGGATCTTCTTTCTTGACTTTACTATATACTTCTCAAGATATTATGAAAATGACTATTTTCCTTTCTTTTGGCCTTTTTATATGTTTTTCAAGATAAACATGACTCTTCTCTAGCCTTTTCTCATATATGCCCCTTTTTTTTTCGCCTCTTACCTCTTGGCAACTTTTCCTTTTGCTTTGCATTTTAGTCCATTTCCTTTTTGCCCTTTTTCCTTTTTGTGAGACGAACATTTCTACAATCTTCTCTCCCTCAGAACTTTTTCATAGCATTTCCATTTAACCCATTGTGGCTGGTGATCCCTAAATTGGGGCTTTTCTCTTGAAAAGAAAGGTAACCGGCTTAATAGGTTTGACAAATGTTGTTTTTTACTGTATGGGAAATGAAATGAGGGCCTCTCTTCATTTTGAACTAGATTGCTTGATCCATAGAGCCTTCAACATTGCTTCAACTTGATGGAAGATGAATGCCTTGTGGAATCTTCATTTATCTATTGGTCCTAATGTGCAGGGGTGGTTTTGAATTAGGGTTTGCAAGAAATATTCACTTTCTAAGAGGCACTAGTGGGTTAAGCAACGGGTATATAAACATCATCTTGATAGTCTGGCCACACATCGCTTAGCTTTGTTATCTTACAAGTATTACTTTTATGGTAGTTTTCTCACTCATCTTCATTCACTCTCTTCTCAGAATGTTGATCAATTGGCAAATGCCTAACTCATGCTATGATACACTTTAAGTCAGGTTCTCCATTAAGATAAACCATGCCCCTCTGTAGCGCCCAGATTTTTTGCACTCGAGGAATACACACACAAGCGGGAAAAACACTGTACTCTCTCGTTAGAACTCACCCTCCTAGAAGAATGAGTGCGACTAAGTTTGAATTGAGAATAGATTTAGATAAAGGGCTTTTAAAAAAGATTTGGAGTCGCCACCTAACTTGATTAAGGTGAGTTAGGTCACCTAAAAACTAAACATAATCCGAAAACTACACTTAGGATTTTGGAAAACATTTTTGAAAATACCACCTCAAGAGAGGGTTTTTAGGAAAACAAATTGTTTGGCAACCTTTGAAAAACATTTAGCCCTTTTTTGAAAAATAACTCCGTTTTGGTCTATCGAAAATAGTGATCTAGGTTCGGAGGTTGATTACGTGTAGGGAAGACACACTAAGCCATCACCCTACCTCGCCCTTTCGGTACCTACATGCCAATATACCCTAGATTCACCTAGGAGAGTCTTCAATTAACCAATGTCCAACCCTATTCACTTTAGAAAAAATGAATGTTTAAAAGAAACATGATGCATGACATGCAAGTGCAAGAAAAAGAGACTTGATTTAGAAATAGATTTGAAAAGAATTTGATTTGATTTGAAAAGAAAGAGATAGAAGCTTGAATTTGAAGATTGAAATTGAATTTGGAAATTGAAATTGAAGACTGAAAATAGAAATAGATCATAGAATTGGAAACTTGAAGAAAATTGTAGGATTGGAGATTGGAAAGAAAAAAATAGAATTTTGAAATATGTTGTGAAATTGAAAATTTAAAAAATGTGAAGACCGCACCCATGAGGGTTGCCTACGTATCCCTTTGGAGGAATCAGGTCAGTCATAGTTCAGATAAGAGCCCAATTGAAAATAGAAGATATGATTGGAAGAAAAACATTGAGTTGGAAATTTGATTGGAAGAATGAGAGATTGAACTTTGATTGGAAGATTTGAAAAGACTTGACTTTGGAAAACTCGATTTTAGGAAACCTAGACTTAAGGACATAGAAAAGAAAGATTGGATTTGACTTGGAAAGATTTGAGAGAAAAATTGACTTGAATATTGGACTTGGAAGATTAGGAAACCTGGGAATTTAGGAAAGATTCGGATTAGGAAAGTTTCGAAATAGGAAAGTGTCAATTTAGGAAAGTTTCGTTTTAGGAAAGTTTTGAATTAGGAAACGTTCGAATTAGGAAAATGTCATTTTAGGAAAGATTTCGAATTGGGAAAGTTTTCAAATTAGGAAAGTGTTGGATTAAGAAAGTTTTTAAATAGGAAACATTTCGTTTTAAGAAAGTTTTGAAATTGGAAAGTTTTGAATTTAGAAAGTTCCAACTTAGGAAAGTTTTGAATTGAGAAAAGTTTAAGATTTAAGGAAGATTTGAATTGGAAATTTTTAAAATAAGAAAGGTTTAAAAATTAGAAGGTTTGGGATTTAGAAAATCTTAACTTAAGAAAATTTTGAAATTAGAAAGCCTTCGAATTTAGAAAGATTTGAAATTTAGAAAATTTAAGATTTAGAAAGTTTTTGAATTTGAGTTTTAGAAAATCTTGAAATTAGGAAAGGTTTGAGTTTAGGAGAGATTTGAAAACTTAGATTTGGAAAGTTAAGATTTGAAAGGGGGTAGAATTAATAAAAGGGTTGAATTAGGAAAATTTTGGAAGCTTAATGTTTAAGGAAAGATTTGAAAGTTTTAGGAAACTTATGGTTTAGGAAGGTAGGGAATTAGGAGAGAGTTGAATTAGGAAAGGTTTAGATTTTGAGTTTTAAAATGTCGGAAAGATTGTTATGTTCAAGTTTTGGAAACTTAAGATTTAGGAAAGTGGAGGATTAGAAAGGAGTTGAATTACGAAAGATTTGGACTAGGAAGGGTTAAGATTCCTATTTCCTAAAACAAAGGATTGGATTTTGTTTATAAAAGAGAAGGTTTGATTTTGTTTCCAAAAACGAAGGATTGGATCTAATTTCCTAAACGGAGAGATTGGATTTGGCGTGGATTTAGAAAGGGAAGCTTTAGAAAACCTAAATTTGGGAAGACCATAATTTTGACATAGAAAATAGGATTTAGAAATATATATAGTTTTCATGTGGAAAACAAGAGATTTTGGAAACCTAAGTTTTAAGACAAGCTTGAAAACCATATTTTTGGAAAGAAAATTAGGGTTCCCTAATTGTGGGCTCTAGGGCTTGACTTAGACACCAAGGACAGAGTTTTTTGGAAAGTGTATTTTTGGAAACAAAAATTTTGTAAGAAGATTCTAAAGAGTTTTTTAGAAAGCGTATTTTGAAAAAAATGTTAGGAAGGAAGTTTTTGGAAAGATTTTTTGGAAGGAGTTTTTCTAGAAAGGAGACCTAGGGAACGTTTTTAGAAAGTGGACTTTGAAGAGAGCGTTTTGGAAAGGGGTTTAAAAGAGAAGCTTTTGAAAATAGATTTTTGGAGAGAGTTTGTGAAAACAACTTTGGAAAGAAAAGTTTTAGGAAAGCATGTTGAAAAATAGATTTTCAGGAAGAGAGACTTTTAAAAAGAGAGTTTTTAGAAGGTATAAAAATGTCTCACTTTCCTAAAGTGATTCTAACCATAAGAAGGCTAGAACCACTTTAGGAAAGTGGTTTTGAAAATAACAAAGGTTCGAGAATATGGACCATAAAAGTCACTTTAAATATTACACTTTCCTAAAGCAACCCTAGCCATGAAAAACCTAAAATCACCCTAGGATTATAATTTTAAAAACAAGTTTTGAAAAGGAGATTTTGATGCAATTTTGAAAACAAGTTTAATGCAAGCTTGGAAAACGAGTTTGAAAACGATTTTTGGAAGATGCAAGATCATGATATGCACAATGCAAATTGGGGTCATCAACATACAAGGTTAAGGCTTCACATAATCAAGGGGGGCCGAACCACGTGGTCTCCGGTTAGACTAAAAGAAAGCCCCTGACACGGTGACCCTCCAATAGTCTAATCCTACACATGGACTGGGAGTCCCCTTGTTTCAAGCATGCAAAGAAAGGGGAGAAAGAGATGGGGGATTAAAATAGAGAAAACCCAAGTGGGTTAGGAGAGAGAAGAGAGAGGGGAGAAGTGCAGAAACTTAAAGAGAAAGCCTACCGTATATCTTGTTTATTTTGCGCGCCTTGCTTTTCTTCGGTCCTTGCTTCACGTCAAACTTCATCTTGATCTCTGGGGACTCTTCTTTGATCTTCGAGAGCTTTGAGTTGTAGTAGTCTAAGTCTTCAATGGAGGCTTGAGCCTACTGTATAAGTGTATAGGGGTGTATAGGAGTGTATAGGAGGCTAGGGTTTAGTGTATTGTGGCTAGGGTTTGGAAAACCTAAAGAAACTAGGATTTTGGGAGTGTGCGAACTCTGTATATCGAAATATAAGATTTTTAGACTAAGTTTGCGGACCTCTTTCACACTGGAGGAGGCTCTGTATTATTAGACATGAGATACACCCGGCGCCTGTTGCAATGGCGCCAAGGCAAATTTCCTCTTGGCACCACTAGGAGTGGCGCTAGGCCATTTCTTGGCTTGGCGCCACTAGTAGTGGCGCCAGCAAGTTAGGAAAGTTTGTTAAGTCGGCAAGCAACGTATCTTTTGACAGATTTGGGCGCCTGTACTAATGACTACCATGCAATTTCTTGCCTGGCTTCACTAAGAGTGACTCTGGAAAGTCCGGGAAGGATTTGAAGAGACCGGAAATGACCCGGAGAGCCAGAAAAGGGCAGGAACACTTAGAATAGTGTCCCAGAGGTATTTGACTTGAAAAATAAGGATAGGATGTGACGGAAGGATTGACCGAGCCGTTAGGGGCAAAACGGTCAACTAGGCTGGAGAGCTACCAGGACGAACTCGAAATGTCCCAAAAAAAGACTCAAGATTTGGAAACATTATTCAGAATGTTCCCAAAGGTTGCCGGTTTGATACCCAAAGCTGGTGTGGTTAGAAAAGGCGACCAACCCTCCAGGGGCAAAACGGTCATTTGGCATCGAGTTTGCCAGAACTAACTCGGAATGATCCGAAAAGATAAAAGAAAGGATGAAAACACTATAATAAGCATTCTCGGGAGGCTACCAATTTGATACCCAGAGCTGGTGTGATTCCCGGGGCATTCGAATGCTTGGGGGCAAAATGGTCATCTTGACCAGAAAGTCTCGGAATTGGCCCAAAACTGATTAGAAGGCACTTAATCATGCCAAATTGCCTTTAAGACAATCTTGGAAGGTTGGACTTACCGTTGTGAGGTTTCAAATGTGTTCTCGAGAAACGTGCCGAAAAATGGCCCTAGGGGCAGTTTGGTCATTTTTTACCAAAGTGGGCTAGCAGGCACTAGTGTTGGCCTGGGTTTTGAGTGTTTCCGCCACTCTGACGATGGTCATGTGATACAGGGGTTTGTTGGCAATTTCCTATATCGACCTGTTTGTGAGTATTTTCGCTACTCTGACGGTTCGCGATCATTCCTGTGACTGCCTGATCTCGGGAAGCTGCTAAAGGGACTTAGCGCCTGAGAATCAACTTTCTCGAAAGGTGTGCCTAAACAGACATTTCTGCATTGGCGGGCTAGCAGGCGCCAAAGGTGGACCGTTCTACCATCTAGGGGACTTGGGGTCTCGTCCTGGTTGACAGGTTTAAAGGGACTTACCGTTCCGAAGAGATTTTCTTTGAAAAAAGCGCCAGACCGTCTCGAGGAATAAACTGTCTCGAGAGAGGGATTGGAATTGGAATTAGAAAGGGCACTTACCGTCTTTGGAAAGATGTGCCTGATTTGGAATTAGAAAGGGGACTTACCGTCTTCGGAAAGACGTGCCTGATTTGAAATTGGAAAGGGGACTTACCGTCTTCGGAAAGACATGCTTGATTTGGAATTGGAAAGGGGACTTACCGTCTTCGAAAAGACGAGCCTGATTTGGGAATGGAAAGGGTACTTACTGTCTTCGGAAAGACGTACCTGATTGGATAGATTTACCGTCTCGAGGAATCAACTGTCTCGAGAGAGGAATTGGAATTGAAATTGGAAAAGGAATTGGAAAGGAGTCTTACCGTCTTCGGAAAGATGTGCCTGATTTAGAATTGGAAAGGATAATGCCCTTAAGGGTATTTTGGTCATTTTGCTTCTCTTTGGGCCCCAATGGGCCCGCAAAGCCATGAATAGACAAGATTTAGACTTAAAGAGTTGATTTGATTTGGAATATGTCCATATTGACTTGAACACAAGTCTGGATGGAGTGGAGACCGCCGAGCAGTCAAAAATGGGGTGCTTACAACTGCCCCTCTTTTTCTCTCTTTGTTTGTCAAAGACAAAAAAAGGTAAAGTAAGAGCCCCATGTTGACCGTGAGGCGGTCGGAGGGACGGACATTGGGAATTTCTCGACAACGGGGGTCAAAAAATGGATGTTGGGCCCAAAAGGCCTTCAAAAATGAGTTTTGGCCGGAAAGAGGCCAAAGCTGCCCAGAATTTGGAGGGAATTCATTTTGACCTAATACTTGAGTTTTGAGATCTTGTTGGATAGAAAACTTGGAAAGATTTTGGAAAATAACAATATAGGAGACATTTTGGAGGTAAGAATTTAGGAACTCTTTTGAATTTGAAAATTTTTAAGATTGACAAGGACTTAGGATGGAGAACTTCGGAACTTGGTAGAAATTTTGGAAGGAAGAATTTTTAGAGTGAAACCTTGAAAATTTTCAAGGATTTTATTTTGTCTAAGACTCTTTTGAGAGAAAATTTTGGGGGGAGTCTTAAACCTGATTGGAAAAGGGATTTTATTAAAGAACTGAATCAGAAAAACTTGGAGATGGATTGAAAAAATTTGAGATCTGATTTTGAAAATGATTTTTGACCCTGATTTGTGAAGTAGAATTTGATTTTAAAAAGTGATTTTGAAGAAGAAATTTTGGAAAATAGAATTAGAAAACCTTTGGAAAACTGATTTTGCGAAAGGAGCTTTTAGAAGAAAAAAATTTTGAAAACTTTTGGAGGACAATAATAGGAAACCATTGGAAAACTGATTTTTGGAAAAAAAAAAGAAACTTTTGAAGGGAAGGAGTTAAGAAACTTTTCGAGAAATTTTTAAGGAACCTTTGATAGTTGATTTTAGAAAAGAAACTTTGAATAAAAAGTTTAAGGAACCTTTTAGGTTGGTCTGAATAGGATATATATGAAAGTTGTGTCATTCATTTTTATTTATGTTTTACCTTTGGTAATTATCATTATTATTTCTTTGTTGCTTTTATTTCTTATCTTTTGAACTGCATATATCGAATACCAATACCTCTTACCTTGACTTACCTTTCAGGATGGTGGACGCAGGTGATGAGGGTTCTGAGAAAAGATGCCGCTTCAGGAAGATGGCCCGAACAGATTCTTGCTGGCAACTCCAGTCGCTCCAGGGGTAGTCACAAACCAACTAGCATGGCATCCTCTAGCCAAAATGGAAGGGGGGAGTAGGCCTCCAGTCGACCCCTTCCCTTCAGTCAAACGAACATTTGAAGAGGAAATGGATGCCGAGGTTTTTCACTTTTGTCCTTTAAGATGGCCGACATTATTTTGAGTCGACTGCGGATTTGGTATGACAGGTATCCTCTAGATAAGCAAGATATTTTTCGCTTGTCCTTTGGTTGCATAGCTTCTTTCCTGTTAGTGTGGCTTGTTTTCTGCAGTGGTTCCCTTCTGGTAGCCTGACTTATCTTTCCTCCATGAGTTCGCTCCCTCTAATCACGAGTATGGTTTCCTTCTAGGTCTTCGAGAAGATTTGGCTGACATTATGGGACCCATTTTTTCTTCTAGCTACATCGTAGTTGTCTTGTCTCAGCTTGGATTTCGTGTGCAATCTTTTCTTCTGATCTCTCCTGCCCCTAGTTTCCTTATGTCCCAGTAAAGCTCTTGTTCTCACATTCTGAGTTTGTGACGCATAGGAGAGCTCATTCAGGTGATTGACATACTTCTCAAAATTGGTCCATTTCTCCATGATAGCCCTTGCTCTGTTTGTCTTGAACTTGTTGATGTTTCCGCGAGAGGATGACTCGGTCGGCCGTTGATTGCATGCGTTGCTCGCCAGGATTCGTGAAGGACGCTCATATGCTAGTATGGTTGTGGAATAGACCTTCGTGAGCCTTACTAGACTCTGGTAGGGGGTCGATGCTCATTGTTGGGGATGTGCTTCATTATTCCAGCTCTGGGTGATCAGACACTTATTCACTACCCTTCTTTCGAAGTCGTTTGATTGGGGAGGTCGAGGGTGGGTCACTGCCCCATTCTCTGTTTCTTGTTGGTCATGGAAATTTGAGCTTTCTGAGGTGTGTGCAGGTACTGGAGATATCTGAGGGGTGGCTTTAGCTCCTTTTTATGTTTTACCTTGTTCCCTGTTTCTTATTTGAGAGAGAGGGAAAGACATAGAGTTAGTTTTTTGTGCAAAAACAGTTTCCTTATGCTAGTTCTAAAGATGCACAAGTAAAAAGGTGAATGCATGTTATACCCCTTTTTTTATTTTTATGAATGCACACAGAATTAGATGTATAACTTATTTTGCATGTCCTACTTTTTGGATATATATATTTTATGAATGCACAGGTTCATACAGAAATAGAGTTTAATGCATGTTATGCTTTTTTGGATGAATGTACATACAGAAATGGAATTGACTGCATGTTATGCCTTGGATGAAAACATGAATAGATATAAATTACACAGGAATTTAATGGATGTACAGGTTATACATGCCATGGATGCATTATACTACATGTATATAAACCATTTACAAAGAATGTCCCAGGATTGCCCCAGGGCCCATTCTCTTAGGATTCTACTTCCTTTCCAAGATTTTGCCCCATTTAGTTTTGTCCCATTCTCATCGGGGTGTGATAGCATGTGCACCATTCTCCAGGGATCTTGACCTTTCGGTTTGCTATTCTATCCCTACTTTCTACAGGGTTACTATTTGGGATTTTTCTGATCTCACTTGATTTTCTCTCTCAGATCTCCAAAATGCCACCATGGCTCGAGCGACAACTCGCATGCCCTTTGCAGAGTGATAAACAGCTAAGCCCTCAATCCGAGAAGACTTCTTTTAGGACTGTAATGTAGGCTAGGTTCAGGGGTTATAAGAAACGAAGGGATATTTAGGCTCAAATGTTTTCTTTTAGTAGGTTGTTCAAACCAAAACTATCTGAGCACACCTTGGAGCATGAGATTGCCCCTTGCATTCCCTTCCAATTCCCCTTTCTCATCCTAGTTGTCTTGGTATTGTTCAGGCTTATTTAGACTAAGCAATTTTCTTTGATCAGAGAGGACTTTAATTTGGACTGTAATGTAGGCTAGGTTAAGGGGGTTTATGAATGAACGGGATATGTAGGCTCAAATTTGATGTTGCTTACAGTAGGGTTTAGATCCGCACCATCCTTGGTTGGTCTTCTAGTGAGGTTTCATCTCTTGATATCCTCCTCTAGCTTCAGCAATACATCTAGCTCATTTAGATCAAACAATCTTTCTCAATCAGAGTGGACTTTAGTAGGGTTGTAATGTAGGCCATGGTTTGGGGTTTAACAAGAAAGGGTAAAGGCTCAAACCTATTATTTGTACTTGGTGGCTTTGTTACCTAGGATCACCTTTGAATTTCCTCTTTTACAAAAAGGCGTTGAACTTTCTTGTAACTTTTGACCTTTTAAGTCTGACACTGGCCTCCTTTTTTTTTTTCTGACTTCCAGCTTTCTCATATGCTTTTCAAAATAGCACAAACATTTTTCCTTTTTTTTTTCTTTTTTTTTCTCCTTGCCTCTTGGCAACGCTTTTCCTTTGTGTTTCCTTTTCAACTCTTTTCTTTCTTTTTATGAAACGAACAATTCTACAGCCCTTTTTCTCCTTTAACCTTTTTCTTAACAACTCGATCTAACCCAATGTGGGTGGTGATCCCTAGGTTGGGGTTTCTTCTAGCGAAAAAGGTAACTGGCTCAACAAGTTTGACAAGGGTTGCTTTTAGTTGTATAGGAAACGAAATGAGGGCCCCTCTTCATTTTGAACAAGATTGCTTGATCCATAGAACCTTCACGTTACTTCAACTTGATAGTCGATGACATTCTCTACCAGATCTTCTGCTGCCTGTCTGCCTCAGTGTAGGGGGACAGTTTTGGATCGGGGTTGACAAAAAATCTTCCGCTTTCTGCGAGGCACTAGGGGGTTAAGCAAAGGGGATATTTTTGTGTATGGTAGCAAAATTGAGGGCCCCTAATCACTTCAAATTGAATTGCTTAGTCCATAAAGCCTTTGTACAAAATTTAGACAATATTCCTAGGGATGATTTGTTTCGGCTAGTGAACCCCTACATATTCTATCAAATTAACTATTCCATGCATACCCCAATGTGAGGGATGGTTCTTGGTTTGGGGATATCTGAAAAGAAATTATGTATGACTCTAGTGGGCTGAGCAAAAAGGGTAGTGTTTATTTGGGATTAACAGAACAATGGCTTCTCATCATTTTGAGTACTTGGCTGCCCATCGCTTAACCAGGATATCACGCAAGTGTCGCCTTTTCAATGAACTCCACACCTCTTTATTGAGACTGCTTTCTTCCTATCTCTCAATCTCTCTATGTCTCTCAAAGGTTTTAACCCCTCTTTGAATGGGTTGCCCATGCTATCCTATCCTTCAAGTCAAGTCATTACTGAATGGGAAAGAATCGTTAAATGCAACAATTGTCCACAAGAGTATGAGACAAAGGGGATAAATTGGAAACTACCTATTTTCATTTGAAAACATGATTACATGGTATGCAGTGTTCATTTAAATAAGATATGCAAGAAATAAAAAGATAAAAAGGAAGCAGACGAATTTTATGAAAACCTCCCTTTTCTTGTGGGCCTTTTGGTGAGAACACTTAATAGGGTTTTGGGACTATGCCAACCTCCTTGGTGCTTCATTCGCTGGGTGTATCAATGGAGGGTGAGTTCATGACATCCAAAATGCATTTGGAAGTTAGAGGATTATGTCATTGCAATGCACGGGTCTGACCAGACTTTGCAAATGGTGAAGTCCTCTGCATAAGTTTGAATGGATGGTTAGTTATTCTTACTCCTTCATGTAGATTCGGCCTCTTTCTATAGCCGAGCTTATCCTTACATAAGTTTGAATTAGGCACAATGCTAGAGGGGTTTTCATGAGTTCGATTATGCTCTTTGACCTGAAAAAGAAAAGAAAAACAAAATATAGTTAGCATGTGGAGTTGTGGGTTCTATGCAATGCTTGTCCTATGGAGGTCCCTTCTTTGAGGGAGTCTAGGAATGATGACAAGTCCATTTTGGAGGTAAGGTTTTGCCCCTATTATGCAATACAATACCTCTTCAGCGTGGGCCGGTTGATGTTTCCTTATTTGGGCAAACCCGCCTCTATGGACTGAGAGAGATTTGTGCCTCTCTCGAGATATGATTCTATTCATGCCATGAATCCTTAGGGTAGAGGAACCCTTAGGAGTTTTGGTAGGTTCGATTAACATGGAATTGGATTACTCCTTTCTCTCTACGGTTGATTAGATGCATGAGAACAAAATGACTTAAGTTTCTTGGAACTCTTGTCTCGGAATGGATGTGGATGCATGAGCAATAAAAGAAGTGAACATGTAAGTAATATGATGATAATAAGTGAGTGATTGAGAAAACCCCCTTTCTTGTCTTGCTTTTGTCTTCGGTTCTCTTAGTACTTGGAGATGAGGAAGGGGAGGATAGAAGGCAAGAAACAAAAGAAGAAAAAAAAAAAAAAAAAAGAAGTTAGTGCCTTAATTTGGACATTTTTATGCAATGCATGTCCTATGGGTGCCCCTGCTTGAGAGGGAGACTAAACATGATGTATTGGCTCACTTTTGGAGATAGGGGATTTGCCCCTGTATGTAGATACCTTACCGTCAGGTAGGAACCTTTAGCCATCCATGCATTCATTTTACAAAAATAAAGAAGTACATTGAACTTTGAGTTTAAGATACAAAAGAATTGAAATACATTTCAACAGGGGAAAGGGAGAACATTTTCGTTTGGACTTCCACCTATCTAGTTTTACAAAGGAAAAACCTAAACTACTCTTGAGTCTTTGGATTTGCCTTCGTTGGATTTGATGTCGAGGAGGACGCTGTGAGACCTTGTTGATCGATTGTCCCTTGTCTTCTTGGCAATCCTATCTCCGTGAGCATAGAGGGATTGGGGCCTCTCTTGTGGAATGGATTGGTATGCATGTAATGAGTCCTTGGGGTTATATAGGAATCCTTAGGGTTTAGGTAGGTTTAATGCAAGGAAGAGTGACTTTGGTGTCACTCTCAATGGGTTGATATGCATGAGAATGCAGTGACTTGAATTACTTGGAACTCTTGTCTTGACATGGGATATTGAATGCATGAACATGGATATGCAAAGAGTATAAGGAGAGAAAATGCAAGAGCTAGGTAAACATGTATGCATGAGCAGTTAGACAGTCATTATAACAGTATGAATACAGTCATTATAACAACAGGAATAGACAGGTATAAATGAAAATAAGAGCAGTCGCCCTTTCCTCCATGGTTTTGGAAAATAGTGTGCGAGTCTTAAATCTGGCAGAGGTTCGACTATGCATGGTGTCTATATGAGTATGAGGTTAAGGGTTGACTAATGGGTCCTAAAACGGCTCGGTCCCCGGATCATCAAACCTAGGCCCACTCCCCGAGGTGGTGCCATGATCGGTTGGTGATCCGAGCGGGGGAACGATCAAGAGGCCGTAGGCAAAGAAACTGACACAGCATCTTGCCCACAACCAATATACCGTTCTCCCTTTCTAACTAAAAAGGACATATCAGGGTAATAATGCAAGTATGCAGAATGCAGGTGCACATGCAGTGTGTGTGTGATTTTTAAAAGCGGAGGAAAGAGCCCAAAAACTCCCATTCATCCAGTTCATCACATTCATGCATAACAGTTAATAAAACTTAAGCAAAAAGCGCACCTACAAAACAAAAGATGCAAGAATTAGTACGTGGATGACAAACATAGTACAATATAATACGAATAGATGCATGTTTTTTTTAAAACAATTTTGAAAATTTAAAGTGAATAGGATTGAACAAGTTAATTGAAGACTCTACATGAGTGAAGGGTAAAAAGACATGACTAACGGCCTAACCCTCTAAGTATCCCCAGTGGAGTCGCCAGTTGTCGCGCCCAGGTTTTTTGCACTCGAGAGATACACACACAAGCGGGAAAAACACTGTACTCTCTCGTTAGAACTCACCCTCCTAGAAGAATGAGTGCGACTAAGTTTGAATTGAGAATAGATTTAGATAAAGGGCTTTTAAAAAAGATTTGGAGTCACCACCTAACTTGATTAAGGTGAGTTAGGTCACCTAAAAACTAAGCATAATCCGAAAACTACACTTAGGATTTTGGAAAACATTTTTGAAAATACCACCTCATGAGAGGGTTTTTAGGAAAACAAATTGTTTGGCAACCTTTGAAAAACATTTAGCCCTTTTTTGAAAAATAACTCCGTTTCGGTCTATCGAAAATAGTGATCTAGGTTCGGAGGTTGATTACGTGTAGGGAAGACGCACTAAGCCATCACCCTACCTCGCCCTTTCGGCATCTACATGTCAATCTACTCTAGATTCACCTAAGAGAGTCTTCAATTCACCAATGTCCAATCCTATTCACTTTAGAAAAAATGAATGTTTAAAAGAAACATAATGCATGATATGCAAGTGCAAGAAAAAGAGACTTGATTTAGAAATAGATTTGAAAAGAATTTGATTTGATTTAAAAAGAAAGAGATAGAAGCTTGAATTTGAAGATTGAAATTGAGTTTAGAAATTGAAATTGAAGACTGAAAATAGAAATAGATCATAGAATTGGAAACTTGAAGAAAATTGTAGGATTGGAGATTGGAAAGAAAAAAATAGAATTTTGAAAAATGTTGTGAAATTAGAAATTTGAAAAATGTGAATACCGCACCCATAAGGGTTGCCTACATATCCCTTTGGAGGAATCAGGTCAATCGTAGTTCGGACAAGAGTCCGATTAAAAATAGAAGATATAATTGGAAGAAAAAGATTGAGTTGAAAATTGGATTGGAACAATGAGAGATTGAACTTTGATTAGAAGATTTGAAAAGACTTGAAAAGACTTCAAAAGATTGGAACAATGAGAGATTGGATTTGACTTGAAAAGATTGAGTTGAAAATTGCATCAAAAGATTTGGAAAGTTTCGAAATAGGAAAGTGTCATTTTAGGAAAGTTTCGTTTTAGGAAAGTTTTGAATTAGGAAACGTTTGAATTAGGAAAATGTCATTTTAGGAAAGATTTCGAATTGGGAAAGTTTTTAAATTAGGAAATGTTGGATTAAGAAAGTTTTTAAATAGGAAACATTTCGTTTTAAGAAAGTTTTGAAATTGAAAAGTTTTGAATTTAGAAAGTTCCAACTTAGGAAAGTTTTGAATTAAGAAAAGTTTAAGATTTAAGGAAGATTTGAATTGGGAAATTTTAAAATAAGAAAGGTTTAAAAATTAGAAGGTTTGGGATTTAGAAAATCTTAACTTAAGAAAGTTTTGAATTTAGAAAGCTTTCGAATTTAGAAAGATTTGAAATTTTGAAAATTTAAGATTTAGAAAGTTTTTGAATTTGAGTTTTAGAAAATCTTGAAATTAGTAAAGGTTTGAGTTTATGAGAGATTTGAAAACTTAGATTTGGAAAGTTAAGATTTGAAAGGGGGTAGAATTAATAAAAGGGTTGAATTAGAAAAAATTTGAAAGCTTAATGTTTAAGGAAAAATTTGGAAGTTTTAGGAAACTTATGGTTTAGGAAGGTAGGGAATTAGGAGAGAGTTGAATTAGGAAAAGTTTAGATTTTGAGTTTTAAAATTTAGGAAAGATTGTTATGTTCAAGTTTTGGAAACTTAAGATTTAGGAAAGTGAAGGATTAGGAAGGAGTTGAATTACGAAAGATTTGGACTAGGAAGGGTTAAGATTCCTATTTCCTAAAACAAATGATTGAATTTTGTTTATAAAAGATAAGGTTTGATTTTGTTTCTAAAAACGGAGGATTGCATCTAGTTTCCTAAATGGGGAGATTGGATTTGGTTTCCAAAAAGGAAGATTGGATTTGGCGTGGATTTAGGAAGGGAAGCTTTAGAAAACCTAGATTTGGGAAGACTATAATTTTGACATAGAAAATAGGATTTAGAAATATATATAGTTTTGATGTGGAAAACAAGAGGTTTTGGAAACCTAAGTTTTAAGGCAAGCTTGAAAACCATATTTTTGGAAAGAAAATTAGGATTCCCTAATTGTGGGCTCTAGGGCTTGACTTAGACACCAAGGACAGAGTTTTTTGGAAAGTGTATTTTTGAAAACGAAAATTTTGGAGGAAGATTCTAAAGAGGAGTTTTTTAGAAAGCGTATTTTGAAAAGATTGTTAGGAAGGAAGTTTTTGGAAAGTAAAACTTTGAGAGAGTTTTTGGAAAGATTTTTTGGAAAGAGTTTTTCTAGGAAGGAGACCTAGGGAACGTTTTTGGAAAGTGGACTTTGAAGAAAGCGTTTTGGAAAGGGGTTTAAAAGAGAAGCTTTTGAAAATAGATTTTTGGAGAGAGTTTGTGAAAACAACTTTGGAAAGAAGAGTTTTAGGAAAGCATGTTGGAAAAGAGATTTTCAGGAAGAGAGACTTTTGAAAAGAGAGTTTTTAGAAGGTATAAAAATGTCTCACTTTCCTAAAGCGATTCTAACCATAAGAAGGCTAGAACCAATTTAGGAAAGTGGTTTTGAAAATAACAAAGGTTCGAGAATATGGACCATAAAAGTCACTTTAAATGTTACACTTTCCTAAAGCAACCCTATTCATGAAAAGCTAGAATCACCCTAGGATTCTGATTTTGAAAACAAGTTTTGAAAAAGGAGATTTTGATGCAATTTTGAAAACAAGTTTAATGCAAGCTTGCAAAACGAGGTTGAAAACGATTTTTGGAAGATGCAAGATCATGATATGCACAATGCAAATTGGGGTCGTGAACATACAAGGTTAAGGCTTCACCACATAATCCAAGGGGGCCGAACCCACGTGGTCTTTGGTTAGACTAAAAGAAAGCCCCGACACGGTGACCCTCTAATAGTCTAATCCTACACATGGACCGGGAGTCCCCTTGTTTCAAGCACGCAAAGAAAGGGGGAAAAAGATGGGGAATTAAAATAGAAAAAACCCAAGTGGATTAGGAGAGAGAAGAGAGAGGGGGGAAGTGTAGAAACTTAAAGAGAAAGCCTACCGTATGTCTTGTTTATTTTGCGCGCCTTGCTTTTCTTCGGTCCTTGCTTCACGTCAAACTTCATCTTCATCTTCGGGGACTCTTCTTCGATCTTCGAGAGCTTCGAGTTGTAGCAGTCCAAGTCTTCAATGGAGGCTTTAGGCTAGTGTATAAGTGTATAGGGGTGTATAGGAGTGTATAGGAGGCTAGGGTTTGAAAAACCTAAAGAAACTAGGGTTTTGGGAGTGTACAAACTCTGTACATCGAAATATAGGATTTTTAGACTGAGTTTGCAGACCTCTTTCACGCTGGAGGAGGCTCTGTATTTATAGACATGAGATAGACCTGGCGCCTGTTGCAGTAGCGCCAGGGCAAATTTCCTCTTGGTGCCACTCCAGGGCATTTCTTGGCTTGTAGTGGCTCCAGTGAGTTAGCAAAGTTTGTTAAGTCGACAAGCAACGTGTCTTTGACAGATTTGGGCGCCTGTACTAGTGACTACCATGCAATTTCTTGCCTAGCTTCACTAGGAGTGACTCCGGAAAGTCCGAGAAGGATTTGAAAAGGCCAGGAATGGCCTGGAGAGCTGGAAAAGGGCAGGACCACTTAGAATAGCGTCCCAGAGGTATTTGACTTGAAAAATAAGGATAGGACGTGACGGAAAGATTGATCGGGCCGTTAGGGGCAAAACGGTCAACTAGGCTGGAGAGCTATCGGGACGGACCCAGAATGTCCTGAAAAAAGACTCAAGATTTGGAAACATTACTCAGAATGTTTCCAAAGGTTTTCGGTTTGATACCCAGAGCCGGTGTGGTTAGAAAAGGCGACCGGCCCTCTAGGGGCAAAATGGTCATTTTGCACCGGGTTTGCCGGAACTGACTCGAAATGATCCAGAAAGATAAAGAAAGATTGAAAACACTATAATAAGCATTCTCGGGAGGCTACCGGTTTGATACCCAGAGCCGGTGTGGTTCCGGGGGCATTCGAATGCTCGGGGGCAAAATGGTCATCTTAACCGGAAAGTCTCGGAATTGGCCCGAAACTGATTAGAAGGCACTTAATCATACCAAATTACATTTAAGACAATCGTGGAATGTTGGACTTACCGTTGTGAGGATTCAAATGTGTTCTCGAGAAACGTGTCGAAAAATGGTCGTAGGGGCAGTTTAGTCATTTTTCACCAAAGTGGACTAGCAGGCACTAGTGTTGACCTGGATTTTGAGTGTTTCTGCCACTCTGACAGCGGTCAGGTGATACAGGGGTTTGTTGGCAATTCTCTATATCGACCTGTTTGCTAGTATTTTCGCTACTCAGACAGTTGCGAGGTTTGTGAGTATTTTCGCTACTCTAACGGTTCACGATCATTCCCGTGACTGCCTGATCTCGGGAAGCTGCTAAAGGGACTTAGCGCCTAAGAATCAACTTTCTCAAAAGGCATGCCTAAACGGACATTTCTGCATTGGCGGGCTAGCAAGCGCTAAAGGTGGACCATTCTACCATCTAGGGGACTTGGGGTCTCGTCCCGTTCGACAGGTTTAAAGGGACTTACCATTCCGAAGAGATTTTCTGTGAAAAATGCACCAGACCGTCTCGGCGAATAAACTGTCTCGAGAGAGGGATTGGAATTGGAATTAGAAAGGGAACTTACTGTCTTCGCAAAGACGTGCCTAATTTGGAGTTGGAAAGGGGACTTGCCATTTTCGAAAAGACATACCTGATTTGGAATTAGAAAGGGGACCTACCGTCTTTGGAAAGACATGTCTGATTTGGAATTGGAAAGGGGACTTACCGTCTTCGGAAAGAGGAGCCTGATTTTGAAATGGAAAGGGGACTTACCGTCTTCGAAAAGACGTGCCTAATTGGATAGATTTACCGTCTCGAGGAATCAACTGTCTCGAGAAAGGAATTGGAATTGAAATTGAAAAAGGAATTGGAAAGGGGTCTTACCGTCTTCGAAAAGACGTGCCTGATTTAGAATTAGAAAGGATAATGCCCCTAAGGGCATTTTGGTCATTTTGCTTCTCTTTGGTCCCCAGTGGGCCTGTGAAGCGATGAATAGACAAGATTTAGACTTAGAGAGTTGATTTGATTCAGAATATGTCCATATTGACTTGAACACAAGTCTGGACGGAGTGGAGACCGTCGAGCGGTCAAAAATGGGGTGCTTACACCCTCGTGTAGGAAACATCTACCATTCACAAGGGAAATATTAGATAACAGCAATGAATGAAAAGACTATCATTTTATTCTTTTAATGAAAGGCATAGAGTTCTTTAAGCACTATGGAAATGTAAGCATCAATCTAAAGACGTGAAATAAAAGGGATAGAAAGAAAGTGGGTGAAAACACCCCTTTCTTGTACGCTTTTGACGAGACTCCTTTTTTAGCATGGCTTTGGGACGATGCCCACGTCTTCAGCACTCCATCCATAGTCGCGGCTTCCAGCCAAGGCAAGGTAGGCAAAAGCTTTTTCTAGAACTCCGGGCATATTGGCAGTGACGGTACAGTTGCCAGCTTTATCAACCTCCTTGTTGTCCTTAGCAGCAGGCTCTTCCACAAACAGGGTGGCCAACTCACCTCCCTCCAACACGAATGGCTTTATTGGTGCCCTTGGCTCTTCTAGCTCCCAGCCTATGTCTTCATAGTTGAACTCAATCATGGGCCAGGGGTTCTCCAATAAATGATGTTTAGCCGCAGCATACCTTGGGTATACAAACTCAACACCCCATCCCTTAACAACCATTTCTTCAGCAAGATCATCCTCCATAAGCATTGGCTCCTCAACTGGCCAGTCAGAAGAATCGGGCACCTCATTAGGGTTATGGAGATAGATCGAGCAGGGTGGGAGATGCTCCTTCCAGTTATTCTCTTCATCAACCTCCCAATCCTATTCGTAATCCTCAACCATAGTCTCATCCAACTCTCCATCGTCTTCTATTTCCATTAGTATCACACTGACAGTGTGGTCCGGCAGAGGGTTGGTGGTCACATTGGGAATTGGAGTAGGGTTCACCGGTTGTACATCAATGGTCTTGTTGTCGATCAAGTCTTGGGTTTTATGTTTGAGGGAAAAGAAACTCTCGGTGTCATGCCCTTGGCTGCCCAAATGATACTCACAAGTGAGGGCGCCATTAAAGTTGGGGGGTAGGGGACTTGGCAATGGACGGGCCGGTATGGGTTTTAGGATATTATGCTTTAGGAGGTTATGGTAGGCTTCAGTTTGGGTGTAGGCTAAGACATCAAAGTTACGAAAGTGTCAGACAAGCCTATTGAAATTATGTCCTGCCCCAGTAGGGCCAATGTTGGGTGCTTAAGCAGGTATGTTTAGAGAGGGCATGGGTAAGATAGGGTGAGACTGAAGTGGTGGACAATATTAAGGTGGTTTAACGGATAAGATGGCGGACACCTCGCTTTCCTTCTTGGTCACTCCCCTTGTAGTGGCCACTTTCTTTGGCTATATTGGCAGAACTTTCTCAAGTTTTTGCATAGGGGTCTGTAATCCTCCCCTATCTTGGGCCCATTTTCTATCATTTCTCCATGTATGATGAGCTCGAAAAAGCTTTTCCCTATGCTAGTGTAAAGTTTCTCATAGTATATGCCTTGGAACGTGTGTACGAACAATTACACATACTCCTTTTCTTCCATGGGGGATTGATTTGTGCAGTGGCTTCTCTCTATCTCAGGGCATGGCCTTTGAAGTTTTCTTTCTCACCTTTACTCATCGTCATCAATGACCACCGATTGAAAGTGAGGTCGATATTGTGACGGTATTGGGCTTTGAACGCATTGACCAGCTCAATCCAAGTCGTGATCTTCCTTAGGTCTAGACAAGCAAACCATTGTAGAGCAGACCTAGTGAGACTGTGTTAGAAAAATTGCATGAAGAGCTTCGGATCGTTTACATGACCACTCAGTGCCCCAACATACAAGCAAAGATGAGCAATAGGGTTACCAATGCTGTCATACTTCTAAAAGTTAGGCATTTTGAACTTAGCAGGTCTTGGATGGTCCGGGAAGAAACACAACTCGTCATACAATGCAAGTTCAAAGGAATCATGGCCATGAAGGCTTCACAGTGAGTCCTCCAACCCTTGGATTTTCAAATTGAGAGGGTCTAGAAGAGTTCTTTTCATAGTAGCCGAGAGTAGTATGGTTTCTTCTTCTTCAGTATTAGCCCGCTTGGCATCTTCCTTGTTCTTTCTAGCATTATCAGATTGAAGCACGATCCTTGGGTTAGCAGGGACAGGGTCTTTAGAAGAAGTAATGGACGATGATGGAATTGTAACAACATCTTTCATGAACATGGTTTGAATGAGCTTGAACATTTCATCAATCTTAGTCCTTATTTCGTTGACCTCCTCTCGAGAGACTTGGGATGATTCTTTAAGGTTGGCAGCCATAAGTGATGCTCTTTGTCGGGTGATAATGGGGTCTCTAGGTAGATGATCACCTTTCTTGGGAGTAATGTTGACTCGTTATAGTGTGATCTCTGTAAATGAAAGAGAAAGAAAAATAAAAACAAGGACACAAACTGCAAGTTAGTTTTTGGTTTTTAGAGAGCTCTATGCAATGCATGCCTTAGGGTGTCCCTATTTGAAAGGGAGACTAAATATGATGTATTTGGCTCACTTTTGGCGATAGAGGGTTTGCCCCTGTATGTAAATACCTTACGGTTTGAGTGAGAACTTACATTCATTCATTATTCATTCATGAATAAGGAAGCACATTGAAGTTTAGAGTTTAAATACAATGAAATTAAAATACATTGTAATAGGGGGAGAGGGAACAAGTTCATTGGGACTTCCACCTATCTACTTTTACATTGGAGATTCTAAACTACTCTTAAGTGTTTGGATTCACCTTCTTTGAACTTGATGTTAAGGGGGTCGTTGAGAGACCATGTTTGATTGCCCCTTGTCTTCTTGGCAATACTATCTCTGTGAGCATAGAGGGATTAGGGCCCCTATTATGGAATAACTTGAAATGCATGCAATGAGTCCTTAGGGTTACGTGGGAACCCTAGGGTTTTGGTAGGTTTAATGCAAGGGAAAGCGAACTTAGTGTCACTCTCTTTGGGTTGATCATATGCATGACAATGCAGTACCTTGAGTTACTTTGGAACTCTTATCTTGAAATGGAATATTGTATGCATGAATATGAATGCAAAGAAGATAACGAGAGAGAATGCAATTGTAAAGTAAATATGCATGCATGAACAGTTAGACAAGCATTATAACGGTAGAAGTACAGTTATTATAACAATAGGAATAAACAAATATGGAGGGAAGTAAAAGTAGTCATCCTTTCCTCCATGGTTTTGAAATCAGTGCGCGTATCTTAAATCCAGTAAGGGTTCGGCTATGCATGGTTTCTATATGAGCATAAGGTTGAGGGTTTACTAATGCTTCTTAAGAAGGCTCAGTTCCTAGATCGTCAAACCTAGGCCCACTCCCTGAGGTGGTGCCATTATCGGTTGGTGATCCGAGTGTGGAGAATCATCAAGAGGCCGTAGGCGAAGAAACTAACACAGCATTTTGCTTACAACCAATATACAGTTCCCCCTTCTAACTAGAAGAGACATATCAAGGTAGAGAATGCAAGTATGCAAATGCTTGTGCACGTGCAATCTGTGTGTGAAATTTTGAAAAATGGAAGAAAGAGCCCAACAACTCTCATCCATCCTGTCCATTCCATACATTCATGACATACATAACAGTTAATATAACATGAAACAAAATGTGAACAAAGATCCACCTACAAACATAAATATGCAAAAGTTAGTACTTGAATGACAAACATGATGCAAGATTGAATAATTGACTATAATTGAATGCAAGCAATGTCATCTTTTGGAAAACAACTTGGAAACACTTGATTTTGAAAATTTGAAGTGGATAGAATTAGACAAATTAATCAAAGACTCCAAATGGGTGAGGGTGAAGAGACATGACAATAGCCTAACCCACTAAGCGTCCCCAGTGGAGTTACCAGCTGTCGCGCTCCGATTTTTCACACTCGAGGAAAATACGCACAAGTGAAAAAGATTCAATACTCTCTCTTTTGAACTCATCCTCCTAGAAGGACGAGTGCGACTATGTTTGAATTTGAAATTGATTTTGAATAAGGGCTTTTGGAAAAAGGTTCGGAGTCTCCACCTAACTTGATTAAGGTGAGTTAGGTCACCTAAAACTAAGCACAATCAGAATATTACACTTAGGGTTTTTGAAAAGATTTTGAAAACTTCCTCAAAAGAGGGTTTTTAAAAAAATAGGTTGTTTGGCAACCTTTGGAAATATTTAAGCCGTTTTTTAAAAATAACTTCATTTGGTCTTTGAAAACAATAATCTAGGTTCGGAGATTGGTTATGTGTAGGGCAGACGCACTAAGCCATCACCCTACACCGCCCTTATGGTACCTACATGTCTATGCACCCTAGGTTCACTCATTCAGAATCTTTGATTAATAAATGTCCAAAAATTGTCCACTTTAGAAAAGAATTTTGAGAAAGAAGTTTGACATAATGCATGACATGCACGTGAGAGAATCAGACTAGATTTCGAAAATAAATTTCAAGAAAAAGATTTGACTTTGGAAACAGATTTTAAAAGACTTGATTTAAAATTTAAAAGAAGGTTTTAGAAATTGAAATCGGAGATTTAAAAATAAATTTTAGAATTTAGAAACTTGAAATAGATTATAGAATTGGAAATTTATAAAAGATTATGGAATTGGAAGTTTGAAAAAGATTGAGACCGCACTCATGAGGGTTGCCTACGTATCCCTTTTGGAAATCAGGTCAGTCATAGTTCGGACAAAAGTCCAATTGAAAATAGACACTTTGAGGTGTTGAAAAGTTTGATTTGAAAAGAGTTTGATGTGAAAATGAGATTTGATTTAAACTTGGAATAGAAGATTTGAGGTTGAAATTTGATTTGAAATTGAACCTAGATTTAGGATTAGACTTGAAAGGGGGCTTTGATCTTTGAAAAAAAACTTGGACTAAATTTGGAAATATAAAGTTGAGTTTTGAAAACATTTTTGAAGTTTAAATTTGAAAACCATATTGGTTTGGAAAAGAGTTTTAGAAAAGGGTTGAAACTTCCTAACTTTAGGGTTAGGGCCTCTTAGGGTTTAGGTTACCCAAAGTTGGAACATGCAATTGGATTAGAAGGACTTGATTTGAACTTAAGAAGTTTGATTTTAGAAAGGTTGGTTTTAGAAAACTTACAATAGGGTTTAGGAAATATTCAATTTGATTTACAAAAACTTAGATTGGCCGAAGAAGATTTGACTTGAAAGTTTGATTTAAAAAATTTGGAAAGTTGGAGTTTAGGAAAGATTAGATTTAGGAAATCTTGAAATTAGGAAAGTTTCAAAAATAGGAAAGTTCTGTTTTAAGAAAGTTTCACATTAAGAAAGTTCCGAGTTAGGAAAGTTCTACTTTAAAAAAGTTTTGACTTTAGAAAGTTTTGAATTTAGAAAGTTTTGAATTAAGAATGTTTTCTTTTTAAGAAAGAGTTGATTTAGGAAAATCTTGAATTAAGAAAATTTAGAAAAGGTTTGAAATTTAGAAAGTCTTAGGATTTTGGAAAGATTTGGAATTAGAAAGCTTTGAATTTGAAAAGTCTTGAATTTAAATAAGGTTTAGATTTAAAAAGTTTAGAATTAAAAAGATTTGAAATTAAGAAACATTTGAAAGTTTGAGTTTTGGAAATACTTAAAGTTAAGAGAGATTTGAGTTTAAGAAGGATTTGATAATTTAGAAATTAAAAAATTGAGATATAGAAAAGGTATGAAATTAGGAAAAGAATAGAACTAGGAAAGGTTGGAACTAGGAAAGATTAGATTTCTATTTCCTAAAATAAAAGATTGGATTTTATTTCCAAAAAGACATGATTTGATTTTGTTTCCAAAAGTGGAGGATTGGATTTGGTTTCCTCAATTGGAAATGGGATTTGGTTTCCTAAGTTAGAAGATTAGATTTGACATAGAATTGGAACTGATGAAATTTGAAAAAGTTAGATTTAGAAAATATGATTTGACATGAAAAAGTGGTGTAGGAAACCTATGATTTTGATGTAGAAAATAGATTTTTGAAAATCTATGTTTTGAGACAAAATAGGAAATCAAAACTTCAAAAGAGGAATTAAGGTTTCCTAATCATGAATTCTAAGGTTTGACTTGGATGTCAAGAAAAAGATATTTTGAAAAGTGGATATTTTGAAGAGAAAATTTCTAGGAAGACGATTTGAAGAGAATTTTTAGAAAGTGTATTGAAAAAGAAGTTATCGAAAGTGGATTTGAAAAGAGATTTTGGAGAGTTTAAAAAGCAATTTTGGAAATAGGATTTGAATGTAGACTTTTGCAAGCCTCTAAAAATATCTCACTTTCCTAAAATGATTCTAACCATAAGAAGATTAGAACCATTCTAGGATTGCAATTTTGAAAACAACAAGGGTTTGGAAATATGGACCATGTTGGTCACTTTAAATATAACACTTTCCTCAAGCAATCCTAACCATGGAATGGCTAGAATCACTTTAAGATTGTGATTTTAAAAAAAACAATTTGGGGGTTACACCCAAAATTTATGTAACACTTTCCAAAAACAACCCTAACCATGGATTGATTTGAATCATCTTAAGATAGTGATTTCAAAAACAGGTTTGAAAGAGAAGATTTTTAATGCAAGTTTTGTAAAAGATTTTGATGCAAGTTTTGAAAACAAGTTTAGAAAACGATTTTGAAGAGATATATGAATATGATATACACATTGCAAGTAGGGTCATGAACATACAAGGTTTAGGCTTCACCGCATAATCAAGGGGGCCGAATCCACATGGTATAAGGTTGAATTAGAAGATAGTCCCCAACACGGTGACTTTCAACAATTCTTCCTACACATAAATCGGGAATTCCCTTATTTCAAGCATGCAGGAAAAGGGGAAAGAAGATAAGGGACTAAAATATAAGAAACCCAAGTAGGTTAGGAGAGAGAAGAGAGAGGGGGAATTGCATAAGTGTAAATAGAAAACCAACATTATGTCTTCTTTGATTTGCTTGCTTTATTTGCTTTACTTCGCTTCGATCTTCGAGAGCTCTGAGTTTATAGCACCTTGAGTCTTCAATGGCTGGCTTGGAGGCTCGTATAAGAGTGTATTAAGTGTATGTATGCTAAGGTTAAAGTGTATGAGGGCTAGGGTTTGAAGGAGCCTAAGAAAGTTAGGGTTTGGAGAGAGTTTGAGGCATGTATATCGAGAGATAGAGTTTTTGGAGTTAGATTGCCTAACCTTTTACGTAGGGGGAAGGGTCTATATTTATAAGCAACTTAAACCGACCTAGCGCCTATTACAGTGGCACCAGGCTAAAAAATTACACTAGCGCCACTCCTACTGGCACCAGACCAAAAAATACACTAGCTCCACTAAGAATGGAGCTAGGCCAAAAAAAACCACTGCCAGGCCAGGCCAAATATTGGTTTGGCACCACTAGCCACTTTGGAAACCTTTTAAGGCAGCAAGAAACGTATCTTTGACCCTTGGCATGCAAGACAAAAGATTTGGGCTCCAATCCTAGTAACTACTGTAAGCACCCCATTTTTAACCGCTCGGCAGTCTACGGTCCGTCCAGACTTGTACTCAAGTCAATATAGACGTATTCCAATCGAAGTCAACTTTCTAAATCTAATCCTGTCTATTCATTGCTTCGCGGGCCCCGCCAAGCCTAAATAGAGGCAAAATGACCAAAATGCCCCCGGGGGGCATCGTTTGGTCCAATTCCAAATCAGGCATGTCTTTCCGAAGACGGTAAGTCTCCTTTTTCTAATCTCAACAGGCACGTCTTTTCGAAGACAGTAAGTCCCCTTTCCAATTCCAAATCAGGCACGTCTTTCCAAAGACGGTAAGTCCCCTTTCCAATTCCAATTCCAATTCCAATCGCTCTCTCGAGACAGTTGATTCCTCGAGACAATCAGGCACATTTTTCGAAAAAAATCTCTTCGAAACGGTAAGCCCCTTCAAACCTGTCGACCGGGACGAGACCCCAAGTCCCCTAGATGGTAGAACGGTCCACCTTTAGTGCCTACTAGCCCGCCAATGCAAAGATGTCCATTTAGGCACGCTTTCGAGAAAGTTGATTCTCAAGCGCTAAGTCCCTTTAGTAGCTTCCCGAGATCAGGTAGTCTTAGGAATGATCGCGAACCGTCAGAGTAGCGAAAATACTCGCAAACAACGCAACCATCAAAGTAGCGAAAATACTCGCAAACAGGTCGATATAGGGAATTACCAACAAACCCCTGTATCACGCGACCGCCATCAGAGTGGCAGAAACACTCAAAACCCAGGTCAACACCAGTGCCTGCTAGCCCACTTTGGTGAAAAATGACCAAACTGCCCCTAGGGTCATTTTTCGGCACATTTCTCGAGAACACATTTCAGTCCTTAGAACGATAAGTCCAACCTTCTAAGATTGTCTTAAAGGCAATCCGGCATGATTAGGTGCCTTCTAATCAATTTTGGGTCAATTTCGAGACTTTCTGATCAAGATGACCATTTTGCCCCTAGGCATTCGAATGCCCCGGGAACCACACCGGCTCTAGGTATCGAACCGGTAGCCTCCCGAGAATGCGTATTACAATTTTTTCAACCTTTCTTTATCTTTTCGGATCATTCCGAGTCAGTTCCAGCAAACTCAGTGCAAAATAACCTTTTTGCCCTTGGAGGGCCGGTCGCCTTTTCCAACCACACCAGCTCTGGGTATCAAACCGGCAAGCCTTTGGGAACATTCTGTATAATGTTTCCAAATCTCGAGTCTTTTTTTGGGACATTCCGGGTCCGTCCCGGTAGCTTTCCAGCCCAGTTGACCATTTTGCCCCCTGACGACCCGCGCAATCCTTCCGTCCCGGTAGCTTTCCAACCCAGTTGACCATTTTGCCCCTGACAGCCCGCTCAATCCTTCCGACACATCCTATTCTCATTTTTCAAGTCAAATACCTCTGGGACGCTATTCTAAGTGTTCCTGCCCTTTTCTACCTCTTCCAGGCCAATCCCGGTCACTTAAATCCTTCCCGGACTTTTCGGAGTCATTCCTAGTTAAGCTAGGCTAAAAATTACATGGTAGTCACTAGTACAGGCACCCAAATCTTCCAAAGATACGTTGCTTGCCGACTTAACAAACTTTCCTAACTTGCTGGCGCCACTCCTAGTGGCGCCAAGAGAAATTCTGGTCTAGCGCCACTGCAACAGGTGCCAGGTCTATCTCACGTCTATAATTACAGAGCCTCCTCTAGCGTGAAAGAGGTCTGCAAACTCAGTCTAAAAAACCTAATATTCGATATACAGAGCTCGTACACTCCTAAAACCCTAGCTTCCCTAGGTTTTCCAAACCCTAGCCACCATACACCAAACCCGAGCCTCTTATACCCTCATACACACCCCTATACACTTATACACAAGCCTTCAACCCTCCTTTGAAGACTTGAAGGGCTGCAATCTGAAGGTTTGAAGATTGAAGACAAACTCTTGAAGATTGAAGTGAAGATTAAGGCAAGACAAGCAAAGCAAGGTGTGCAAAGCTAAGCAAAATAAAGAAGACACAAGGTAGGCTTCTTATTTAAATTTCCGCACTTTCCCCCTCTTTCTTCTCTCTCCTAACCCACTTGGGTTTTCTCTATTTTAATCCCCCATCTCTTTCCCCCCCTTTCTTTGCATGCTTGAAATAAGGGGACTCCCGTTCCATGTGTAGGATTAGACTATTGGAGGGTCACCATGTCGGGGGCTTTCTTTTAGTCTAACCAGAGACCACGTGGGTTTGGCCCCCTTGATTATGTGGTAAGCCTTAACCTTATATGTTCACGATCCCAAATTTGTATTGTGTATATCATGATCTTACATCTCTCCAAAATCGTTTTCAAGCTCGTTTTCAAAACTTGCATTAAAACTTGTTTTCAAAATTGCATCAAAATCTTCTTTTCCAAAACTTGTTTTCAAAATCACAATCCTAAGGTGATTCTAGCCTTTTCATGGCTAGGATTGCTATAGGAAAGTGTTACATTTAAAGTGACCAATATGATCCATATTTTTCAACTCCTTATTGTTTTCAAAAACCACTTTCTTAAAGTGGTTCTAGCCTTCTTATGGTTAGAATCGCTTTAGGAAAGTGAGACGTTTTCATACTTTCCAAAAAAACTCTCTTTTCAAAAATCTCTTTTTCTAAAACCTCCTTTTTCAACGTGCTTTCCAAAAACTCTTCTTTCCAAAATTGTTTTCTAAAAACTCCTCCAAAAATCTATTTTCTAAAACTTCTCCTTTTAAATTCCTTTCCAAAATACTCTCTTCAAAATTCACTTTCTAAAAACGCTTCCCAAATCTCTTTTCTAAAAACTCTCTCCAACGATCTTTTTTCAAAAATCTTTCTAAAAACTTTCTTTCCAAAATCTTCCTTCTAGAAACTCCTCTCTAGGATTTCCTTCCAAAACCTCGTTTTCAAAAACGCACTTTCCAAAAATCCCTTTTCTTAATGCCCAAGTTAAACCTTAGAGCCACGATTAGGAAACCCTAATTTTCTTTCCAAAAACATGGTTTTCAAACTTGCCTTAAAACCTAGGTTTCGAAAATCTGTTGTTTTCTACATCGAAACTATACATATTTCCAAAACCTATTTTCTACGTTAAAACTATACACTTCCAAATCTAGGGTTTCTAGAAACTTCCTTTTCCAAATTTTTGTCAAATCCTATCTTCCCTTTACGAAACCAAATCCCATCTTCCATTTAGGAAACCAAAGCCAATTTTCCCTTTAGGAAATCAAATCCAATCTCCCATTTAGGAAACTAGATCCAATCCTCCGTTTTTGGAAACAAAATCAAATTTTCTCTTTTAGAAACAAAATCCAATCCCTTCCTAATTCAAATCTTTCCTAATTTGACTCCTTCCTAATCTTCTACTTTTCTAAATTTTAAGCTTCCAAAACTTGAACATAAAAATCTTTCCTAAATTCTAAAATTCAATTTTCAAATCCTTCCTAAATTTAACCTTTTCCTAATCTTAACTTTCCAAATCTAAGTTTTCAAATCTTTCCTAAACTCAAAGCTCTCCTAATCTCAAGATTTTCTAAAACTCAAACTTTAAAACTTTCTAAATTCGAAGCTTTCAAACTCTAAAACTTTCTAAGTTCTAAACTTTCTTAAATTTCAAATCTTTCAAAATCTAAACCTTTCCTAATTCTAACCTTTCTTAATTCCACATCCTTTCCAAACTTTAACTCCCAAATCTAGATTTTCAAATCTTTCTAAAACTCCAACTTTGAATCTTCCAAAAATTCTAAAGCTTTCTAAATTCAAATCTTTCCTAATTTAAAATCTTTCTAAAATTCTAAGCTTTCCAAATTCAAAACTTTCTTAAGTTGAAACTTTCCAAATTCTAAACATTTCTTAAACTAAACTTTTCCTAATTCAAAACATTTCTAAATTCAACACTTTCCTATTTCAAAACCTTTCTTAAAATAAAACTTTCTTAATTTAAAACTTTCCTAAGTTGAAACCTTCCTAAAGTGACGCTTTCCTAAAACGGAACTTTTCTAATTCGAAATTTTCCTAAATCTAATCTTTTCTAAAACTCTTTCAAGTCAAGTCGAATCTTTCTTAAACCCCTCTAGGTCAAATCTTTTTTTAAGTTTCCTCTCTTTCCTAAGTCTAGGTTTCTTAAACCTCCATCTTTCCAAAACAAGTCTAAATCTTTCTTCCAAGTTCTACTTTTCCAAATCCAAATCCAATCTTTTCAATTTCAAAATTCCAAATTCCAATTTCTAATCTTCTATTCTATGTTCAAATCAAGTCCTTTTTCCAATCAAAATCTCTTTCTTCCAATCCAACCTTCTATTTTCAATCGGACTCTTGTCTGAACTACAACTGACCTGATTCCACTAAAAGAATACGTAAGCAACCCTCATGGATGCGGTCACAACATTTTTCAAACTTCTATTTCCACAATCTTCTTCAAATTTTCAATTCTACAATTTTCTTCAAATCTCCAATTCCACATTTTTCAAGTTTCTATTTCCACAAATCTATTTTCAAATTTCTGTTCCCAATTTCTAAAACTTTTCAATTTCAAATCTATCCTTTCAGTCTCTCTTCTAAAATCAAATCAAATTCTTCTTTTCAAATCTATTTCCAAATCAAGTCTCTTTCCTTGCACTTGTATATCATGCCTCACGTTAGTTTTTTTTTAAACATTGTTTTCTAAAGTGGATAGGATTGAAAAATAGTTAGTTGAAGACTCTCATAGGTGAATCTAGGGTAAATAGACATGTAGGTACCGAAAGGGTGAGGTAGGGTGATAACTTAGTGCGTCTTCTCTACACATAACCAACCTCCGAACCTAGATCACTATTTTCAAAAGACCAAAAATGGAGTTATTTTCAAAAAAGGGTTAAATGTTTTCCAAAGGTTGCCAAACAACCTGTTTTCTTAAAAACCCTCTCTTGAGGAGATATTTTTAAAATCATTTTCTAAAAACCCTAAGTGTAGTCTTCAGATTATTCTTAGTTTTTAGGTGACCTAACTCACCTTAATCAAGTTAGGTGGCAACTCCAAATCTTTTCTAAAAGCCCTTTATTTAAATCTATTTTCAATTCAAACCTAGTCGCACTCATTCTTCTAGGAGGGTGAGTTCTAACGAGACAATACAGTGTTTTTCCTGCTTGTGTGTGTAATCCTCAAGTGCGAAAAATCTGGGCGCGACAACAACCCTGCAATTTTTGGCTTAGCTCCACTAGGAGTAACTCTGGAAAGTCCGGGAATAATCCGAGAGGTCAAGAATGGGCTACAAGGCCAAAAATGGGTAAAAACCCTTAGAATAGTGTCTCAGGGGTAGTAGACTTGAAAAACAATGTCAAGATTTTTTGGAAAGGTCGACTAGGCCATTAGGGGCAAAACGGTCAATCAGATCAAAAAATTACCGAGATGGACTCAGAATGTCTTGGAAGAAGGCTTAAAGCTTGAAAACATGGCCTAAAGTGTTCTGGGAGGTTTTCGGTTTGATACCCAGAGCTGGCATGGTTGGAAAAGGCAACTGGCCCACTAGGGGCAATACGATTATTTTGCACCGGGTTTGCCAAAATTGACTCGGAATGATCTGAAAATGCATTGGAATGTCGAGAATACTATTAAGAGCATCCCCTGAAGGTTACTGGTTTGATACCTAGAGCCGGTGTGGTTCCCAAGGTGATCGGATACCAAGGGGTAAAATGGTCATTTTGATCGGATAGTCTCGGAATTGGTTCGAAACCGACTAGAAGGCACTTGAACGTGCAGGATTGTCTTTGGGACAACCTTGGAAGGGTGGACTTACCGCTATGAGGACTTAGGTACTTTCTCAAAAAGCATGGGGAAAAGGCCCTAGGGCAGTTTAGTTATTTTTTACTAAAGTTGGCTAGCAGGCACTGGTGTTAACTCTAGTTTTGAGTGTTTCTGCCACTCTAACGGTTTGTGACAAGTTGGTTTCCAAAGTATCTCATCTTTTGGTAAACGTGTCATGGCCAGGAGGCGAGTTCGGTCCCGTGACATAGGGGTTCTATTGGCAATTCTCAATGTCGACCTGTTAACGAGTGTTTCTACCACCCTGACGGTTGTGATATTTGTGAGTGTTTTCACCACTCTGACGGTTTGCGTTCATTCCGAAAACTACTTGATCTCAGGACGCTGTTAAATGGACTGATCATCTGAGGAATTAACTTTCTTGAAAGACGTGCTGATAACGAACATTCTTCATTAACGGGCTAGTAGGCGCCAAAGGTGGACCGTTCTACTATCTTAGGGACTTGGGTTCTGTCCCAGTCGATGGGTTTGAAGGGACTTACCGTTTTGAAGTGTTTTCTCGAAAAACATGCCAAATTGGATGGTCTTATCGCATGAGGGATCAACTTTCTTGAAAGTTGTGATGAATTTGATTTAAATTGGAATTGGACTAGAAATTGAATATGAGATTGAAATAAGGACTTATCGTCTCTAAGAAGACATGCCAATTAGAATTATACCGAGCAATGCCACAAGGATATTTTGGTCATTTTACCTCTATTAGGCTCAGCGGGCCCGCAAAGTGATTGATTGATTGATTGGATTGACTTTGAAAAGTTGATTTTGAACTTGAATATGTCTATGTCAACCTGAATATGAGTCCGGTCAGACCACAGATTGCCGAGCGGGCAAAAAAGGGGTGCTTACAGCCGTCCAGTACTTTCCTTTTCAAACCAGAACCTCCTTGCTCCCCTTCGAGTGAAGCATGACCATTTTTTTAGCCTTGAGCCACTTCTAGAGGCGCATACCAACCCCCCAGGCTGTCAAAAGCGGTTACAAATCGACCGACATCAAACAAGCCCCATATCCAGCCTTCTCTTTAGCCCTCATTAATGCCCTTACGCCACTCTTAGTGGCTCACGACCAACTTTAAGGCATGCGCTACTAAGAGTGGCACACAACCCCCCTATTTTTGCATTATAAATACAGACCTCCTCCCTTACTATTCTGGGTCAAAAAATCTCTCTAGAAACTCTCTCTCTCTCCTGGAGCCCTCTCTCTTTCTCTCTTAAAGTCCCGGTGGCCGAGCCTTAGTCCGAAGCCCTAGCCTCCGGGTGCCACCAAAGGTCTGCCCTGCTACCCGAAAGTTCTCGAAGTCTTCCCGAGTCCAAGGCCCGAGCCTCTATCAAAGAAAGAAGAAATGAGACAAGGTAATCTCTAATTTACTTTTTCTTACTCCCCCACTCTCTCTTGTCCCTCCGAACCCGCTTGGGCTCTTCTCTTTTTTAAACCCTTATCTCTAAACCCTCCTTTCTTGCATGCTTGAATCAAGAGGATGCTAAGTCCATATCGAGAGTGGACGAGAGGAGACTACCGATCGGGACTCCCTTCTTGACTTTCACTCACCTCATGACATTGCTTCAAGGCCCTCTTGCAATGTGATCATACCTAGCCTTGTATGATTCATATCGTTATTATCGTCAACTTGCATTTGCATTCTTGTCATTCCTATCTCCAAAAAATCGATTTCAAAGTTATTTTCTAAAAATCACAATTCTAGGTTGATCCTAACCCTTTCATAGTTAGGGTTTTCCTAGAAAGTGTAACATTTAAAATGGCTTCTAATAGCCTATATTGTTTTCTTTTCGAAAAACACAATGTCGGAATGATCTTAGTTATTCCATGACTAAAGTTGTCTCGGAGAACGTGTTGTTGACTCAAGGTTGATCCCCATGTTGGATTTGATGATAATTAAACCTTGTGTTATTTTACTAATACATTTACTTAATGTGTAGATTAATAAAGATTATAATTTAGATTTAAAGGTTATTACATAAAGTCTAATATATGTCAAAGTGGATGCACAACTAGCCAAGTCAAAGAATGCACTCTAAGAGTTATGCAATGCACCAAAACTGAACAATGACACATATTCAAACTTTAATCAAATGACTTGCATTCGAAGAGATTGAAGGTATTCAAAAGAAAACTTCATCAAATGTGCAAAGATTAATTGAAGATAACTTGATTTTGAAGAGATTGAATATGTTCAAAAAAAGAATTCACCATAAATACAATATATTCACAAAGAATCCAAGTGAAGACTTCAACTGGTGTCGCGCCCAGATTTTTCGCACTCGAGGAATACACACACAAGCGGGAAAAATATTGTACTCTCTCATTAGAACTCAACCTCCTAGAAGAATGAGTACGACTAGGTTTGAATTGAAAATAGATTTAAATAAAGGGCTTTTAGAAAAGATTTGGAGTCGCCACCTAACTTGATTAAGGTGAGTTAGGTCACCTAAAAACTAAGAATAATTTGAAGACTACACTTAGGGTTTTTTGGAAAAGGATTTTGAAAATATCTCCTCAAGAGAGGGTTTTTAAGAAAAAACAGGTTGTTTGGCAACCTTTGGAAAATATTTAGCCCTTTTTTGAAAAATAACTCCGTTTGGTCTTTGAAAATAGTAATTTAGGTTCGGAGGTTGGTTACGTGCAGGGAAGACGCACTAAGCCATCACCCTATCCCGCCCTTTTGGTACCTACATGTCAATCTACCCTAGATTCACCTACGAGAGTCTTTAACTAACTAATGTTCAATCCTATCCACTTTGAAAAACAATGTTTGAAAAGAAACTAACATGATGCATGATATGCAAATACAAGAAAAGAGATTTGGAAATATATTTGGAAAGAGTTTGATTTGATTTGAAAAGAAAGAGATACAAGTTTGAATTTGAAGATTGAAATTGAATTTGGAAATTGAAATTGAAAATTGAAAATAGAAATAGATCATAGAATTGGAAACTTGAAGAAAATTGTAGGATTGGAGATTGGAAAGAAATTGTAGAAATAGAATTTTGAAAAATATTATGGAATTGGAAATTTGAAAAATGTGGTGGAATTTGAAAATTGAAAGAAGTTGTGACCGCACCCATGAGGGTTGCCAACGTATCCTTTTGGAGGAATCAGGTCAGTTGTAGTTCGGACAAAAGTCCGATTAAAAATAGAAGAGTTGATTGGAAGAAAGAGATTGAATTGGAATTTGGATTAGAATTGGAGAAGTAGAGAAATTTGGACTTTGATTGGAAGATTTGAAGAGATTGATTTTGAAAGACTTGGTTTTAGGAAACCTAGACTTAGGAAAGACTTGAGACTTAGAAAAGATTTGACTTGACTTGGAAGGATTTTAGAAAAGATTTGACTCGAGCATTGGACTTGGAAAGATCAGGGAAGGTTGGATTTAAGAAAAATTCGAATTAAGAAAGTGTCATTTTAGGAAAGTTTTCGAAATAGGAAAGTTTTCGGATTAGGAAAGTTTCAACTTAGGAAAGTTTTGGAATTAGGAAAGTTTCAACTTAGGAAAGTTTTGAATTAAGAAAGCTTCAACTTAGGAAAGTTTTAACTTAGGAAAGCTTTGAATTAAGAAAATTTTGAAAAAGGAAAGGTTTCACTTTAGGAAAATTTTGATTTAGGAAAGTTTTAACTTAAGAAAGTTTCAAATTTAGAAAGTTTTCAAAATAGGAAAGTTTCGAATTTGGAATGTTTTGAAATAGGAAAGTTTTGAAATTAAGAAAGTTTTGAGTTTAGAAAGTTTTAGATTTGGAAAGATTTGAAGTTTAGGAAAGTTTAGAATTTTAGAAAGATTTAAGAAGTTTTAAAGAGATTTAACTTAAGAAAGTTTTGAATTTAGAAGGTTTAGGATTTAGAAATTTTTAATGTTTAAGATTTTAGAAAATCTTGAGATTAGGAAAGGTTAAGTTTAGGAAAGATTTGAAACTTAGATTTGGTAAGTTAAGATTTGAAAAGGGGTAGAATTAGGAAAGGAATTGAATTAGGAAAGATTTGGAATTTGAATTTTAACATTTAGGAAAGATTTTTATGTTCAAGTTTGGGAAAGTAGAAGATTAGGAAGGAATTGAGTTAAGAAAGAGTTGGATTAGGAAGGGATTGGATTTTGTTTCTAAGAAGAAAGTGTTTGATTTTGTTTCCAAAAACGGAGGATTGTATCTAATTTCCTAAATGGGAAGATTGGACTTAGTTTCCTAAAGGGAAGGTAGGATTTGACAAAGATTTGAAAAGAAGTTTTAGAAACCCTAGATTTGGAAGTGTATAGTTTTAACGTAGAAAATAGGAGGTTTTGGAAATATGTATAGTTTTGATATAGAAAACAAGAGGCTTTGGAAATCTAGGTTTTAAGGCAAGTTTGAAAACCATGTTTTTGGAAAGAAAATTAGGGTTTCCTAACTGTTAACTCTAAGGCTTGACTTGGGCTCTAAGGAAAGAGTTTTTGGAAAGTGTGCTTTTGGAAACAAGTTTTTGGAAGGAAATCCTAGAGAGGAGTTTTTAGAGGGAAGATTTTGGAAAGGGAGTATTTTAGAAAGATCTTTGGAAGGAGATTGTTGGAGAGAGTTTTTAGGAGAGATTTTTAGGGAACATTTTTAGAAAGTGGATTTTGGGGAGAGGATTTTGGAAAGGAGTTGAAAAAGAGAGTTTTGAAAAATAGATTTTTGAGAGGGAGTTTTTGAAAACAACTTTAGAAAGGAGAGTTTTAGGAAAGTATGTTGAAAAAGACATTTTTAGGAAAAAAGACTTTTGAAAAGAGAGTTTTTAGAAGGTATAAAAACATCTCACTTTCCTAAAGCGATTCCAACCATAAGAAGGCTAGAACCACTTTAAGAAAGCGGTTTTGAAAAAACAAGATTTGAAAATATGGACCATAAAAGTCACTTTAAATGTAACACTTTCCTAAAGCAACCCTAGCCATGGAAAGGCTAGAATCACCCTAAGATTCTGATTTTGAAAACAAGTTTTGAATAGGAGATTTTGATGCAATTTTGAAAACAAGTTTAATGCAGGCTTTAAAAACGGGTTTGAAAACAATTTCTAGAAGATGCAAGATCATGATATGCACAATGTAAGTTTGGGGTCGTGAACATACAAGGTTAAGGCTTCACCACATAATCAAGGGGGCTGAACCCACGTGGTCTCCGGTTAGCCTAAAGGAAACCCCCGACAAGGTGACCCTCCAATAGTCTAATCCTACACACGGATCGGGAGTCCCCTTGTTTCAAGCATGCAAAGAAAGGGAGGGAAAGAGATGGGGGATTAAAATAGAGAAAACCCAAGTGGGTTAGGAGAGAGAAGAGAGAGGGGGGAAAGTGCAGAAATTTAAATAGAAAACCTACCTTGTGTCTTGTTTATTTTGCGTGCCTTACTTTTCTTCGGTCTTCGCTTCACTTTAGTCTTGATCTTCGAGGGCTCTTCTTCGATCTTCGAGAGCTTCAAGTTGCAACAATCTAAATCTTCAATGGAGGCTTGAGGCTAGTGTATAAGTGTATGGGAATGTGTATGAGTGTATATGAGGCTTAGGGTTTGTATATGGTGGCTAGGGTTTGGAAAACATAAGGAAGCTAGGGTTTTGGGAGTGTGCGAGCTCTGTATATCGAACTTTAGGGTTTTTAGACTGATTTTGCGGACTGTCCTCACGCTGGAAGAGGCTCTGTATTATAGAGATGGGATAGACCTGGCGCCTGTTGCAATGGCGCGAGGGCAAAATTCCTCTTGGTGCTACTAGGAGTGGCGCCAGGCCATTTTTTGGCTTGGCGCCACTAGTAATGGCACCAACAAGTTAGGAAAGTTTGTAATTCGGCAAGCAACGTATCTTTGACTAGATTCGGGCGCCTGTACTAGTGACTACCATACAATTTTTAGCCTGGCTTCACTAGGAGTGACTCTGGAAAGTCCGGGAATGATTTAAGGGATCGGGAATGGCTCGAAAGGCTGGAAGAGAGCAGGAACACTTAGAATAGTGTCCTGGAGGTATTTGACTTGGAAAATGAGGATAGGATGTGTCAGAAGGGTTGACCGGGCCGTTAGGGGCAAAATGGTCAATCGGGCCGAAAAGCTACCGGGACGGACTTGAACTATCCTGGAAGAAGACTCAAGATTTGAAAATATTATTCATAATGTTCCCAAAGGTTTCCGGTTTGATTCCCAGAGCCGGTGTGTTCGGAAAAGGTGACCGGCCCACTAGGGGCAAAATGGTCATTTCGTACCGGGTTTGCCGGAACTGACTTGGAATGATCCGAAAGGACAAAGAGAGGTTGAGAATACTATAAAAAGCATTCTCAGGAAGTTACCAATTTGATACCCAAAGCCGGTGTGGTTGGAAAAGGAGACCGGCCTACCAGGGGCAAAACGGTTATTTTGTACCGGGTTTGCCGGAACTGACTCGGAATGATCCGGAAGGATAAAGAAAGGTCGAGAATACTATAAGAAGTATTCTCGGGAGGTTACCGGTTTGATACCTAGAGCCGGTGTGGTTCCCAAGGCGTTCGAATGCCTAGCGGCAAAATGGTCATCTTGACCGGAAAGTCTCGAAATTGGCCCGAAACTGACTAGAAGGCACCTAATCATGCCGGATTTCTTTTAAGACAATCTTAGACGATCAGACTCACCGTTCTAAAGACTCAGGTGTGGTCTCAAGAAACGTGTTGGAAAAGGCCCAAGGGGCAGTTTGGTTATTTTTCACCAAAGTGGGCTAGCAAGCACCGGTGTTGACCTGGGTTTTGAGTATTTCCGCTACTCTGACGGCGGTTGCGTGATACAGGGGTTTGTTGGCAATTCCCTATATCGACCCGTTTGCGAGTATTTCCGCTAATCTGACGGTTGTGATGTTTGCAAGTATTTCCGCTACTCTGACGGTTCGCGATCATTCCCGAGACTGCCTAATCTCAGGAAGCTGCTAAAGGGACTTAGCGCCTGAGAAGTCAACTTTCTCAGAAGGCTTGCCTAAACGGACATTTCTGCGTTGGCGGGCTAGCAGGCACCAAAGGTGGACCATTCTACCATCTAGGGGACTTGGGGTCTCTTCCTGGTCGACAGGTTTAAAGGGACTTACCGTTTCGAAAAGATTTTCTTCGAAAAATGCGTCGGACAGTCTCGAGGAATAAACTGTCTCGACAGAGGGATTGGAATTAGAAAAGGGTCTTATCATCTTCGGAAAGACACGCCTGATTAGAGTAGATTTACCATCTCGAGGAATCAACTGTCTCGAGAGAGGGATTGGAATTGGAAAGAGGCTTTATCATCTTCAGAAAGATGTGCCTGATTGGAGTAGATTTACCATCTCGAGGAATCAACTGTCTTGAGAGAGGGATTGGAATTGGAAAGGGGCCTTATTGTCTTCCGAAAGACGTGTTTGATTAGAGTAGATTTACCGTCTCGAGGAATCAACTGTCTCGAGAGAGGGATTGAAATTGGAAAAGGGTCTTATCGTCTTTGGAAAGACATGACTGATTTGGAATTCGAAAGGAGACTTACCGTCTTCGAAAAGACGTGCCTAATTGGAGTAAATTTACCATCTCGAGAAATAAACTGTCTCGAGAGAGGGATTGGAATTGGAAAGGACAATGCCCCTAAAGGCATTTTGGTCACTTTGCTTCTATTTGGTCCTGGTGAGCCCACGAGGCGGTAGATAGACGGGATTTAGACTTAGAGAGTTGGTTTCGATTGGAATATATCCATATTGACTTGAGTACAAGTCTGGATGGAGCGTAGACTGCCGAGCGGTCAAAAATGGGGTGCTTACAACTGGGATGTGAAGAGTCAATGAAAATGATATGTGTTCGAAGAAATTAAAAATGTTCAAGAGTAGACTTTATCAAGCTTATAAAAGACTCATTGAAGTGATCCTAAAAAAGAAAGAGCTCGGCAATGAGACATTATGAATATGAAGCTTTACATGGATAAAAAAGTTATTAGTAGTAGAGGGAAAGAACTCGGCAATAAAGAAGAAGAGGTCGGCATTAATGGAAAGGAGTTCTGGCAGCTTGGAATCAAAGAAAAGTTGATTATCAAAAGATAAATTCAATCCAAATTGAATAGAAGATAGCTTTGATGAATTGAGAATTTTGATCTGTCATTATACCCCAAAGAGAATACTCCTTGAAGATCTTATAGTATTGTTGAAGCTGAACTTGATCAAAGGAAGGATGAATGAAAATTTCAAGGTAATGTGTCGACAAATGAAAATGAAGAGTCAACATATGAGAACAGAGGCCAAAAGTTTGAAGACAGCATGATCAAGTGTCAACACATGAAGTTGATGTGTCAACACATGAAGCCAAGTGTCGACATCTGGAGACTAATGACTAGTTTTTCTAACGTTATAATGGACTAAACTTGCAATAAATAAATCCCAACAACCACCAACAGACGAAATTACTATAAAAGTTTGTATACAAGCTTCCAATTGCATTTATACAAGAAGAGAGAGAAGAAAAACAACATCCACTGACTGATCAAGCTAAGAAAAATGTGAACATTCTTTTTGTCTTCATTTTGGCATTAAGTGAGCTATTATTTTCCTATCCACTCTTGATAAAGAATTCGTATTTTATTGGTATATCTTTCATACACTTGTAAGTGAGAGTTTGAGAGTTCTCTTGTAAAAGAAAAACTCTTGTAAGTTGAAATGGATCTTCGACAAAACCACTTGGTAGCTAGAAGAACTTGAGAAGAAGTTCTTGTGTAAAAGTGAGCTGAGCACTTGGTAAATCAGCACTTACTTTATAATTGGAGATTGCATAGTGGAAGAAGACTTCAAGGGGTCTTGGGGTGAAAACGTAGACCATGAATTGTAGTTGAATCTTGGTAATTCTTGGTGTGCCTTCTCTTGCTCTGTTTTCATCTCTTTATTGATTACATTGTATTTTATCTATCTTGAATCACTATTCTGTTGATTAGATTAGTTTTTAATTAATCTTAATTGTATTAAATTTTGAAAAACTCAATTCAATCCTCCTCTTAGGTTGCCTTTTAGGCTAACAATTGGTATCAGAGCTTGTATTCCTATTTTAGGCTTAACATCCTAGGAATAAATCTATGGCAACCAATTTTGGAAACTCTCTCGGTGAGGGTCAATCCACAAACAGACCACATATGTTTAATGACACCAATTTCAACTATTGAAATAATAGAATGAGAATCTATATTCAATTAGTAAACTATGAATTATAGAGAATTATAGTAAATGGTCTCAAAACTTCTATAATAAGAGTAGAAAGAACTGATGTCCCTAAACCTGAATTCGAATGGGATGAGGATGATTTGAAAATACTGCAAGCTAATGTCAAAGCCATGAATATTTTATATTGTGCACTTGATCCTAATGAATTCAATCGCATTTCTACTTATGAATCAGCTAAAGAAATATGGAATAGACTAGATGTTACACATGAAGGTACAAATCAAGTTAAGGAATCTAAAATCAATATTTTGGTACAAAGTTATGAATTTTTTAAAATGAAACCTGATGAGTCTATCATCGAAATGTTCACAAGGTTCACCGATATTATTAATGGCTTGAAATCTCTTAGAAAAGTGTATCCTAACAATGAGCATGTGAGGAAGATTCTAAGGTCATTGCCAAAGGCTTGGGAAGCTAAGGTCACAGCACTTCAAGAAGCAAAGGACCTCAATACATTGCCTCTTGAGGAACTCTTGGGCTTTCTCATGACTCATGAGCTCACTCAAAAGTAACATGCCCAATAGGATGAAGAGAAGAAGAAAAGGTCAGCTGCATTTAAGTCCACCAACTAAGATGATGAATCAACAAGTGATGAGAATGAGGATGAAATTGCTCTCATCACTCGAAAATTCAAAAGATTCATGAAGAAGAAATGGAAATGTGGAAAAAAGCATAAAGTCAAAGGAGATTCTAGAAAAAAAAATCTACTATCATATGCTATGAAAGTAAGAAACCTGGCCATATAAAGGCCAAATGTCCTCTGCTTAAAAGAAAAGGAAAGAAAAACTAAGAAAAGAGAGCAACGGCAGCTATAACATGGAGTGATGATGAAGAATTAAGCTCCGAAGAAGAAGCCGAACCTCAAGAGGTCGCTAACCTTTGTCTCATGGCATATGAGGAATACAATGAGGTATCAAACTCATCTCAATTTACTTTTAATGAATTACAAGATGTATTTGATGATTTACTTTGTGAATTCAGAAAAATAGGAATAAAAAATGAACTTCTTAAAAAGATGGTCTCTACTCTTAATAAAAAAAAATGAGGATTTACAAAAAGAAAATGAAGTCTTGAAAAATGAAGTTTGTGCTTTGAATGAAAAGATCAAGAAAAATTCTTTTCTAAAGAATTCTTCAAAGGAAAACCAAATTCTTCATGGTAAGGTTAAAGATTTGAAAACAACTCATTTTACATATATTAATAGAAAAGAAAAATTGGACGTAATATTAGGAAAACAAAAGTGCTCATTAGACAAAGCAGGACTTGGCTTTGATCCTTTTAAAAGAAGAAATTTTTCGAAAGACAAGTTTGTTGCTTCAGTTGGAAAATCACAAATTTCATGTTATTATTGTCACAAACTAGGACATATTGCCAATAGATGCTATGCTTTACAAAAATCTATTGCTCTTAGCAATGCATGGGTCCCTAGAAGACCATTGAGGACTAACCCCCAAGGACCCAAGATGATTTGGGTATCTAAGGTCAAATAAATTCCTTTTGTAGGTATACCTTCAAGCAAAATCCAAGAAAGATCATTGGTTCTTAGATAGTGGATGCTCAAGGCATATGACGAGAGATGAAGCACAATTCATATCTTTCTCACTAAAAGATAGAGGTCTTGTCATATTTGGAGACAATAGCAAAGGAAAGATTATTGGTATAGATAGTGTTGGTAAGAATTCCTCTATTTCTATTGAAAATGTATTGCTTGTTAAAGGACTCAAACACAATCTTTTGAGCATTAGTCAACTTCGTGACAAAGGATGCAAGGTTGTATTTGAATCATCTAAATGTGATGTAATTGATATCAATAGTAATAAGAATATTCTCACTGGGCATAGACAAGACAATATATATATTTTTTATTTAATGATTTATCTTCTTGCAAAGTTGAATGCCTTGCCGCTATGAATAGTGATGAAAGTTGGTTGTGGCATAAAAGACTTGGTCACATTAGCATAAGCATTCTTTCAAAAGTTTCTTAAAATGATTTGGTCAAAGGACTACCAAAAATGAAATTTGACAATGATAGAATTTGTGATGCTTGTCAATTGGAAAAACAAACTCACATTTCTTTTAAGTCCTTAAACATGTTGACCACTTCTAGACCATTACAACTATCGCATATAGACTTATTTGGACCAACTAGGACTTTAAGTCTTGATAGGAAATAATATGCACTTGTTATCGTTGATGATTATTCTAGATTTACATGGACATTCTTCCTATCTCAAAAGGATGAGACAATTATTTTTTTCACAAAATTTTGTAGAAATGTTCAAAATAAAAAAATAAAAAGGTTTTTCAATCACTTCTATAAGGACTAATCATGGAGGGGAATTCGATTGCAAACCCTTTGAAATGTTTTGCGATGAAAATAGTTTTGATCACAACTTTTCAGCCCCTGGAACAACACTTCAACAAAATAGAGTTATTAAGAGGAAAAACAGAGTTTTGAAAGAAATGGGTAGAACCATGCTTTTTGAAAATGGTTTACCAAAGTATTTTTAGGCTGAAGTTGTTAACACAGCTTGTTATGTTTTAAATTGAATTCTATTTAAAAAAAATTTTAAACAAAACCCTTTATGAGCTTTGGAAAGATAAAAAAAAAAAACCAAATGTCTCATACTTTAGAGCCTTTAGATACAAATGCTTTGTATTAAATAACAATAAAGACAAACTCAGCAAGTTTGATGCAAAATCTAACGAGGGTGTATTTCTTGGATATTCAACACATAGCAAGGCTTATAGAGTCTTTAATAAGAGGACTCTAGTGGTTGAAGAATCATTCCATGTCACCTTTGATGATATAACTCTCTTTCAAAGAATATTGTAAGTGATGATGTAGATGAGGTAGAGCCAAACAAGGAAAAGCTAGACATTCAACCAAGCTCAAATAAAGAACCACAAAAGGAGAGAGAAGTGCAAAAAGCCTCTACAAGCCAACAAGAAATCAATGAAGGTCTACTTAAAGAATGGAAGTTTGTGCATAATCATCCTACGGAACAAATCTTAGGTGATCATTCACAAAGAGTAAGAACTCAATCCTCTCTTAGAAATATGTGTAATCATTTTGTATTTTTATCACAAATGGAACCTAAATGTTTTAATGATGCTGAAAATGATGAGTTTTGAATTAATGCTATGCAAGAGGAATTAAATCAATTTAAAAAGAATGAGGTGTGGCACCTTGTTCTTAGGCCTAATAATCATCCAGCCATTGGAACTAAATGGGTGTTTAGAAATAAAATGGATGAATTCGGAGTTGTAGTGAGGAATAAGGTAAGACTTGTTGCTCAAGGATATAGCCAAGAGGAAGGCATTTAATTTGATGAAACACATGCTCTGGTAGCTAGATTAGAAGCCATCAGAATTTTGCTTGTATTTGCTTGTTTTAAAGATTTTAAACAATATCAAATAGATTTTAAAAGTGTTTTTCTAAATGGTTTCATTACCGAAGAAGTTTATGTTAAGCAACCCTCCAGATTTGAAGATCTAAAGTTTCCCAACCATGTTTTTAAATTAACAAAGCATTATATGGTTTGAAGCAAGCTCCAAGGGCTTGGTATGAAAGATTGAATTAGTTTTTTATTGAAAATATTTTTTGTAGAGGAAAAATAGATACCACTCTTTTATCAAAATAAAAAACAATGATATGCTTTTAGTGCAAATATATGTGGATGATATTATATTCGATGCTATTAATGGGTCTCTTTGCAAAGAATTTGCTAAGTGTATGGAAGGAGAATTCGAAATGAGTATGATGGGCGAACTTAATTACTTTCTCGGGCTTCAAATCAAGCAATTGAAGGAAGGCATCTACATCAACCAAGCCAAATATATTAAGGACTTGATCAAGAAGTTTGGCGTGGAAGATGCAAAGCCTATAAGTACTCCAACGAGTACTACAACAAAATTGGACAGCGATGAAAAAGGTAAATTAGTAGATACTAAACTTTATAGAAGCATGATAGGCTCCTTATTATATCTAACTGCTAGTAGACCAGATATAATGTTTAGTGTTTTCTTATGTACTCGTTTTCAATCAAATCCTAAATAATCTCATGTGATTGCTTTGAAAATAATCTTTTGTTATCTTAAGCACACACCTAACCTTGGATTATGGTATCCAAAGGGTATATGTTTTAATTTGATTGCTTATACTGATGTTGATTATGCAGGGAGTAAAGTTGATAGGAAGAACACAAGTGGCTCTTGCCAACTCCTAGGCAACATGATTGTGTCTTGGTATAGCAAAAAACAAAATTCAGTTGCTCTCTACATAGTTGAGGCTGAGAATGTAGCAGCTAGTAGTTGTTGTGCTCAAGTATTATGGATTAAACAATAGTTAGAAGATTATGGTATTTTATTAGATCATGTTCCCATTAATGTGATAATACTAGTGCTATAAACTTGACTAAAAATCATATTCAACACTCTGGCACAAAGCACATTAAAATTAGATATCACTTCATACGAGATCATGTACAAAAAGGAGATATTGAACTTGACTTTGTAAGCACAACTATGTAATTAGCTGATATTTTTACTAAATCATTGAGTGAAAATCGATTTTGCATGATAAGAAGAGAATTGGGGATGAGTGATCCTATATCTTAATACTTGTTAAATTTAAGTGAAATTCATGTGATTTATTTTTTAAATGTGATTATCATTTATGTGAATTGCATCTATTGAATTCAAAATTCATTGCATGACCATATTAAAACATGTTCTCTCTCCCAAATTGAAAAGTCATCTCCTGAATTCCTTATACTTAACATAACCCAATCTGGTTACATATGTCAACACTCCATTTTCATATGTCGGCACATCACGACAGTTGACTATCGCGCCCCAATTTTTCGCACCTAAAAAAGACAAGTGAGAAAAAAACTGTGCTCTCTCGTTAGAACTCATCCTCCTATGAGAATGATTGCGACTATGTTTGAATTGAAAATTGCTTTTGAATAAGGGCTTTTGGAAAAAGGTTGGAGTCACCACCTTACTTGATTAAGGTGAGTTAGGTCATCTAAAACTAAGTACAATCTAAATATTACATTTAGGGTTTTTGAAAAAGATTTTGAAAACTTCCTTAAGAGAAGGTTTTTAAGAAAAGAGGTTGTTTGACAACCTTTGAAAAGATTTAAGCCCTTTTTGAAAATAATGACTCCGTTTTTGGTCTTTAAAAACAATGATCTAGGTTCAGAGGTTGATTACGTGTAGCCATCACCCTACCCCACCTTTGCGGTACCTACATGTCTACTCACCTTAGGTTCACTCATTAAAGTCTTTGATTAATAAATGTCTAAAACTGACCACTTTATAAAAGAATTTTGAAAAGATGTTTAACACGATGCATGACATGCAAGTGCAAGAAAAAAAACTTTGATTTTGAAATTAGATTTGAAAGAAAATTTGATTTGATTTGAAATAGATTTGAAAAGATAGATTTGATTTTGAAAGAAAGTTTTAAAAATTGAAAATAGAGATTTGAAAATAGATTTTTGGAATTGGAAGTTTGAAAGTAGTTATAGAATTAGAAACTTGAAAAAGGTTGTGACCGCACATATGAAGGTTGCCTATGTATCCCTTTTTGGGAATTAGGTCAGTTGTAATTTGGACTCGGGATCCGATAGAAAATTTGGTTCGAAAAGAGTTTGATTTGGAATTTGAATTTGGAAGATTGAAAATTGAACTTTGATTTGAAATTACTTGAAAGATTTGAAAAGATTGGACTTCGATTTAAAATAGAACTTGAGGATTTGAAATAGACCTTAGAATTGATTTTTAACTTGATTTAGAAACATAGAGTTTTGAAAACATCTTAACTTGAATTGACATTTGAAAAACCATTTTGATTTAGAAAAGAATTTTTGGAGAAGAATTGGAAGCTTCTTAACTTTAGGGTGAGGGTCGAACCAGGGTCTAGACATCCTAGGACTGCGGGTAACCTATGGTTGAAGCATGTAATGGAATTGACTTGACTTGGACTTGAAAAGTTTGATTTTAGAAAGTTTGGTTTTGGAAAACCTAGACTTAGGAAAGATAGGACTTAGAAAAGACTTGAGACTAAGAAATATTTGATTTAGAAAATATGGAGAGTTGGAGTCTGGGAAAGATTGAATTTAAAAAATCTTGAAATTAGGAAAGTTTTAAAATAGGAAAGTTCCATTTTAAGAAAGTTTCATTTTAGGAAGGTTTTGAATTAAGAAAGTTTAAAATAGAAAAGGTTTTAAAATTGAAAAGTTTTGAATTTAGAAAGTTTCAAATTAGGAAAGTTTCGAATTTGGAAAGTTTCCTTTTTAAGAAAAAGTTGATTTTGGAAATATTTAAATTTAGAAAGTTTGATTTAAGAAAGATTTGAAATTTGGAGTTTAGAATTTTGGAAAGGTTTGAATTTAAGAAATGTTTGAATTTAGATAGATTCAAAGTTTGAGTTTTGGAAATACTTGAAGTTAGGAAAGATTTGAGTTTAAGAAAGATTTAAAAATTTAGAATTTAGAAAGTTGAAATTTGAAAATGTATGAAATTAGAAAAGGTTGGAGTTAGAAAAGATTTAGATTCCCATTTCCTAAAAAAAACATATTGGATTTTATTTTTAAAAGAGGTGATTTGATTTTGTTTTTAAAAACAAAGGATTTGATTTAGTTTCCAAAAGCGGAAGATTTGATTTGACATAGAATTGGAGAGGAGGAATTTTGAAAAACTTAGGTTTGGAAAGCTATAGTTTTGGTGTAGGAAAAGTGAATTTGAAAACTTGAGATTTGACGTAAAAAATAGAGGTTTTGGAAATCTATGTTTTGAGAAAAGATTGAAAATCATGTTTTAGGAGAGAAAAATAGGGTTTCCTAACCATGGCTCTAGGGTTCGACTTGAACATCAAGAAAAATGGATTTTGAAAAATAGATCTTTTTGGAAAGAGAGATTTTTTGAAAAGAGATTTTTGGAAAGTAAATTTGAAGAAAGTTTTGAAAAGGAGATTTGTAAAGAGATTTTGGAGAGGGTTTAGAGACAAGGTTTTGGAAAGTAAGTTTGAAAAACAATTTGAAAAGGAATTTGAATATGAATTTTTACAAGTCTCTAAAAATATCCCACTTTCCTAAAATGATTCTAACCATGAAGGGATTAGAACCATTCCAGGATTATGATTTTGAAAACCATAAAGATTTAAAAATATAGACCATAAAAGTTACTTTAAATGTAACACTTTTCTAAAGTAACCCTTGCCATGTAAAGGCTAAAATTACCTTAGGATTGTGATTTTGAAAATAAGTTTGGAAAAAAAAAATTTAATGCAAGTTTTGAAAACGAGTTTGAAACCGAGTTTTGGAGAGATGCATGATCATGATATGCACAATGCAAGTTGGGGTCATCAACATACAAGTTTAAAGGCTTCACCACATAATCAAGGGGGCCGAACTCACGTGGTCTTCAGTTAGACTAAGAGAAAGTCCCCGACACAGTGACTTTCAATAGCCTAATCCTACACATGAACTGGGGAGTCCCTTGTATCAAGCATGCAAGAAAGGAAGGTAGAAGATGGCGATTAAAATAGAAGAAAACTCAAGTGGGTTAAAAGAGAGAAGAGAGAGGGGGGAATTGCGAAAACGTAAATAGGAAGCCTACATTGTGTCTTCTTTGGTTTGTTTACTTCACTTGCTTTGCTTTGCGTTGATCTTCAAGAGCTTTGGAGTTGTAGCACTTCAAGTCTTCAATGGAGGCTTCGGAGGTTCGTATGTGAGTGTATATGAGTGTCTATGAGCTAGGGTTTTGTATATGGAGGCTAGGGTTTGCAGAAGTTAAAGAAAACTAGGGTTTGGAAGGACTTCGAGTTCTGTATACCGAAAAGCAGGGTTTTTGGACTTGTTTGTGGACCCTTTTCATGCTGGAGGAGGCTCTGTATTTATAAATGGAAGATTAAACTGGCACCTGCTGTAGTGGCGTCAAGCCAAACTTTACACTGGCGCCACTAGGCGTGGCGCCAGGCCATTTTTTGGTAATGGCGCCAGCCACTTAAGAAACTTTTAAGGTCGGCAAGCAACGTATCCTTCAAAGATTTGGGTGCCTGTATTAGTGACTACTATACAATTTTTAGCCTGACTTCACTATGAGTGACTCTAGAAGGTCTGGGAATGATTTAAGGGACCAGGAATGGCTCGGAGGGCCGAAAAAAGATAGGAACCCTTAGAATAGTGTCTCGGGGGTAGTAGACTTGAAGAATGATATCAGGATGGGTTGGAAGGGTTGACCGGGCCATTAGGGACAAAACGGTCAATCGGACTGAAAAACTACCAGGATGGACTTGGAATATTCCGGAAGAAGGCTTGAGGCTTGGAAACATTAGCTAGAATGTTTCAGGAGGTTGCCGGTTTGATACCAGAGCCGGTGTGATTGAAAAAGTGACCGGGCCACCAAAGGTAAAACAGTCATTTTGCACCAGGTTTGCTGGAACTGACTCAAAATGACCTAGAAATGTATCAAAAGGCTAGGGATACTATTAGAAGCATCCCCGGAAAGTTACCGGTATGATACCTAGAGTCGGTGTCGTTCCTAGGGCACTCGAATGCCTAGGGGCAAAATAGTCATTTTGACTAGGGGGTCTCAGAATTGGCTCGAAACCTACTAGAATGCACCTAATCATGCCGGATTATCTCTAGGACAATCTTGGAAGGGTGACTTACAGTTCTGCGGATTTAGGTACTTTCTCGAGAAACATGCCAAAAAATTTTCTAAGGGCAGTTTGGTCATTTTTCACCAAAGTGGGCTAGCAGGCACTGGTGTTGACCTAGGTTTTGAGTGTTTCCGTTACTCTGATGGCGGTCCCGTGACATAGGGGTTTGTTGGCAATTCCCAATGTCGACCTATTTACGAGTGTTTCTGCCACTCTAACAGTTGTGATGTTTACGAGTGTTTCCACCACTCTGACGGTTCGCGATCATTCTGGAGATTGCCTTATCTCTAGAAGCTACTAGGTAGACTTATCGCCTAAGGAATCAACTTTTTCGAAAGGCATGCTGAAACAGACATTCTTTATTGGTGGGCTAGCAAACGCCAAAGGTGGACCATTCTACCATCTTGAAGACTTGGGGTCTCGTCTCGGTCAATAGATTTGAAGGGACTTACCGTTCTGAAGATTTTTCTCAAAAAATATGCCAAAATCAATGGACTTACCGCCTTGAGAGATCAATTTTCTTGAAAGGCATGCCGAATTCGATTTGAACTGGAACTAGACTGGAATTGGATTTTAATCTTGGAATTGAGATTGGAAACAGCGACTTACCGTCTTTGAAAAGACGTGGCCGCTAGAATTAGACCGGATAATGTCCCCAAGGCATTTTGGTCATCTCGCCTCTACTTGGGCTCCATGGGCCCGTGAAGTGATCGATTGACTAGATTATGTCTGGAAAACTAGTTTGAACTGGAATGTGACCATATTGACTTGAATACAAGTCTGAACGGACTGGAGACTGCCGAGTGGGCAAAAATAGGGTGCTTACATGGACTCAAAAATGATTTGTTGATGCGCATGTGTCTACAATCAAGTTCATGTGTTGACGCATGAGTCGGGCCTATATACTTTAATGAAGCCCACTTTACAAACATTCAAACTCTCTCTCTCACTCTCACTCTCACTTTATTTCTCTCCCGCTCCCCTGTTCGTACTAAACCCAACCATCACCTTCAAACCATCACAAACCCTCGCTCTAATCTAGTTATAAACCCTAATCAACTTCCTCCCAACCTCTCACAATCCTCTTCTCTATCTCTCAAAGCTTCAGACTATCAAAATGGCTCCCAAAACCTCTAAACCGAAAAAGATTTCAAAAGTCGTGGTTGTAGCTACAGCTCCTATTTCGAAAGGACAGAAGGGAAAATCAAAGGGGGATTCTAACAAGGACAAAAAGAAAATAAAGAAGAGTAAGACTGGAGAACCGACATCCTCACCAGCCCTGGAACGTAATGAACTATATTGCAGTGAAGACAAAGCCCAAGAAAGGTACAGTTCAAATTTTTCTCTTAGAAAAATATTTAATGGTAGATGGGTAGATTACAAGTTCTTTGATCATCACAAGTTTGAATTGGATACCAAATTGGCAAACCTAGGTTGGAAATCTATGACAACACTAAGGAATGATGTATACTCTGACTTGGTTACTCATTTTTATGCCAATGCCGAAAGGGATCATGGAGCAGTATCCATCACTAGTTACGTTAAGGGTGTTTCCTTAACTTTGGATAGAGATGTGATCAAACATATTCTTGAAATCAGACTTGGTGGGGAGGTTTATAGAGATAATATCTCTAGAAAACATCAACTAAAAACTCTCTATAGAAGGGATGTAGATGAATGTATACAACCTCTTGCCATTAATTTGTCTATTGAATTGAGGCTAGTTCATCACTTAACCTGCACTATTTTTACTCCTAAAATTGGAAAGTATGAATATGTTTCAGAGAAGGAGTTGTTTTTCTTATGGTCATATTTGACTAATTCAAGAATTGATTTGCCTCTATTTATTTTGAATCATATATACAAGGCTACTGTTTCTAGAATCAGCTTACCTTATGGAATTTTCTTGACTAAAGTCTTCAAGCACTTTGATATTGATTTGAGCAATGAGAAGAAGAGAACCCCCAAAGCAATTAGTGATGAGTATAATGAAAAGATACTCAAGCGAATAGGGTATACTTTAAAGAACAACAAGTGGACTCCAAAGAAAACTGAAGGAGAGAAAACTTCAAAGGGAAATGCTCCATTTGGGAGCAGTTTCAGGCAAAGAAACACAAAAAGAAGTTTAAATTCTAAATTTGAAGAAAGTGCAAGGAATTTGACTACTTTTATGGCTCAGGTAATGGACTCTTTGGAAAAGTTGAATAAAAAGGCAAATATTGCAACTACAAGGATGATATTCATCGAAAGGAAGGTGAGAGAACTCAAAAAGGCAGTACAAATGTTGAGAAATGACAAAGGAAAAAACTTAGAAAAAGAAGAAGATGAAGAAGAGGAAGAAAAAGACGATAAAGAAAATGAAGATAATGAGGAAGAAGATTAGGAAGGAGAAGAAGCCAGAGAAAAGGAAGGAAATGCTGAAAAAGGGTTTAAAACAAAGGAGGACTCCTCGGCCACCGAATCTGCCCCCTCTATTCCTCAGAAGTATGGGCTGAGAACAAGGGAAGGAAAGAAGTTCTCCAACCCCAAAGATACCCCCCCTTATCCTAACCCCAACTCCACCAGCCTCTCCCCACTAGATTCTCATTTCCTTATCCTATCCACCCCTACCTCTCTTATTTCTCTCCATCTCACATTCTCTCTTGCCCCATCATTCTAGATTATGGTCTTGTTACATTTTTTGTTTAACATTTTGTGAATATGAATTGTCCAATATTTTGAAATACTTTTTGAATGAATGAAATGTAATATTGTTCTCTTGCAAATTTGATGCCTTAATTGGTTGTTTGTTTTCTTATTCATACAAATTATCCTATTATATGATTTTTTGCTATTGTACTTGTCGCTGTTATACAATTTTTTTTTCTTTTTTTTTTTTTTTTGATGAGTTGACAAAAAGGTGGAGAAGAATGAAAATTGATGAATTTGCTGCATATGGCATTGAATATTGAATAACTTGAGAAGAATGATAATTAATTGCTTCATTCTATATAGAGCATGTTCTTAGGGGGAGTAACATGAATTATTTTCCTCAATTTGTTTTGAAATTAACTGATAAAAACTCCTTGAGAGTTGTTTTTTGATAAGAGAACAAAAAGACTTTGACTTTTAAGCAACAGTTGCCTAATTATAAAATAAAGGGGGAACTCTCTACTGGTATACAATCTGATATTGTCCATTTCATTTAATCTTATATCAATTTCATTTGCAAAGGTTTTGTCATTATAAAAAAGGGGAAGATAGTTGAAAAGGAAACATTTCAAAATCAAATCTTTCTAAAAAGGAAACATTTTCAAGATCCAATCTTCCTGAAAAGGAAATCTTTCAAAGTCAAACTTTTCTAAAAAAGAAACATTTTCAAACTCAAACTTTCTTGAAAAGGAAACTTTCTAAAAATGAAAACTTTCTAGAAATAGAAACCCATTTCAAAATTTCAACTCTTTTAGACTCTTGTCCAAACTACGACTGATCTGATTCTCTTTAAGGAGGTACATAGGCAACCCTTCATCGGGTGCGGTCACAACCCTTTTAAAATTTTCAATTCCACAACCCTTTTTAAATTCCAAATTCCATAACCATAATCTCAATTCCATCTTTCAAACTCCTTTTCAAATGTTTTCTAAGTAGATAGTATTAAAAATAGGTAACTGGTGAGTCATAATCAGGTGAGTAAAAGGTGAATAGACATATCGGTACCGCAAAGGCAAGGTAGGGTGATACTCTTAGGACATCTTTCCTACACGTAACCAACCCCCAGACTTAAAAGTTTATGTTTCAAAGACCCAAACTAGAGTCAATTTTAAAAAGAGTTTTCCAACATTTTTAGGGCTGTCAAATAACCCTACCTTCTAAAACCCTCTCATGAGGACGTCTTTCAAAAATACTTTTCAAAACCTAAGTTTAACCTTCGGGTTTTACTTGGTAGAGATGACCTAGCACATTTTTAAATATGTTAGGTGGTGATTCCAAAGACATTTTCAAAAAGCCCTAATCAATTCCATTTCAAAATTTCACATCTCGTCGCATTTATCCTTCTAAGAGGATGAGTTCTAACGAAAGAACACCATGCTTGTTCCTGAGCTAAAAGGGCTTGGTGTCTAAAAACAGGGCATGATAGATGGTGCGTTATTATTAGGGAATCGGGAGAAAAGACAACCCTAGTAAAGCGTTTGCGAGACACTCCCGGGGACTTTCGTCGACTTTGAAGTGTTTAGAGTCATAGGACTCTCCTTGGATTAAACATGGGTGTATAATAGGATTTTTCGATTTGGTACCCAAAGCCGGTGTGGTTTCGGGGCACATTCGAACCACTAGAGGTAAAATGGTAATTTTGATTGGAATTGGTCAGAAAGGGTCGGGATGGGTTGGGATAGCATATTAAGCATGCCTAACTATTTGGGGATGGTCTTAGAAGGTGTATTTACTGTTTGGAGGGATTTGTATTGTGCTGGGGTGCTTAGGGGCAAAATAGTAATTTTGAATGAAGTTGACCGGAATGAGATTAGAATTGGTTCGGATGGTATATTGAGTATACCTAATTGCCTAAGAACATTTTGGAAAGGTGGACTTATCGTCTTGAGGGATTTTGAATTTTCTCAAAGATGTGCCTGGAGGTCCAATGAGCAAGTTTGGTTATTAGGCCTCTGTTGGACCCAGCAAGCCCGAGAAGCGGTTAACTAATTAGATAGGGATCTGAAAGTTTATTTAGGCTTGAATGTGCCTACAGAGTTTTGAAAGGGAATTCGGTTAGGCTGGAGATTGCTGAGCGGGCAACAATAGGGTGCTTACACATGTCTTATAAAAATGTAACCAATAATTGCTTTCTTTCTTATTGTGGCATGGATTGTAGCAAAGTGTTTTTGCAGAGCAAGTTCAATCATTCCCACCAATATAGAAACATATTAACTCTACGTTAATGTTAATATCTTCATGAACTCTTGTACATTCAATTTCCCTCCACATTCTATGAGGTAAGTTCTTATTCTCATCATTATTCATTATGTAGCATAGAATTAAAGTTTGCATTATCCAAGTATTCTACAAAGCAAAATTGTTAGCCCCATGGTTATTCAAATGCCTATAATACATGATTTTTATGATAACATATTTTGGTATTTGATTGATAAATATTTCTAATACTATGATAATTATTATGATATGTTTAATCTTGGTTTTAGTGGTGTTGTGATATATGTTTATAGGTTAGATCATGAGATCATGCAACTCATGGAGAATCTAACACACAATCAAGTTTTTGATTTTGAAATTTGAAGGAGAGTTTTTTTCAAGAAAGATTCTAAAAGATATTAAAATTCGAATTCAAAGAAGTGCTGGAAAATTCAAGTATGGAATTTATATTACAATATATATTAAGATTGTGTATAATCAACATTTTAAGGAAACTTGATTCCATGAAACAATTAGAGGACATGATTTCTTTCCATATACACTCAATGATACTATATCTAGGGAAAACTCTCATTAGTCTTCAAGGTTGGTAATATCTGCTATTTTCGGATATGAAAATTTATTGATAAGGAATTTAGACAAGAATGGAATATTGGGCCAATCATTTCATATTGCCAACAAGATTCAAGGAAGTCAAAGATGAAAATATTCTGAGTATATTTTGCAAGAGCCTTAGGTCATTAAATGGAGATATTCGATCAAGCCTCAGAGGTGAAAATATTCTAAAGATATTCTAGATATTTGGTCAAGTCTCAAACATTAAAGACAGCTAGGCTATTTTCATAAATGAAAAGATTTGGTCAAGTTTCAAGCATTAAAGACAGCTAAGCTATTTTCAATCATGTGATGAATATTCAGACAAGTAAAGATATTCAAATATTGAAGATACATAACAGAAAAGTTGGTAACATATTTTTTGGCAACCCTAAAGGGAGAATCAAGCTTTTTGGCAACCAAGGCAGATGAAGATATATTCATATATGTGCAAAATTTTTATACAATAAAATATATTCAAATTTTAAATATACACTATAGAAAATTAGTAGCATTAATTCGGCAATCCTAAAGGGAGATCCAATCCATTTCGAGTTAGAGGAATATTCTAGAAGATCTTCACCAATAGCTCTCTAATGGCTAGTTGATTGAAGACATCTTTGAAACCCAATACCGAGCCTACTACTACAAAGAAGAAAGCTGACAACAAGTGTGCACGAAAAGTGAAATCTTATCAAGCAAGCTTTTGAGCCTATAAGTTCTTATTCTTATAACATTTGTTCTTCATTGACATATCTATTCTTTGAGAGAATCCTTTATAAAGCAAGAGTACTTGTATTTTTGTTTTTTCTTGTAAAAAGAGATTACTAGATAAGAGAATAGCTAGGGTTGGGTGGAACTAGATCATATAAAAATCTAGTTGGTTAGGTGTAACTAGAACCTGAGATAATCTAGTTAGAGTGAAAGGATCACTTGTAAAGGAAGGACTAGCGCCGAAGAAAAAGGCTAATGACTATATCAATGATTGGGTATAGTGGAGACAATCCTCAAGGAAGGACTCTTGGTGCGTGGACATAGGCTTATAAAGATTTAAGCCGAATTACGAGAACAATACTGGTGTCATACTTTCTTATCTCTCTCCTTCTGTCTTTATTATTATGCTACCTTATTTGCTATATATCTTGTACACAACATTTGTACTTAATCATTTAGATTATACATAATTTATGCATTGTTTAAACAGTGGTTATTCAATTAGGTATTGTGTATGAGTTTGGTCATATTAACAATTGAGTTTCCCCTGTGCCGATGAGAAACAACTGTTCTTAGGAGTTTGTATTTGAGTCTGTTCATTTCAATTTGAGTTTGCTCTTTTCTCTACAAGTAAAACTTATTTTCTGAAGTTTTGATTGAGTCTTCTCATTTCTAAAATTGAGTTTGCTCATTCTTATTGTTTAGTTTTAGATTAAAATATAATTACTTGAAAACAATATCTTGTCTTTATTTAAAGTAAAAAGTTTTAAAACCCAATTTACCCCCCTCCCCCCTCCCTCTTAAGTTGTTTTCTTGGTCAACAAAAATTATGAACACAAATTAACGACTAAAATCCCTATAGCTATTCCATAATCATTATCGCTCATATATTTGACAATCCAATACATATACACTACTTTGTCCCCTTCTTTTTCATTTCTACATTATCATTTATTTTCTCTATTTCTCTACTAATAATAATTTATTTTTATTCAGCTCTCACTCTCCAACAGTGAAATTTCTTATTCAAGTACATTTGCTTTTTGAAAGACACCTAGCTATAATCTATCACTCATTAAAACAAATAACAATTGCTTTCTTCTTTATTGTGCATTGGATTATAGTCATATGTCATTTGCATAGCAAATTCAACTACCACCACCCAGTAAAATATTGAAATTAAAAAAACCACTTTTTTTCACATCTTTTTCATTTTTAAGAATCAGCTTAATACATCAATTATCATTAATATATATTTTCTGCTCCAAATTTGATTAGGTAAGTTTTTCTATAATTGTATTATTTTTTCTTTAAATTTTTATTTTCAACAACATTATTTCATTGAAGAGAGGCAAAACATGAAATTAATGTGAATATGTCGCCTCTGTAAACAGGGTGCTCTTCAAAAAAGGTGTTACAAATTATTTTTTTAGTTCATTTCTATTCTAAAAATTACTTTGTCATTTATTTCAAAATGCATGTTCATTTATATATCCATAAATTTTCAAGTCTGTGGCCTGTTTAATGATTTAAAATTATCTTATTTTGTTTAGTTCAATCTACAATTGTAATTTCTTTATTAATAATCATATTACAAGGAAAACTTAATATATATATATATATATAGAAATCATCTCATTATATGACTTCATCACAACAAAACTAAAAACATATAATTCAAATCACTAATAGACCAAAACATTCCTGTAGCAATTAAAAAAATAATTAGAAAGTGACAAAAATATTACTGTGCATAACGCTACAATCATAAAAATATGAAAATAATAAAATAAATATTATAGAAAAATGTTACATATCTGACATTACACATAGTCAAAAAGCAAAACTTTTGATTCCTTTGCTTATATACTCTAGTTGTAAACAACTGAATATCAATGACTTGTGCTATTTATCACAAAACAACTCATTACTCTAAAAATTTTAACTCCAACATATTCAACATATTAATTACATAAAAGCTTTCGTCTAATTAGACAAATAATTATTACAACACTCACAGAACTCTTCCAAATGAATTTAAAATCAATTTCTATTAATTCTATCTTTATATTCAACTTTTTACTTGCTAATTGGAAATTCTCAACATATAAAACTACTACATATAGTTCAACAACATAAACTCCAACAATGAAAACATAAAATAACGTATAATGATATGTAATTGTTTATCTTCATGCTTTCAAATACTAACTTTTACTCATTTATTTTTAAGAGCCCCTCAAGATTTATTTCCTATTATGTGACGAATTACAACAAAGTGTCCATTAGAAAGTAAATTCAATTACCCTTAAGCAACAAAAGGCCAAAATTAAAAGAAATTCTTATCTATGGCATTTTTTTCTTAAAAAATTTACAGCATGGTATTATCTTCATCAAAATTTTTACATCCAGTTAGTTGCTAAACAAAGGTTTGTGTCCAACTCTACTCTATTTATGTATATTTACTTTGGTGCACATCAAAAAATTAAATAAATATGCTCAATTTATGGCTTCAAGTATGCATAATTAACTATTAAATCTTACAACTACGTATAAAAATTAAAATTAATAACCCAATTCTTATAAATCTGCTTTGTTTATTTATATTATGGATTATGAAAATCAATAATTTGATAAATGATGCATTTGGGGCATTTGTCTTTCATTAATATTTTTTTTCCAAACATTTGTTTTTCAACTACTGAGTAATGATTTTATTCAAGAGAAACAATTGTATGTCTACAAACTATTTCATAAATTGCTTCACAAGACAAAATATTCAATTACATTATATATTCAATATATAATATATAAATAGAGCAAAATTTATTCATTATCCTTATATATTTCAACAAAATATCCAAGTTAAAATTTTGTTTTCCTATTTAGAAAAATCAAAAATAATTTCTTTATTAGCTATTTTTTACTCAAAAAAATTAATGCCAAGAAATTATTTTAAATTTATAAACATTCTAAAGATTACAAACATAATCCAATGCTTTTTGGAGTATCTAAAGCATTATAATTTCTAATTTTAAAGTTATAAATAAAATTGTTGATAACTTAACAAATTGTAATGCTTTATATACTTCAAAAAGTATTAAACATAAAAAACAAACCCTATTGAAATACTCTTTAACACTTCTAATAAATGTTTCAAAACTTATAAATCATAAAATAAATTAACTTTATTTGTCACCCTTTATAATACATAAAATAGAAACTTTTACTTACAATTTTCATTTGTATTAACTTGAATAAATAAGAATTCCAACACAGAATAAGACTGAGTCTCATTGCCTGCAGGGAAACAAGCCATTGGCTGCAAGTGGATTTACAAGATCCAGCATAAAGCAGATGGCTCGGTAGAGAGATACAAAGCTAGATTAGTAGCTAAAAGGATTCTACAAATTTAAAATACATCAAAATTCACAAATCACCCAAAGAAATATTGATTTCAAAAATATTACAACCTAAACCACTATAACACAAAACATTTAAATTAGATATACGCCTCTAAAAATAAATGTGGTGTTGTAATACAAAGGATTCATAAATACATCAATGAATCCTACATGCTCTAGCACTACGTCTACATTAAAAGTTATGTATCAATATCAATATTTTCTCATAACATACTCAATGAGAATGTTAATATACATGAACATTTGTTACACAATACATTACTTTACCTTATTGTAAGCACCCCATTTTTGTCCGCTCGGCGATCTCTGGCCTGACCGGGTTCGGTTTCCAATATCACAACACATGTAGGTTTAAGATGAGCCTTACAATCTCCAATCCAACCAGCTGGTCGCTTCTCGGGCTCACAAGGACCCGTTGGAGCCATAAGCACCATTATTCCAGGCAGCTTTTCGGACCAGGCGGTCCCGAAAACCAAAGCCATCCAGGTAACTTCCCAGGATCGAGCGATCCCGGGGACCAACACCTCATCAAAAATTCCAGACGGTTCACTTCTGGCGCCTGCTAGCCCGCGAATGTAGAATGTCCGTCATTTGGTAGTTCTCCGGGACCAGGCGTTCTCAAAGACCAGCACCACCCTTCCAAGTAGTTTTCTAGGACCAGGCGTTCTCAGGAACCAACATCACCCTACAGGTAGCTCTCTAAGACCGGGCGTTCTTAGAGACCAACATCGCACAGATAGTTTTCCGAGACCGGGCGGTCTCGGGAACCAACACCTAGGTCAACACCAGCGCTTGCTAGCCCGACTAGGTGAAAAATGACCAAACCTGCCCCTTGGGCCTCCAGGTACGTTTTGGGAAAGTTCAAAATCCCTCAAAACGATAAGTCCATCCTTCTAAAATGTTGTCAAACCATTAGGCGTCCCTCGCACGCCATTTGGTCCAAATCTGGTCCTATTCCGGCCCACTCCGGTCAAAACGACTGTTTTGCCACTGAGCGCCTCGGCACGGCACAAACCCTGCTGAATGGTAAAAGACTCTCTCAAAACCATCCTTGAACAGCCCTACACACTTAACACAACATACCAAACCATTCCTAACCATTTTCAGCCAACTCCGGTCAAAATGACCGTTTTGCCCCTGGAAGCCCAAAAACGCCCTAAAACAGCACCAGCCTTGGGATTTCAAGCGGAGGGTTTCACCACACGCCCTTGTTTAACCCAAGGAACACCCTACGTCACTAAGCTCACACGACACGATAAAAGTTCCCTGGAGCGTCTCGCAGACGCTCCGCCTAAATTGTCTTCTCTCCCGATTCTCTAGTTATACGCACAGTCAACTGACTTGAGAAATGCGTAAATCAGGGAATTCTCGAAAGCTCGTCCATAGATCTTTCCATCGATACGGTTCGATCGAATAGATCACCTCCCAAAGCCCTCCATCGTACAGTGTGCAAACTATGACTTTCAACAACTACTGGAGCGTCTCGCAGACGCTCCGCCAAGGTTGACTTTTTCTTCGATTTCTTAATCAAAACGCACCGTCAAACGACTTGAGAAATGCGTAAATTTGGGAATTCTAGAAAGTATCTCCAGAGTACTTTCCATCGGTACGGTCCGATCGAAAAGATCGCTTCCTGAAGGCCTTGATCATGCGATACGAAAATGGCTACTTTTGAACCCCCATGGAGCGTATCACAGATGCTCCGTAAAATTGTCCTTTTACGCACATTTCCCAAGATGATATCTCACACTTCCAAACATAATTCAAACTTTCCAAAAATATGAAAATTCACCGGAAGCCCTGGGAGAACATCCCGAGTGCAACCGATTTCCCCAAAATCTTCCTGATTGACTCAATTATCGAGGCAAAGTTTGGACGAACCTTCCCGGTGATGGAGCGTATGCTACATGCGCTCAAATTTTGATCAGATCGACCAAATTTTGATCAACAGTCGAGATTGAGTCAGTACAATGGGTGCCACGTGGTGTACTGCCAGATGAATAGTACCCGCGCATGTAGGACATGCGCCTGTGTAAAATTTACACAGGCGCATGTGCTACATGCGCCAGTGTCCGAAAGTTTTGCCTATAAATAGAAGCCTCTCCCTTTGCATATTCCAGGTCCGAAATTGATACGAAACTCTGCTAAAATCACTCCAGAAACTCGAACCTCTACATATATTCCTTCCCTCCAACACTTAGGCTAGATTCTACCCATCCTAAGCCTATACAGTCCATATACAAGGCCTCATACACACTTATACATTCCACTCTAGCCTCTCAAGCCTTCTTGAAGTCACTTAAGCTCCAATCAAGACATCCATTGAAGACTACAAATGTGTTGAAGGCAAAAGGTAGTATCCCTTTTACATTTATGCTCTCCCCCACTCTTCTCTTCTCCCTCCTAGTCTACTTAGGCTATTCTCTATTTTAATCCCCATCTTCAATCCCCCTTTTCTTGCATGCTTGAGCCAAGAGGGCTCTTAGATTATGCCTAGAGGAAAGTAAGTAAGAGCCACCGTGTTGGGGGACCTCTCACTAACCTACTTTAAGATGGTATGGCCTAAGAGCCCCTTGTTTATGTGGTGTAGCCTAAAAGCCTTGTATATAAATCATGACCCCTTGCATATTGCTCTTTTGATCATGTCTTGTGTGCTTGGCTTCATTTTATGCTCCACAATGTTTACATTGCTCTTAATTTTATGTCATTTCCAAGCTCTACATTTCCTTCAAAAATTGTTCCAAGAGTTGGCCCATTGAAGTCTAGAATGAGACCATAGGAGTCATGCCTTAGAAAATTCCTCTCTACCCCCTAATTCACACTTTTGCATCATTGCATTTCAACTTGCGCAAAAGTTGCTTTCAAACTCCTTAATTTTTAAGGTACACATTCTCTCAAATTTAGTGGCTAAAGTGGCCCCATGGAACCCTCTCTTGAGTGGTCTCCCTTTATATTGGCCGTAGGAGCCCTAAATTGTTAGAATGACTCCCTTCTCTCTTTATGCTTGCCAAAGGATGATGTTCAAACTCTTTGAATTCTATGGTTTCTATTCTCTCAAGTTTAGTGGTTGGAATGACCCCATGGAACTCTCTCTTGAGCGGTCTCCCTTTTATTGGCCATATGAACCCTCTCTTGATGGAATGGTTCCCTTAAAAAATGGTTTTCAAAATCCTTCTCCAAAGATGATTTCAAAAATGCATTCTCTCCATCTTTGCATCAAAAATGATTTTTCAAAAATTACCATCATTATATTGATTTTTGACCCCTTATACTCTTGTCAAGATAGTGGTTATAATGGCCACAAGGAAACCTTCCTTGGAATGGTCTCCAATCACCAACCATGTAAACCATGCTCTTGGCTAGAGTCAAAATTTTTATGGAAATGATCTTCAAAAGGGTTGTCTACCAAAGTCCCTTGCATAGCATGTTTTGTCCTTCAAAATTCTCTCCAAAAATGCATTCAACCAATTTTCAAAACCAACTTCCAATTCAATCCTAGGTTAACTTGACCCTAGTTGCCTAATCCTAGGTTAACTTGACCCTAGTTACCAAGCCCTAGGTTAACTTGACCCTAGTTGCCTAACCCTAGGTTAACTTGACCCTAGTTACCAAGACCTAGGTTAACTTGACCCTAGTTGCTTAACCCTAGGTTAACTTGATTCTAGTTACCTAACCTTGGGTCAACTTGACCCTAGTTATCAAGCCCTAGGTTAACTTGACCCTAGTTACCAAACCCTAGGTTGACTAGACCCTAGATGACCAACCTTAGGTTAACTTGACCCTAGTTACCTCACCTTAGGTTAACTTGACCCTAGTTAGTTAACCCTGAGTCTTCTTAACCTTAGGTCAACCTAACCTAAGTTAGTTAACCTTAGGTTCTCCCTAACCCTAGGCTAACCCAACCAAGGTTAATACACTTTAAGGTTCCAACTCTTGAACCCTTTTTTCAAATGATCATTCAAATTATCCTCATAACCTATTCCTCCAAAACCTCCTACCCCCATGATTTCAAAAAACTAACTCCATAAACCCTTCTAAGGTCCCTACACTCCATCTTCAAAGTTTTTTGACCCGAGCTCGGCTCGCTCATGGCTGCCCTAGTTGAGTACCCCTAAGGGCCGTGGGTTACGCCTAGGCGTAGGCCAAGAGATTAAAAAATTGACAGAGTCTAAATTTTGACGCAGCGCCAAGTTAGAGAGGGTAGACCAATTTCACACCCGTACCATGAAGTCACGTCTCACTACCTTGCATGACTAGGCCGTGTATTCATCAAGTCTACTTCCCGCCCACCACATGACTACATCATCTTTATTCGCCATAAATGTTAGTAGCTCATTCCTTAATCCCAATGGTTATCGAACTGCTTGACCTCGTTCTCAATGGCTTGGCTATCATCTGTTGCCCAGCAAACCTAACAACCTTCTTCGCCATTAGTGGACCGGTTTATATTATTTTGGCAAGGTAGCCTATCATAAGCCTGCATTAATTGTTTATGATTAATATCATAGGCATGCATTGTTTAAGAAGAAACCTTTATTTGTTTTTGTTTCTTTGAGTGTCTAATTTCCAATTGGTTTTTGACAACTTATGGAATACGATAAGCAGAAGGGAGCCTTAGGAATCTAGTTCATTGGCTGGCTGATTGCTTGAGAATCTAGTCAAAAGGGAATTCCTTAATTTGGATACAAGTTGATTAATTGGTCTTCCGAGAGGCTTGGGCTTAGACTTGGTTCTAATACACTCAAATTTCCCTCGGTTCCAAGAAAGAGATTACTGACAGGATTGTTGGGATGCCCCAATGCAGAAATGGGCCATTTGCTCAGCCCATGGAACGAAGCCCAATTACATCTAATACATTAGTACGTTATTAGGGAGGGCGGGTGGGTGTCGCTCCAATCACCTCTCGCAGCTCCTCTTCTCTCCTATCCCCTTTGAAATCCGCGGGTCCCAGTTGCTAATAATAAATTTTGTTCCTGTTCCAATTGCGAAGCAAAGAACTTCTGTTTTCTCAAAGACTCAAAAGGAAACAAACTATGTTAGTAATAAAAACATAAAAGACATCACAGAGAGAGAGACAGAGAGGGGGAAAAAGGGCTTTGGCTGCTTTCCTTTATGTGAGTAGTGATCTGAACTTTCACTTTGTTTAAGCAGAGTGAGTAAAGCAAAAGCACTAACACAACAACCACAGTGTTTACGCACTGCTGCAACAGACAGACAGAGAGAGAGAGAGAGAGGAGTTCGAATCTTCTCTCATTCTTTACTTGCTATTGGAGGAAAGCAAAAGATCCATCACTTGCCCCACCAAGGCCGTAAAGAATCTCCCTCTCCCTCTCCCTCTCCCTCTCCCTCTCCCTCTCCCTCTCGCTATATATATATATATATATACACATAGATCCCAAAATGATTGTTGTTCCTAGTTTAAGAACTCTCCTTAAGGATATTAAGGATATTAGGGAGAGAAAGTGTGAGAGAACCAGCGATTGCTGTTTTCGATTTGGAGTACTAGTGGCCGTAGATGGCGAGTTCGAGTGGGACCAAGGACGAGGTGGGCCCACCCAGGTCGATGTCGAGGCGGGTGACTAGGGCTCCGACTATGGTGGACCCCACCCCCGACACCCCCGTCGACAGCGAGCTTGTGCCTTCGTCTGTAGCTGCCATCGCACCCGTCCTCCGGGTTGCCAATGAGGTCGAAACGGACAACCCTAGGGTTGCTTATCTCTGTGAGAAGGCTCTCTCTCTCTCTCTCTCTCTCTATCTCTCTCGTGCTTTGCTTTGCTATTTAAGTGAATGTTCTTAATCATGTCAATGTACTTAATAAATTAATAATGCAAGTGCTACTTATGATGTTTTTGGAAGGTTTGTTAGGCCTGTTTGGTTGCACAAGTTGAATTATTCATTTTTAACTAGTGAATTCAAAGTCTGCAAATTCATAAATGAGTTGAATCCAAAAATTTGTGTAGGCGTTGAAAACAACAGAATTTTACATCTTCCCGTGTTCAACGAGGTAACTGTATGTTTTAAAAAGAAATAAACAAATTTAAATGCACATCAACGAAATCAATTTCTAAATTTTTGAGTTAATTCTTTTTTAATTCCAAACACATCTAAATATCTTATTTGCAGCAAATTCTAAATGGCCCAATCCAAATTCTTGGGACACCCAAACGGCTCTTTTAGATGTTCATCAAAATGCACCTTTACATGGGTGGATGTTTTGGGAATTCTATCTATGTTTGGGTGTATGGATCAATTGATGCTTTTGTTGTATCTGTGCATGCATATATGTATTAAAATGCACGAATTAACATGTTTTTCGCTATCATTGGGTAGCCATTTCTCGTATTTTAAATGATCCAAATTATGATCTTGATATTTTACTGATCATTGACTAAGTTCCAAACTTTTCCTATATGAATCCACTTGCTGAATAAGTAGAGAACATGATGGATGGGTTTCCCTTACAATATATAGCTAAATTTTGCAAAGTTTTGAACTATTTTTGATGGACTTTCACCAATTTCAGATTTGTTATTTTTATGATAGAAGACAGAAATTTTCAGAATAAATCCCACAAAAATTAAGCTGAATTGGTAACAAATGTCAGAATGGTCGACTGTATTGAGAAATTTCATTGAGTTATTTTTTAAACCCCCCCCCCCCCCCCCCCCCCCCCCCCCCCCCCCCCCACAAAAAAAAAAAAAAAAAAAATTTAGGTGCTTGTCTAAAATTGAATCTGAATTTGACCAACTAACTGTGAGTAGTCTGTCGTCTAAAAAACAATAGTATCATGATTGGTCTGTTTGCAACATTATGAAATTCAGTGAGATTCTGGACAGGATTGCCTGGCTAAATGATGAGAAAATCTAGTGATAAAAGGCGTCCTTCATTTAATTGCATTCTTATAGACAGTATTATTAGTAAACCCCCTGTCCACTTAATTTTTCTAATATGTCTAATTTTTTGTAATTTTCAGGCAAGACATAACACATCAATTTTGGAAATCTGAAAATTATTTCATGTAGCTCTATTTTGTCCTTATTTCCTAATGCTAGGTAATTAGTTGATGCCAAAGCAATTCAATTTGCAGTGGAGGTAGAGGCTTTGGTCCTAACAATATGTGTCCCAGTGATGGTTACAAGTACCTTCTTGTTCCAGTTATGATAACTCAGTTGTTGAACAATACCCTTTGTTGGAGTACTGCATGGTCATTGTGTTTAATGAATTAAAAATTAGTTAATTATTAACAATGACTTTGACATTCAAAATTTCACTAATAATAACAAATAGAGCCCATCCCACAATCTATTACGGTGTTTGAGGGCTCTCCTTTATACATACACTAGTTTTAGACCCGTGCGATGCATGGGCTTGGAATAATTCTTTAGATCCATTGTTTAACAATAATTATTTTAAATAAAGAAATTTTTTTGGTCATATTTTTAAAAATTTTATATAATTTAACTAATCCGGATATGCTTATAGTAAATTGAATATTAGTATACTCAACTATATTATCTATCTTTGTTTATGTATTCTAAAAATAATATAATTTTTATGAAATATATAAACCACTTAAATGTAATCATTCTAAAAATAAAAATTAATTATTCACCTAAAGAGAGTAATGAAAAAGAGGGCTGATTAGTAATTATTGTATATATGATATTTTTAGTAGAGTAAAAAAATTGTCAACTACTCATATACTTGTAGTCGAAACTTAAATAATTGAAATAATTTATTTTAAGTATGATGAAGGAGTCTATTTAAAGGTAAAATTAAGAAGATAGTCCAATTAATTTTTCAAATTCGTATTGGAATTAGAGTTCAATTTGTACAGAAACTACATATGTTTGGTTATACAAAACATTGGAAGTTGAAAAAATATAGGCCCTCACTCTATATAACCAAATGATGCGTGCTTAACATATGTCTTAATATTTGTCAAAGTAATAAAAAGAATGTATTTGAGGTTATAGGTTAGGAAATTAAAAAAATAGTCAATCGACTCTTAGAATTCTTATTAAATGTAGATACAATCTTAATTTTTTTATAATGCATTTGCTTAAAGTAATAGTTGGAAAACTAAGAAAATAGTTAATTGACTTTTACAACTTTTAATTAAAAAAAAGAATGCATTTTATTTTATAATGAATTTTAAAAGGTCAAAAGAAGTAATATTTTTCGATAATTACTTATTGATTTGCAGAAGGAAGTGAACCTAGATAAATTAAAAAAACAATGGCTAAAAAAAGAGCCACCCACAAGATTTGTTTTTTAATTTTAATTTCTTATTTTGTTGTAGTGATTTAACTTTTTGTTTTTGTTTTTGTTTTTGTAAGTGTTGTTTGCATAGAGAAGATAACCTAGATAAATTATAAAATATAGATAAAAAAAAAATCACTCAATGTAAGCCACTTGTCACAACCACAGCGACAATAACCAATGCATATGATGTGATTTTTTAATTTTTTGGTCTTATATTTTGTTGTAGTGATTTTACATATAAAATAAATATAATAATATCTATTATTTAATATTTTATGTAGTTGATTTTACGTAATTTAATTATGTATTCATCTAACTATTTATGTTTAACTCATCTAACAATTTATGTAAATTAATTGTATATTCATCTTACTATTTGTGTTCAATTGTATATTTCATCTAAATAAATAAATACATTAATAATAATTCTTCTATAATCTGTGCATATATATGTAGTAATCTATACATTTACATAAATATAGTGTGTATTAATGGACATAACATACATGAACCAAAACAAATACAATGAATCTTATATTCATCTATTAATCAATATATGTATATGAACTTCAAATACATGTACTAACATAAATATAAACATAAATGCATTAATCAATGTACTAACATCTATAAAAAATGAACATAAAAAAATACAATCAGCCACAAACACCATTAATACATTAAGTAATACATTGAAAATAAGTACATTGAATCAATTCAAAAAAATAAGTACATGCACTAACCAAAGAGATAATGAAACAATTAAATATATGTATAGCGAACCAAAGAGCAACCAAATAATTATTTTTTATTTTTTATTTTTTAAACAACACTTTAGAGCCACTCAAAATGAGCCACTTGTCGCAACCTCGGCGATAACGGCCTCCTTTTCTATATTGTATATAAATATGGATAGATAGATAGATATGAACTTGTATAATAGATTTGGTGGCTTTCAGGATTCCCATCACTTATTGGTTAAACTCCTAGCTATATGGATGGAAGCTTTTCCTTTCATATAAAGAGACAAGATGTTGAGTCGTTGTCTAATGGGTTTTCTAGTTTTTTTCCCCCTAGAATTTTAGAGACACTTGTTTTCTTTCATAACATGCCTTTTGTAAATAGATATGTGTAGTCACCTTCTATAATTTTTTGTTTGATTTGAATATTAATATTTTGTAGATATCAGTAGCCAATCTTTTCTTCTTTTTTACCTTGTAAATTTAATTATTTTTTGAATTAGGCCGCTTCCATGCATTTGAGAGAGCGCATCGGATGGATCCAACATCGAGTGGACGTGGCGTTCGCCAGTTTAAGACCTATTTGTTGCATAGACTTGAAAAGGTAGACCTGATAATCATTGAAATTTGTGTCATTTTGTTTTTGCTCTTGGCTTTTATTTTTCTTTTGACATTCCCTATTGTTGTGGTAAGGGGTGCTTAGGCTTATATCTCCAAATTGTTCATATGTTTGACGTTTATATATTTTTGTGCCTATTAATCATGATATAATTTTATATGTTTCAGAAGTCTATGTATTAAGGGGTGTGCATTGTATGTAAGATATACCTGAGCTGGCTTGGTCTTTTTCTATCTCTATTCCACCATCAATAGTCAAGGGACCATGTAGAGTCATTGAAATACAGTGGGTTAAAGTTTTGGCATGACGTCTAAAAGGAGTGAACTCGAGTATCATCATCTATCAGGAAAAGGTCAAGAAACCATCAAATCAATGTCTAGGTTTTGTTACCTGTCCTTTACATTGTTCTATTTTATTGAAATTAACCAATATAGAGACATAAACGTTTGCGTGCTGTTAACTATTGATTACTCTAGAAGTTAATGTACTTTATTGAGGATGTTTGGGATTCAAACACAGGACCCTTGATGTAGGAGACCACTGAAAACTTAGAATAATGCTGTCTATGGTAGATTTTGTGGTGGGTAAAGGTGTGGATTAAGGGTTTTAGAATGTTGGGTTAGGATAATGGGAAGGGTTGGAATTTGCTTGTTTTTAATGATGACATATTTCTGGATTTCAGAATTTAGTTGCTAAATTTTTTAACTGCAATTGAATATAGTATTTGGGAGTTAAACTGAAGGCTGGAAGGTAGGGAAAATGATTAAGGTTGATTATGGCATGGCAGGGGTACAGCTTTGGGAGTGAAATAGGAGCTGTTCACAATGGTGAATAGTAACCAGTTAACAGTAAACTGGTGTATTTTTCTAAGTCACCTTGAATTCCTACAACACCCTAAAGTTTGGGTGTATAAAAAATCTCATAATATCAAGTTCTTGCGACTCTTCTATGAATTGAAAGGTTATGCAGATATTTATATGTGACTGGACTTTCACTATTACTGCTAGGACTGGGACTCCAAATGATGTGGTATCTAAGTGTGCTCTGCAGCAGAAAGGTTTTTGTATGATTTTCTCAACTCCTCCGCCATTGACAAGCTGCTGACTCGTGATAGATGTGTCTTCTCGTTTCCGAGGATTATCTTTAGGAGATATTATTAACATGACTTTTTGTATGTAATATAGTTTTATAACGTTTGTATTCCTTATCTTAAATAATACAGTATGCTTTGAGCTAAAAGTAAAAAATTTGCGCACGGCTTATATTTTATAAAGGGGTAGAACTGTAGAAGTTGAAATTGGCAATGGGAACAGGTTTTCTTGGTGTAATGTACGGTGAGGTGGACTTTTTCAGAACTCAGAAGTCTGGTAATTGAGATCCTTTCCATAGTTCCAGGGTATAAAGTTTATTTTTCTCATAGCTGGATATCCACCAACCTTTTCTGGAACGAAATCTGGTCCTTTGTTACTAGAAGAAACACAAGCAAGAATATGGTTATGATGGCAGATCCTTTTAATTAGGATAAAATCACCAAGCTTTTGAGAGCACTGAATGAACAGTAATTAGATAAATATCTCTTGGATAAAATTTGAGTTAAACGCACTTGAACATGTGCTATGTGAATTCCAATTTGTTAGAAAAGGTAGGAAGGTTTTTAGTGCAGTGCTCTTTGCCATCTTATTGCCCGGACCAATGGGATTATTCTTTTGAAAGCAGTGCCTCATTTGTTTAAGTGGCTGTGTGGAATCAGTAGCTGCCATCTCCTTATGCATCACTGTGTTGCTCACACTGTATGGTGTCATGTATGGGTGTATATATACGTCTATGCAAACATATACAGATCTATACTTGAAGTTTGTTGGGTTATGCTGGGATAGTGGTGGAATTTGATTGAGCCTAATGGGGGATAAGCTGACAATGAAGTGTGGGAGTCGGAGGGCGCTTGTCCCCTCTTTGGTGAATTTGGGTGGAGTGTATCCAGACAACCAATGAGGATTCAAGCTGTTCAATCTGAAGTTTGGATAGTTTGTTATCATCATTATCATGTTTTCACTTTCTTTTTGGCAGGAATTGACTTGATCCTGCAGTCTTTGCTCACACCTTTTGTGGGCAAGGTTCAACTTCTCATTCTTTTGTTCTTTGATTGAAGTCACACTTATACGTGTATGTGTATACCTGTTTACTCAAAACAGAATGTCTTTCACAAATTCAACAATGAAAGCATATAGTGGCCTAAAAAGAGCAGAACAATATTATCTGTTAGTTCTATGCATATTCAATTGGGTAAGAGAACAGAGGATCATCAGCTTTTGGGGACAATAATGGCTTCTTTAATTGTTAATTTTTGATAATATTGTTCTATAAACAGGTGTGTTTGAACTCCGTCTTCAGTATCTTCACATTCATCGTTGGTTGTCTTATGGTATACTTATTATTTGGTACTTTACATGTCATTGGTATATGAATTCATAGTGTTGATGCATATCAATTCTTGACTGTATCTTGCAAGTTGTAATACACATATGATTCATGTCTATGGTGCATGTGATAGTTACGCAAACAATTTGCTCAAATTTCGTTCCCTATGGCACTTTGGAATATTTTCGTTTCAGTGTTACATTAAGTTTAAAAGAGAACACTTCAAGATATTTTTCTTTCTTTTCCCCTTAGCAAAACATTTTTTTCTTGCATAGCCAAGAATCTTATGTCATCTAGTATGTCTCCATTGTAGAAGGGGAGCTTTATTATTCACTTTTTACTTCAAAATTTTAAAAGCACGAGGAATATTTGGCATTAAATAGAAATTTTGAATAACTAAAGTGTCTAAGCTAGAATCAGCAGTCTATAACTTGAAGCAATGCACATCACAACATTTTATAGTGTTAAATAGCGGACCGGGGGGGCATGGGTCCCCCAAAACTTCCAAATTCTCTATACCTCCTATAGATTTTTGGGTATTTATGATAAAATGTAGTGTATAGGCCCCCCCCCCCCCCCCCCCCCCCCCCCCCCCCCCCCCCCCCCCCCCCCCCCCACAAAAAAAAAAAACCCAAAAAAGAAACACTAGTTCCTGGTTCCCACTGGTTAAACAAAAGTGCACAATTTTCTTTAATATGGAAAATATATTCACCGTTCAAAATATATTTACTTTTTTCAAGTTACTTGTTCCAAATAATTGGGCAGCGAGACCCTATTCTTTCTTGTTAGATTGGAAATATAGAATATTTGACATAATTTCTCATATAAATAAATTGTATTGTACTATCCAGTATTTAGATTTTCTTTTTCATCTCCCTTTCTTCCCTTTTTATCCATTTTTTTTCTCTGTTTTTACATTCATTTTCTCTCTTTCCAACTATTTTGAAATATAACTTATCAAAAATCATCTTGAAAATTTAAAATGCAGTTTATGAATAATGATAAGATGCCTTAGTTGATACAGAAAACATGGAAACTGATATTGTGAATCTGGAGCATGTTGACAACCGCTAACAAATAGCTTCTAGTATTCAATCTGAAAGATCTACAGAAATTATCAGTCTCAAAGGTGAACATAACCTATTATTGAACATCTCACACTGTGTTGGTTGCAGGAAGAAGAGGAAACCAAACCTCAGCTTGCAAGAAATGATCCAACAGAAATCCAAAAATATTATAAGAATTTCTATGAAAAGAACATCAAAGAGGGCCAATATACAAAAACACCGTGAGACTTGAGTCTAAATTGTTAACCTTTCCAAATATTGTTAGCAGATTATCTAATGCTATTATGTATAACTTGTTGCTTTGTCTTTCATGTCTCTTGAAGGGAGGAGATGGCTAAGATTTATCAGATTGCAACGGTATTGTATGATGTGCTGAAGACAGTGGTACCTCCTGGAAAAATTGATGATGAGGTTTGATTAGTGCCAACCTCGTACAGACTTTTAGGATATATGCTGCACACTGAAATTATTTTACTTTAAAATTTGGAAGCTCAATCAATATTGTAATTGCAGATACAAAGATATGCCAAAGAAGTCGAGGAGAAAAGACAACAGAATGTACACTACAATATTCTTCCCTTATATGCCCTTGGGGTCAAACCAGCAATTATGGAATTTCCTGAGGTTGTATATAAGCTGCAAAAGTAATCTTCGTTTTGTTAGCTTCCAACTGTTTATTGATAGTTTTTCACACCAACTTTTTACCTATAATAAAAAAAGATTTTTTTTCTAATAAATGAATGTTACTGTGCTTCTTTTTTTTTTAATTATCTTTTTTTTTTTTTTTTGTACCTTTTGTTCAAAAAATTAGATCAAAGCAGCTATTCGAGCTATGCGTAATGTGGACAATCTTCCTATGCCAAGAATGCCTGAGGTCAAGGATAAGTCAGTCATTGATATTCTTGATTGGCTTTCTTTTATTTTTGGGTTTCAGGTAAATTTTTACTTTAACTGCTATTCTTTCTCCATTTTTATTCCATTTCTGTATCATAAGTTATCTGTTGGTTTCCTTTTATTTATTTATTTATTTCTTTTTGTTCTCCTTAACCTAAGCGTAGGTGAGACCCATAGAATAAACTCAAATCTTATTTCCTTATGCTGTTACAGGAGTAGAGGAATTCATCCTAGTATCTTCTCTAGTTGGGAGGCTATTGATGAAAGGGTCATTCTTTTTAAAGATATGGAAAATTGTAATAATCTGCAATGATTTGGCCATGTGCAATAAGCCAGCAATGAGAGAGAGAGAGAGAGAGAGAGATGGCCTTGTAAGGCCAATAATGACTCTCAAAAAGTTATGAAATACAAGGGCAAATATCGAGGCAAGCCGCCTAAGTGGCTTGCAGTTTTGAACCTTTTAAAGAAACTTATGCGGGCCAAATCTAGGTATTTTTGGGTCACAATCCCAACAAAACTTTCTTTACATTTTTAGCATTGAATTGCTATCTAGAATTCCCAATGTGGGAAGTTGTGCTGGCGATTTGGCAGTGGTGCAGTCAACTACAATGTGGTTGTGGAGGTTTCCTGAAAAAAAAGTCAAAATTTAATGGTCACTTGTAACAAGTCCTAGAAATATTTTGGTTTTTAATTTTTTATAGAAGAGGAGGCAGGGGAGTGATGCTGGACAACTTTAAGAAACTTGAGTAAGGTGATGGACAACTTTAGGGAAATTGGAGTAGGGTTGCCAACAATTGGAATTGTGGGAGTTTTGGTTATGGAAGGATTTTATGGTTAGGGCTTTGAGATAGATGAAGACTTTTAGGGTTTCTAAATGGAAAAAGGTGAGATTTAGTTTAATCTTTAGAAGTGGCAGCTTTTTGGATTTTTAGAATAGAAGCTCTTTGAGGGGGTTTTAATGGTAAATTGAAGTCAAATAGGTAGGGGAATGTGTTGGGAATGGTTTGAGATTGATTTGCTAACGTTTTGGGGATAAAAAGCTCACTTTTGGAGGTTGTGAATAGTTACCCGAGAATAGTAGTTGTTCGAGAAGAAGAAACTCTAGGAATTCCACCTAGGCTTCCCTAGACTTCCCCAATTACCTACTGAGGTAAGGTTTCACAAAGTATCACACAAAACCACCAACCTTTTGCACAAATTCTATAAACCTAATTTCATAGAATAGAAATATTACTTAGACGTTTATGGGCTACTATAATTCTATTTCTATAACAACTTTGACTCGCCAATGGAAAACTAGTAAACATTTTCTAATTATAATTCCAAAAATGGTTCACAAACACCCTTTTTGTACAGGAATCCAATCCAGAATGATGTGGCCTTGGTATTTGAAATTATGAGCCACAATGGATGGTGCATGGGTTTGAAATAAAAGGATCATAAACCATCACGCCATTATGTATGAAAGTATTGTAAAAAAGTTCTTTTTGTATAGGAATACTTTGAAAACATTATAGACTTACTAAAAACCATACCAAATGCCTAAAAACACCACTTGACCCATACTATGCCCAAGGAATAAAATTTTCATTTTTTCCATCGAAATGGCTGAAACGTTTCTAGTTCCTACGAGACTGAACCAAAACACTAGTGGAATAATAAATTTCAGTGTTTCCATTGAAACAAATTGAAACATGGCAAATAGCACCAAAACACGACACCATACCCACAATTGAGAAAAAAAATACAAGAGGAGGTTATGTTCTACTATATTAGTATTTGTCACGTCTAAAATGTTTTCAAAACATTTCCGTAATAATCTAAACAACACACGGGAGCAAAATTTTGATTCTTGACTAGGGCCAAGGACCAAAATCACAACCCATGTCTAGCTCTTTTAAAAACTACCAAGATACCCTTGACTTTAAAAACAAAATAAAACATAAAGAAATGCATCTAGCACTAGATCAGCTGTGTATAAACTAAAATTGAAACTCTGAACACTACCAAGGACAATAACCTTTAGACCAAAATGTATTCTTGTAGATTGTTGAGCAAATATGCTTTCTTTTAGGGGTTCCAAATTGGATATGCTTTGTTTAACCAAGCAATAGATTCGTCGTCAAGGAGTGGCTTTTGAGATTAACATTAACAAGGAAGAAATTAAGTTCACCAAACAAGGAGAATATAATATGACTTGAGAGAGAATTTTGAAGAATAAAGGGGGGTTATGATTGGAGGCAAGAGTTGTTGCTTGTTGGTGAAAGAAAAAGAATTTGGTGGCAAGGCTCATCATCAGTATATCACTCTCTTATACTGCAGAACAACTATATTAGATTATGCTAGCTTGTGTACAACTTATACGACAATTAGTTTCTTTACATTTATATTGAGGAATTTATAGAAACCATTCAAATGGATAAATCTAGATATAGAAAGGAGTAAGAAAAGAAATGATTCAAATTTCTTTGACTTCTCCTCCACATAGCTAAATTACTCTTCAATAATCGTTGTTGACTTGCTTATCTTGTTAGATTTGTCATTTACTCGAATGGTTTCCTAAATGAAACTGTCCACATTATCTTTTGCAGAGTCATAGACATATTTATGGACAGTCATATACAAAACTGGATATTCTTAACTTTTGCACTGACAGGGATTGCTTATCTGTGACCAGGCTACAACAACTGCTATTTCAATAATTTTGATTGCTACCAGTTTTATCTCTTTTACATTATACAAAACATGGATAAGAAAAAGCTCATTCCATCTGACCATATACTGTTTCTCTTATCTTTTGGTATTGAAGAAAGGAAATGTGGCAAATCAGCGGGAACACTTAATATTGCTACTTGCAAATATGGACGTAAGAAAAAAGAACATTGAAAATTATGTCCAGGTATATCTTCCTATTCGGCTGGTTTATGTTTACATGTTTATATTATGAAAAGTATACATCATTAAATTCTATATTCTCCTCATTTTATTTGTAGCAGTCTTTTCATCTCTTTGTGTTCAAATTTTGAGATCGATAATAAACTTTTGCAGCTGGATAGTGTCACTGTCAAGGATCTGAAGGATAAAATTTTCAAGAACTATTTGTCTTGGTGTGACTATTTGCACTGTGAACAAAATCTTTTGTAAGTTAATTTGTTGCTTGTTATGAGATCCTTCAAAGAAATTTTCAATTGCATTTCATATTAATCCTCACATTTTACAACAGGGACACCTAAAATTTTCTTTTTGTGTCGTTGTTTATGCTTTGGTTTGCAGGATTCCGCAAGGTTCTGATAGACAACAGCTAGAGCTGCTCTACATTGGACTTTATCTTCTTATTTGGGGTGAAGCTTCAAATGTTCGATTTATGCCTGAGTGCCTTTGCTATATTTTCCACAATGTATGTTTCCTTTTTGCTTTAAGTTAAGCAATTTAATGGGTCTCAATGTCTCATTGCTGCTTCAACTTTATTAACATGTCCAATATTGTCTCCCTTGCGATTATAAACTTCCTTTCAGCTATATTATGACACCATTTGAATGTTTATCCAATATAAGAATATCCATAATGGGAATACATCTTTAAAATCAGACTAGTTCTCTTAGTCTATTACCTTCATTTTATTTGCTCAAAAAGAAACATATGAATTGTTAATTTGTTCTGAGTATTACCTTGTTGGGATGGTCTAGATGCCATCTCCCTCTACTCTCTCCCTTTGCTTTATCCCTTTCAGTTGTTTACAGCTTTATATGATCTAGCAATTTCCTTTGACTTGGGAACTTGGTAGTTTATGATCTATCATGAATTTGGGAGGAGTTTTTATGTTTTCTTTTTGTTTTGGTGGAAATGGGATTTTTTTTGGTCCAATGGTGATGGGCTACAGAATAGGACCCTCCCTTGCACATGAACCCGCACACTGGATGATGGTGGGATTTGACCCCAGTTCTCTAGTATCAACAAGAAGGAACGTTATGAACTAAAGCTAATTGGCACCTTAATAAAGGGGATACAAAAGTGATTCACAGTTATGTATAGTTTCATACATTGTTTGTTGCCTAGTACATATATATCTATGCATGGGCTTTGCCTTATTAATAAATTCTACATTATTTCATTCCCCATATACATTTCCATATTTAGAACGGAGTAATTTATCTTACTGTTGGTTTTCTGCTTTACTCTAAAGTTTTAGGAGATGTAACACTGGCACAAACTAATGATAGATGCTTTATATGTGTGACCACCTTTCTCGGATTTGATGATGGCATTGAGGCAAATTTCTTTCATATTCTTGTTCTTGTTTTACATTTTTAGTGCATTTTTTATTTCCTCATGTTTATTGAAATTATCATATAGCTCTCTATTTATGAACTATTAGATATAAGAATAAGAGTATATGTTTATGATATCATTATAACTTTTATTTAAAGGGATGGTTTTACCCTATGAAAATTTTTATTTAAAAATTTCTGAAGCCCTTGTCATATTCCCCCCTTTGTTGATCTCTTACAATCTTTTAGTTTCAGTGAAAACTGAGAAGGATGTTTGTTTGAGCATTTCTGAATTATTTTTTTATTAAAGTAATTCTAATAAAGTCTAGAGTTTCAGTGATTTAACCCCCACTTGCTTAGTCAACTGAAGGAAAGGAGGCACATGGTAATCTCATCGAACCAAATAGGAGGTTAGTGTTACCTCTCAAATGTCAAGGGAGGTTCTTGCAACTTTTAGGAACCTCAAGAGAGGTAATTGTAATATACTGTCTGCTGATTTTCTCATGAGAGGGTATGGTTCACTGTGGAGATGATAAAACACGACAGATGACATTGGAGACAATGGAGGTGGCTAGGCCAGAGATGAAGCAACCCAGTATCAGAGAGGAAGAGAGGCAGTGGAGAAAGTTTACCAGAAATGGAGAGTAGAGTCTATGACTTAAATATAGGTTCTCTGTATATTGTCGGAGTGGATAGAGCCCATAGAAGATACAACTTGTTGAAGATAAGCTAATAAAGCTATCTGTTAGTGATCTATCCTAGTAGGTTGGGTAACTCTTAGGAAAAGTCTCCTTCTCTTAGTTGGACTTGCTTGCAGGCAACTAGAAGCTGCACGGGTGGGTGCCATGGTGAAGCTTCCATGTCTAGCCACTAAGCCACAAGACCCTAGAGTCCCGTAGTAGGTGCCAAATCATTTTGGTGTGCCTAGCCCTGCCTCTTGGGTTAGGTGAAGCTGCGGGGTTTGTGTCCTTGACTTTCAATTCTGCAGTGAGCTAAGAAGGCATTCCTTGAGACTAAAGCACGCACTAAGTGCTGTTGGTTGTAGGTTGTAAGTTGTAGCAGGCATGTCCCATTCGGCGAGGCTAAACACGTGTCACAAGGATTGGCCTCCCATGTTTGCTTTTAGAAGGTTAACAAGTGGAGATAAACGAGGTTGCCATGCCGACGTGTAATGCACACGTCTAATTATCCCTTGCATTTTCAAGAAACAAAAGACAAAAACTAATTCTCCCTTGCATTTACTTGGGCATCAGCTTGGCATTGTGTCAGCTTGAAAGTGGTTGTGAAAACTAGCTGTTAGAGCTTAGTTTAAATCTAGGTTAGATATGTATGAATATATTTTGGGTTTTGTCCTTGGGCCATGGGCTTGACAATTTGTTGGCATCAACAGGTTGTCAAGTGAGCTATTGGGACTCAGTTTTAGGCTGTCAAACTGTCATGATATGTCTGTTTGAGGATGTTTGACTCCTTGTAATGATGACATCTGCTTAATAGTGCTTGCCTGAGGTGCTTTTGGCCTTTAGATTATAGTTGTAGTCTAGCAGTGCACATTTTTATTGGACATCTTGGGGTTCCCGTCAGGCCTTTTCAGGTTACGTTTTTCTTGATGGCTAGTCTTGTTGCCTAATAACCTTCTATTGGCCATAAGGCTGTTATGGCATTGAAGGAACTGCTAAATGACGTGGCTTGTATTATAGAATCATTGAGACATCCCAGTTGCCAAAAAATGCAAGAAATGAATGCTTGACGAGAGGTTAAAAAAAACAAAAGGACATACGAGAACAATTTTTTTTTTAAAGGAGACTGAAAAGAAGCGTATGAGCTGTAGAAAGGTTGTAAATAAGATTATTTTCATAACATTTAACTATTATGGCATTGAATGGTGGTTGCCAAGATGAAGTCTATCTGTGATGAAGGATGAAGTACCTGGAAAACAGATTTCTATCTGTGATGATTAATCGTGAATGGGCAATGAGACTGGTATCCTCCGGAGCAAGTTATTTAAAGATTATAGAAACTTACCGACTGAAGATTTTGCATGCCTTCTAAATGTTGTTATTGAATGATTCATCTCTGAATGTTGTAATTGAATGATTCATCTATAATATCTCAGATCTGTTATACACCAATTTTTTGTAATTGACTTGGACAAATGAAGAGCAATGTCTTTAAAGCACACATAAAAGACAACCGATGTTTAATTAGATTGCACCACTTGATCAGACTTCTTCTTTCAAAACTTTGCTATGAAGGAAGTTCTTTCTGGATGGGGACAAGCTAATTCATCTAGTCATTTGGGGTGTTACAATCCATATGCTTGCAAACTTTCACATCAGAAATGAATTCTAAATTGTGATTGTTGCCATTTTTTGACTGTATGGAGTGATTTCCAGTATTTAGTCTGGTCACATGGTAAATTATGTTATTTTGTTTTCATTTTGGAACTGCAATAGTTTTTGTGGAAAGAGCAGCACTGACAACAGCAATGGAGTAACTATAGTAATGCCAAAAGTCTTATGCTCAGTATTTGTTCATGAATCTTGCTCCCTTTTATAAGTTTCATAGCTGGTCAAATACTTTTGTTTTCTGGTCTTATTTTGGTATGAAAATAACACTTGTTTGTTTCCAAATAAATAAGATGGCATACGAGATTCATGGAATTCTATTTAGCAATGTCCATCCTGTCAGTGGAGGCACATATCAAATAGCAGGACATGGTGAAGAGTCATTTCTGGAGGATATTATAACCCCTATTTATGAGGTCATGCGCAAGGTAGCTAATATATTACTTGACGGCTGCTGTTTCCATGCTCCTATCTATATTCACATTCGTCTCTTAATTGATCTTTGTTTGGTGAAAAAGGAAGCAAGGAGAAATAAAGGCGGCAAAGCAAGTCATTCAGCATGGAGAAACTATGATGATCTAAATGAATATTTCTGGTAATTTTTCAAATTTAGTGTTTTTTTTTAAAATGCTAAATTGGATTATTAGTTGCTGAGGCATCTGTCCATTTCCAGGTCTTACAAATGTTTTAAATTGGGTTGGCCAATGGATCGCAATGCAGATTTCTTTGGGAATTCAGATGAGATACAACATTCAAATGTGGTATTTAAATACATGCACATAAGCAATCTGGAATTCTGATTGTGGTCCTCATATTTTTTGATTCAATCATTGTGCTCAATTTATTTTGGCACTAATAGGAAAAAATTATCCTGAGCTGTGTGCAGATTTAAGTTTGGTTACCTTAAAGTCATGTTTATAATGTGAGTATAGAAGAAAGGAAAAGAGGAAAAGAAGAAATCAAATATGACAATATTAAGTTTTATTTATAGCGGAAAGGAATAGAATCAATGCTGAAATGGAATATCAGTGAACTTACACAGAATCAAAATGATGAAGATCTTAATGAGGTTGGTAGTCTATAATTTACCTGAAGATCAAATGTGCTCCAGTTCTTGAGAGATTAATTGATAATACTAGGCATTGGATATTTTGATGGATATTTATCTACATGTGAACTAAAATTTAAGATTTTATAGAATTATCATTGGTGGATTTGTCTTAAGAAATTATGCAAAAGAACAAGATAATATCATATGGAACATGCAGTGAATCATGATTCTAAAGCAGACCTTTAATCATGAATTACCCATCGATATATTCATTTCTCTCTCAGTATCTCATATATCTAAGAGCATGGAATAAGACATGATAATTTATCGTCATATACCGATCAATATATGGATTACCATTGAGATGCAATACAATGCCACAATGAATTTTCAAATCACAACGAAATATCATGATAATTGATTTCATTTTTGATTAAAAAAAGCCTTCATATTTACAAAACATTGGATATGTTAAGTTATATATCAAAAGAGATTGCAAGATATGACAGTCATGTCCTTTGTAACACAACCATTAATGTTAGGATATTGCATACTTCTTAAGGCCTTTTATTTTATAAGTGAGCCTCGTTAACTATTGATTTAGTTGAAGTAGTTGTTTTCTTCTTTATGTACTTAGTGCTATACACTCGTTTTAAACCCCATGCACTGTATACTTCATAATTGTAATTTATTTTTAGTGTTTAATTCTAAATCATGCATTGTTATGTCTATTAAAAATACTTAAATGCTCATTTGAAATTTCATCTTTTGTTATTAATTTCCGTCGTTGTCTTCAGAAAAATTGCTATATCAATTACTTTGTATTTTCGAGGTTGTGATTGTGATATATCCTTTCATCTTTATTTTACTCCTCGTCTCAGTGCATGTATATGCTTTTTAACATTCTTATGAAAATTTTCAAACAATTCTCAACATAAATTTACTATAATCAATGTTGAAGGACATTACCAGTGTGGATCCCGTTTAACTAATGGAGAGAGGAGGGAGGTTTGTTTACATATTTTATCCTTGACATTAGTTTGATAAATTGATGACTTGAGACTCAAAGCCGCATTCTCATACTCCGTCAGCTTGAGTTTTTACCAATGCAATGTCTGAAAGGTTTGTACTGATGTCAGCATGTATTTGCAGGGACGAAACCAGGTCATTACTGGAAAGAGGAAGCCTAAGACGAATTTTGTTGAAGTCCGTACATTTTGGCACCTTTATAGAAGTTTTGACCGATTGTGGATATTCTTCATATTGGCTTTCCAGGTACCCTTAAGAGTCTGCAAACTTTGTTTGAACCTTCTGTAGAAGGAATTAACAGCAACAATGACTTTGTTCATTTCAGGCTATGGTAATTGTTGCATGGAGTGGATCTCTCAGTAACCTTTTTAATGAGGATGTCTCTAAACATGTTTTGAGCATTTTCATTACTTCTGCTTTTCTCAATTTTTTGCAAGGTAATTGTGGTACTCTCAATTTTATGTGTTCTTGTAGCATGTGAAATTTCAGTGCTCATGGCAACCCCAGTTCTTGTACCGTTGCATCATGTTCAAATTTGTGCAGAGTGGGAGACAGTTTTTCATTTTACTGCTTTGGAATTGTAAATCTACCTGCTCAATGTAGCAGCTATCAGTTTTGCGCCTTCTGTTTCCTGTTTGAGTTTGCACAACTTTTCTGTACTTTTTTTTTATTTTTAATATTCTCTACCATCTGTTATGCAGCTACTCTTGATATAATCCTTAGTTGGCATGCCTGGAGAAGCTTGAAATTTTCTCAGATACTTCGCTACCTCGTCAAATTTGCAGTTGCAGCTTTTTGGCTTGTAGTCCTGCCAATAGCATATTCCAAATCTGTGCTGAATCCAAAAGGACTAGTGAAATTCTTCAGTCAATGGACAGGGGATTGGCGGGACCAGTCATTTTATAGCTATTGTGTTGCTATTTATTTGATACCAAATGTATTGTCTGTCTTATTATTTTTTCTTCCACATTTACGGAGATCTTTGGAGCGTTCAAACTGGCGTATTATTGCTTTTATGATGTGGTGGGCTCAGGCAAGTGCATCTGGCATTTGTCACTTTCTACCGGAGCTATTGTTCCCTTGTATGATATTGTCTTTTTGTTGATTGTACTGCAGCCAAAGCTGTTTGTTGGAAGAGGAATGCATGATGGCATGTTCTCACTGCTGAAGTAAGAAAACAAATGTTTCACTTTATTACACCTTTTTTTTCTTTTCAGGCTTTTTGTAGTTTTCTTCTCTCTCTTGGGGGTTTGGGAAGGAATAAAAAAGGAAGGAAAGAAGAGGAGGGAAAGAGGGGGGGGGGGGGGGGGTGTGCATTGGATTCCCCTGGAGATTGTCATTTGTGCCAGCTTTTTCCTGGTGCACTTAGTTTTACCATGAAATTTAGGAATTTGTGCATGAATGCTGGTCCTGACGTTGCTTTTGCTTTCTTTCTTTCATGCTTTTTTATATTTTTCTTTGGCCCTATAATAGAATAAATTTCACGCGCTCAGGTATACACTGTTTTGGATCGTGTTGCTAATAAGCAAGTTAGCGTTCAGCTATTATGTGGAGGTAATCTTGTTCTCCATAAATATCAATTATTTGAATTTGGTTATTTAGTAGATTCAAAGAAGTAATAATTGCATCCAATATGATATACAAGTATAAATAAATATATGAATACATGATATATATATGCAGGTGTATATGCATTTATTTATTCTTATTCGAATACTGACTTAAAACTGTAAGGTCTAACTTCTAAACTTAGATTCATCATTTTGTGACAAAATGCTTCATTGTACATGTTTCAATTTTATAGTCCAACAAATGCCATAAAGAGTAGAACCTGTTAATTTATAGACATAAACCTAGTATCATCAATTTTAAGTTTGTAGGTTCAGAAGATATTGATGAAGTGTTAATAGATGGAGAGAGATTCAGAAGATATTGCGATATACAATAAATATGAAGGTAATGGAATTATGTATATGTGCCACGTGCACGCGCACACATTATTTATTAATATCACCAGTATAATGAGGGCATAGACAATGCTGCTAATACACAAAACAATGTGTCTGATAATATGACCTGAAAAATCATGAGTTTAGCTATAGGAAAATTTAGAAATTTAGCACGAGGTATCCAACCTGAGAGTCATACATAAAGATGGCTCATCATGGACTAGCTTGGAATGTGCATAATGAAGTTCAAAGCTTTGAGGCTTTTTATTTGACTTGTATTGAGTCAGAGCTGCCTTTTAAAATTTGATAGAGACATATCTTTATCCAGGAGGGTCTCAAAAATGACTTTTAAAAGCTTCAAGGTGTTCTGTAACATTCAGCCTTGAGAGGACTGTTTACTTATCTTTAGGAACTTCAGTTTTGTGCAATTGCTTTCTTAGGATATCTTGTTAGACTAGTTTTTAAGCTGCTATTCTCTCTTTTGTAAATAGATATTGCCATTAGTTAAACCAACAAAGACCATCATGGGGATCAGGGTCGCCAACTATGACTGGCACGAGTTTTTTCCAAATGGTAATATTTCAATTGCTAGCTGATTATTTCCTGATTTTTGTTTCTGTTTAAACTGTGTCATGAACTAAATTGCATTCTAAAACTGACGCAGCGACTCATAATATTGGTGTTGTTATTGCTATATGGGCTCCAATTGTCCTGGTAAGTGAGAGGTGATCATGCCTGAGAATGACAATGTTATTTCCCTTTGCTACATTATGAACAATATTAAAAATCTATAGTCGTATAGGTCTATTTGATGGATACGCAAATATGGTATGCTATATTCTCTACCATTTTTGGTGGCATATATGGTGCTTTCAGCCACCTGGGTGAGGTTAGTGGCAATTTCTTTGTCAAAACATGGGATAACAACATAAAATTGTTATGCTGGATCTTGGCTTTTACTTATAAGAATTTTCTTTTTCTTAGATACGGACACTTGGGATGCTACGATCCAGATTTGATTCTGTTCATGTGGCTTTTAGTGAATGTCTTGTGCCATCATCAGAAGAGGAAAGAAAAAGTCATAACATGGTAGATTATTTTAAGTTCTCTTAAATGTTTAGAACTCACTAGATATTAATCCACGATTCCATGTATACATGCAAGAAATTTAAATATGCCTCGGGGACTTCTTTGGCTAAAGTGATACTTACTATAGCAGGATGGTTCATTAGAAGGAAGAAAGAACATTGCAAAATTTTCTCAGATGTGGAATGAATTCATATTTTCTATGCGGATGGAGGACTTGATCAGTGATAGGTTGAGACTGCTTACTGCTCAAACCTGTATGCTATATATTAAATTCATAAAATTGAAGTTCATATGTTCTTCCTGTTTTGGCTTCTGTTTTCCAGAGAAAGAGATCTGTTACTTGTTCCATATTCATCAAGTGAGGTCTCTGTTATCCAGTGGCCTCCTTTCTTGCTTGCTAGCAAGGTATATGCTTTGCAAGATTTCTACTGTTCATGTAAACATTCAATACACTTCCTGTATGAACCTTCTAATTTTTTTCCACATACACCTAAGATTCCTATAGCATTAGACATAGCAAAAGACTTCAAAGGAAAGGAGGACACTGAGTTGTTTAAGAAGATTATGGGCGATGCCTATATGATTTCAGCAGTGGTTGAATGCTACGAGACATTGAAGGAAATAGTAACCTGTCTTCTGGAAGATGAAGGGGATAAGATGTAAGGCAGATCCAACTTACTAGATTGTGTTTCTAACAGTCCTGATGCTGCAGAACCATATATGACTTTAATATGCTTAGTGAGCAGTTTTCTTCAACTATCTCTTGCTTAGAAGCCTTGTGACAGTTTGGTTTTTGTTCCATCTTATGCAGGATCATTAATCAAATATGTTCTGAAGTACAAGATAGTCTCCAAGAGGGAAGATTTCTCAGTGAATTCCGGATGAGTGGGATGACATTGCTCAGTGCTAAATTGGAGAAGTTTCTGAAAAATTTGGTAACATATCTTCTATTTTTTTCTTTATTATTTGGGCTGCTTAGCACTGAATTGAGGATTCTGAGAGCATAACTCGGTATTGACAGCTAAGGGAAGGAGAAGAGATCGAGTTGTACAAATCCCAAATCATCAATGTCCTACAGGATATTATGGAGATTATCACTCAGGATATTATGGTTAAGGGGCATGAGTAAGTTCTGAAAAGATGAGTATTTAATAGGGATGTATTCAAAATTTCTTGAAGTGCTTCTACCACAAGATGGGCATACATGATTGCTATAGTTTATGAGTTTCCTTCCTTGTAGTATCCTGGAAAGAGCTCACACGCACAATCATGAGAAAGAGCAGAAGTTTGAAAAGATAGATATTAGACACAGGAACGACAGAAGTTGGAAGGATAAGGTACTTTTGTCCTCAAATTTTTGTTTGAAATCAAATATTAAATATTTTGTTCTTGTGCTTTCTCTTTTTATTTTTATCTTTGTGCCAACAGGTTCGTAGGCTTCAGTTGCTTTTGACTGAAAAAGAATCTGCCATAAATGTGCCCATGAATCTGGAAGCTCGTCGCCGTATGACTTTCTTTACAAACTCCTTATTTATGAATATGCCAGAAGCTCCAAAAGTACGGGATATGCTCTCTTTTAGGTCAGTTGCTTTCAAACCAAAGCTTCGGAATCCTAGATTCTTGCATTGTCAAGTTGAAAAGTCCACTTTATATTGCTATTTGATGTTTTGGTCTACGGTGAAATTATGATTTATGACTAAATCAAGCACTGAAAATAATCTTTGTATTTGCTGAGGACATTGTAAAATTCAGGACAATAATATTTGTTTGTTTGCTGTTTGTTATTGTATGTGGCTGTTTTGGTCTATGGTGAAGTTATGATTTATGCTCCCTCTTCTCGTTCTGTCTATTCTTCTTCTCTTCCGTTTCTACATCAGTAAGGCACCTTTGCTATATTCTCCTGTATTTAAATCAATCATTAGATATTGGCAAGACAAAACTGTAGAGTACTTTGAAGTATCCGGCAACACTTATATCTTTTGCCCAAAGAGACCTAAGGAATGTTTTAATTTCTCTTTTTCATTCATAGTTTTTGATTGATATAATGTAGTTGTAATTGCCATTAGAAAAGTGATATTGTCATTGGTAATTGGCATATGTAGATATGAAAAAAATTTCTGCCATGGATAATAGGGGCCAGTAAACTCGTAATAGTGAAAGTACAGAATAATATTTTCATGTAAGGCTCTTAATACTAATTTAAAACACTAAAGAACATGTATTCTCCTTGGACTCAGGAAAATACTCGATGATTGTGGCTTTCCAGATTTCTACATTAAGAAAAGTAGTAATGAAGTGCTAGCAGTAATAGGGGCGTTGAAATGTCCATTAGGTCAACTCCTTAGAAGTCAAGGCTTTTATTGCTTCAATACCCTTGCTTGGTGATGTACGATAGACTACCAGGGGCAATCTCAATAAGTTTGATTACTTATGAAAAAAACTAAAAAAATCTCAACAAGATTGATGTACTCTTTCTGCTGAGTGTTTACATTTGTGGATTTTAGGGCATCATTTTCAGTGTCGCACTAGTCTCTGTAGTTTTGCTAGTGAAAGCTGAGTCCTTATAGGTTGCTATACTGGCCATTTTGCATGTCATGGTTGAGTCAAAATTGATTTAGGATAGCCTACCTGAACCAATCACCATTTGATGTACTTTATCTCCTTTTATTGTAATATTATGTTACCTGGACTCAGGTACGGCTGTTGGGTGTGTGTATGTGTTTGAGTGACGGATTCATCTAATTTTCATGTCCAAGGACATTAGGGACATGGTTAGATTTCATATTTTAAAAATTTTTCTTTTGTTTTTTTAATGTAAGATGGCATTTACAAGCTAAAATATAGCATTTCATACCTAAAATGGAAGTCCTATGCTTAATTTTATAGTAAACTCAATTAGTTATACATCCTTGTTGGATGTATGTTCAACTAGGGTCGAGTGTCGAGTGTCCGACACGGGTACTTCACATATTTAAAAGAGTCCAGGTAACATAGTTGTAAACTGTCACATTTTTGGACATTTAGGCCTTCATTTTCTTTATTTCAGGCGTTTTTGTATTTTGCTGGTTAAAGTTTAGTCTCATAGACTACTACAATGGTTTTAAGAAGGCTATTACATTGTTTTTTGGTTTCTAGAGGCTAGAAGAAAACCTTATCTTGGAACCACTGGAAATAACAGTTATTGATGAACTCATAAATTTTGAAGTTTTTCTCTTCTTGTGGATTAAAGAATTTTCCTGGTAGATTCTTGGACTCCTACAGGAACTTAGGATTTCTCTTGAATAAATATGGAAATCTTCCTTTTGTATGTACTATCATCCTTAAACATCCTCAGGCTGAATTAAAGGCGGGGTAGGCAGGGAGAGCACCAGAAACCGCTTTTGTTTTTTCTATTATGAATAAATATCTTCTGCTGGCACACCTTTCATTTAATATCTCTTTCCCCATCGCTGTGTCTAAGATGGATTTTCCTGCTCGCATCCTTCCAATGGCGCTTCTCGTTTTTCTTTCTTTCATTCTTTTTTGAAATTGGGAAGGTGTTGCATTCAAGGCAGTTGATTGAATGAGGTTAGAAGTTACTAGAATTTATTCTTCTTATTAAGAATGGGTTTGTCAAAGCTAGCGATTAGCTACTTAATGAACCCTTATAATTTAGAGGCTTTGAGAAATTTTTTTTAATTCAATTTATGTTAGCACTTTTAAACCTTTTGTGATGCAATCAAATAAAAAGTCTGGAAGAGAGAAAGGTTGAGTTGACCATTTACAAGTTTACAGGTACAATGAAGGACATGTCAATAATTTGTGGGGATCAATTTCTTTTGTAGCAGCAATGTTGAATGGCAGATTTGTACTGAATAATTATAGATTATTGACTGTAACATGATTTGATTTGTGATTGCACTAAGGAGCTTTATTTTGTTGTGCATTTTCTTTTTAATCAAAAAATGATAATGGGCTGTAGGGAAGGGGGCCTTGGAAGGTGGGTTAGTTGTCCTCGCCCCTATGCATAAACTCCGTAACCATTTGATGGAGGAGGAATCAGGAATCGATCTGTATGATGCCCCCTAGAGAGTATACCAACAGTTTAGCTGGCACCTTCAAAATTTGATTTCATCATTAATCTGATATCTATCTATCTATGTACAATGTAGAAAAGGAGGCCACTATCGCTGTGGTTTCGACAAGTGGCTCATTTTGAGTGGCTATAGGTTTTTTTTAGTTACACTTTGTAACTTTTTGTTGATATAGCCTACTACACTTTTTATTTTTATTTTTTATATAGATTCATTGTATTTGTGTTGGTTTATTTAATTTAGATTCATGGACACACATAGATACTACATGAGCGTACACAGATTACTATTTTTTTGTGATTAAAGTAGCTAATTTTCACTGGGGTTGTTTCAAGTGCCATACTTTGCCTGCCTTTAATTTTTTATTTTTAATCTATCTGTGTTCTCTTCCCTATGTAAGTCCATTTAATTATTGAGAATTATTGTATTAGATGATCTGTATCTAATTTAATAAGAAGTCTAAAGTTAGTTGATTATCTGCTTAATTTCTGAGCCATTACTTTAAATACATGCATTCTTGATACACATAATTGTATCTTCTTTATTTTTTTAATATTAATTATTCCCCTGTTGCATATACCAAGAGGCCTTTTTTTTCGGTTAATGTAAGTATTCAAATTATCTTCTTAAGGATACTTTGTGTATTTTTATACAAATTAAATATATATGAATTCTAAAAATTAGTTGACTACCGTTTTTATTTCTTAACTATTATCTTAAATACATGCATTCTTTGTTTTTGTAATTTTCAAACAAACTAAATAAAACTTATGTCGTAGTACATTGTGTTCACTAAATTTAATTTATATTTATCTGTACTATCTCCTCAAGTTAGGGATATGAGCTATTGATCATTACAATACTTTACTAAAAGATATAAATATAATAACTAATTACTTTTAATTTAAATAACATAAAAATTCTATGGTTTTCTTTTGTTTGTTTGTTAAACTTTGTAACTTTTCGTTGATATAGACTACTACACTTTTTTTTTTTTTTTTTGGATTCATTGTATTTGTGTTGGTTCTTTAAATTTAGGTTCACGTACATATATAGATACTACATGGAGCACTGCTATTCTTGATGTCATCCATTTGGGGAGTGAAGCATTGTCTGTCTTTTGGGTTAAGCTTTTAGATATGTTGGTTGTAGACTGTTTAACAAGGTGTCAAATTAGGCAATAGATCCTATGTTTGAACCTCACTACCTACCCAATAATTATGATACTTATACATATTTGGCCTGTTTATGGTAGGGAGGGAGCCTAGCCACACGTGAGGGGGTATGTGGAAAATATAAAAATTAAGTTACACCTCTCTCTAATAGCGTAAACTTTTTGTTACGAGTAAAAATATATAATTGATAAAGCACCAAGGGGGGCGCAACCCTGTACAAACTAGCACCTAAACATCTATTGGGAAATGCAATTCCCCCAAAAAACAAAAAACAGTGCAAATTAAAAGGGACCTCCCCTTAACAGAAAAATACAAGTTAGTACCACCCCTTTCAAGCTGTGGGTAGGGCTCTCTACTCCAACAGAACGCCTATTCCTCTGCTTCCATAAACACCACATCAAGCAAAAAGAAGCAGACGACCATGCTTTACTATCGCCGCCCCTAGGACGACCCCTATGCTAAGAAGCGAAAAGATCTTTAACAGTCATAGGCATCTCCCACTCCGCTCCAAAAATTGAAAACACCACACTCCACACTTCCTCTTGCTATTGAGCAATGAAGCAGTAAATGATTAACACTCTCTCCCACTTCCTTGCATATGCAATAGCACTCAATTAGAAAGTTGCCTCTTGTTCTCAAATTTTTGATCGTCAAAAGCTTCGCGAGTCACTGTCCAAAGAAATAATGCCACTTTAGGAGATACCTTTGCCGTCCAAACAGCCTTCCACGGGAAAGTATTATCACCTTCCCCAACCAAGCGTTGATAAAAAGAGGACACTGAGAACTCGCCCTTCCTGGATCTGCTCCAAACCATGAGATCTACAGCTCCTACTTCGATCTAGTATTGCTGAATCTAGCCAAGTTACTCCGCCACTGAATCTACATCCCAATCCTGTACCCCACTCCTAAAAGTAGGCATTCAAACACCACCTGCTTGGGATAAAGCCCAACGATATGCCGTTGAAGCTTCTCGGTGGAGGGTAAAACTATAAAGGTCCAGAAATGCCTCCCTCAACCGGTCTCTATCCAAACCAAGAATCATGCCAGAAGTGCAGCAGCCTACAAGCATCCCCATTCTGAAGCAAGCAGATTTGGAGAACACCCTGAACCGCATGATACTTTTCCAAATACCCAATGAAGCTCTCTAATCTCCTTTGTGAACCAATCACCACTGGTGTGCCCATACTTCCCATCAATCTTCGTCCACCGAAAACTCCTACCCTCTAAAGCAAGTCCATGCTTGCTTACCTAGGTTCAGTTGAGAACTTGTAAGCTTTCGAACACCCAACCCGCCCCCCGCCCCCCCCCCCCCCCCCCCCCCCCCCCCCCCCCCCCGGCTAAGGATTGAACACCTTATCCCCATTCCCCTACCCGACCAACAAGGCAGGTTTGAAGGATTTCTACCATCTCTGAACAAGAATCTGGCACCACTTCGGCATCCACCCTGATGTTGTGACTGTTTGGAACCACTCAAACCACTGAGACAGGCCATTCCTTCAACCTAGTGTCTTGGAGATAAGATTTCTTTGAGGTTGACTTCTGGATGGCTTCTCCAAAATCTCCTAGAATCTTTGCTAATGGCAACCATGCTCTTCCCCTCTCTTGTTCTGGAACCCTTCTACCACTTCAACTACCAAAATCTTTTGCCCCTTGTTTTGTAGGCATTGCTCCTCCACTGTGTGACCTAGGTGGAAAGCTCTCCCCATTGCTTGGAAAAGAACCTTAATTTGTCACACAGACCTAAAACCTCTCCACCCTGCAACTGAATTTCGCGACGAACCCCTTGCCCCCTTTCAATCAACCTCACTGAAATCAGTTGCCCCTCCCCATCTTCGCATTTATCAAAAGTATTTCACCAGAACTGAACAATTTTCCTGAGCATTCAACCTGGTCCTTGTTGAAGAACATAGAGCTCTGATTCCCTCTCAATACTTAGAGATGTTTTTGTTGCTTTAGTTTTTAGATGAGTTAGTTGCTAACAATTTAGCATTTTGAAGGACTGTTGGGGCCTAGTCACTAAGTAAAGAGCAAAGTTTTGAGCCTTTTATATTGTTAGGTTGCAGGGAAATTTTATTTGACCCTTGAGATGTTTTTCTTTTTTAATTTTGCGGGGGCAACAGATCCCTATGGTGATGTATTGGGACCAATTGGGCGCCCTTCTTGTATTATGTTGATGTACATGGGAGGCATCTTCATTTTGGTGCCTTTTGTAATAAACTTTTACTTATAAAAAATTAAAAAAAGGGGGTAAAAAATATAATCAAATTCATGTCATAAAGGTTACTATATTGCTTGGGACATTATTGTAGATGGTCATTACTTGTGATTTGGTGACAATATATAGCCTCATTATGAAGCGAAGTTTTTGTTTGCTATAGGTAAGAGAATCCTTTCCACTTTATGTGAAGTCTTAGGTTTTTCTTTTGGATTCTAGGCCCTTTATATCAAATATTGATGTTTTCTTAATATTGAAAAGAATGATCTTCTTTGTGTTCATGCTATCTCATTGCATTTTGTGGGGAAACTATAGCATCTGTTTTGAATTGTTTTCTTAATAGTTTCCTTTTAAAGACAACACACCTTTATTTAAGAGAAGTTAGCAGAACAATATTGCATAGACTGCCTCAAGCAAGGAACAAACTTTCCTTTCATTTCTATGGAGACGGTCAAACAGCTCCCTTCCCTAAGAAATTGGCATGAAACATTAGTGAAACATCGAAATTCCAGTGTTCAACTAAACATACTAAAACTCACTGAAACACTGCTAAATATTTTGAAACAACTCGTTGTTTTGACACCTATTAGGAATATCGAACAAGAGTTATTTTGTTTAGATTTTTTTGTTAAAAATAAATTTTTGCGAACAAAAGAAAAATTAAATTTATTACAAATTATGAGAAACTGGAAAGGAGAGGAGAGATAGAGAGGTGAAGAGAAAATGGACATGGTTAAATTACTTATTCTCGTTCTTTATTATTATAGATACTTTTTCCTATAAATATTATCACGGTTACTTCTTCTTTTTTTTTTCCTTTTCCTGTCTGTCCTGCTATTACTAGTTTCTAGTATTTCTTATGAACCAACTTCTCCTACTAACCGTTTAAACATTTTGTTTATGGGTTTTTGATAATCATTGACCTTTGTTTACTATTAAAATCACAATTCTTATTATTTTGGGTAATTTTGTAATTTTTCTTTTTTGCGTTGGAATCTTATGCACATTCAGAATCATATGCACTTGTTCTTAATAAGATTGATTTGTTTGAAAAAATTTAATGATTCCTAGATCGCATTGAATTTACTTCCAGATTGTTTATTTGTGCTCTTTATCTGAAGAAATGTGTAGACCTAAAAACAAGTTCAATTATTGAGGTTGTATAGTATTTATATAGGCTTAACTAGTTAAAAAAAAAAAAAAAAAATTATATAGGCTTTAATTTTTGTTTCCCAATATTTTCATATGTTTCCAAATTTTTTTGTCTTTTCCCGTATGTTTCCGAAATATTTCTATTTCCAAGCTAATTGAAACTAACTTCTGATGATTATGTGATTTGAAAACATGCCAGAAGTAACTTTTGGCATAAGAAGGCCCATCCGTGTTAGGTGGACTTGGTTATGCGACTTAGATTCATGTCTAACCTTCAAATTTACGTTGACTTCATATTCAACACATGTTGACATGGCTGGATTTCATATGTTTTTTTTAATTGTCTTTGATTTCTTAGAGTAAAATGGTGTCTTCATCTAACATATTTGTTTACTGAATGGAACTTAACATTGAAGTTTCGTGTACAACTATATGGCAAACATGAACTACTGGATGTGCTTGTGGGTTGCATGTTCCACCAGCCATGATGCTTGCGTATCCCATACCCTTACCCAAGATTTGAGCATTTGAGATTCATACTAATACATTTGGAACAGTCCATGTAACATAGGACCAAGATATCCAAAACATTCAAATTTAGACTCACCTAGACTTAACAAACCAAGAACCCGAAACCAAATTTATAGAAATATCCTGAACTCAAACTAGGTTTCATTGCTTGGTGCAATGATAAAACCTCTGGCTGTGAAGTATGAGAACATGGGTTTCAATACGAGGCAGCCACTTCATCTCAATGTTGCCAGAGGTTAGATCTGTACCTAGTCCTGTACCTCCCACCAACCTGCAATGGTCTATACCCTGTTCCCTTCTCAGCAACCTGCATTGGTGAGACAAACACTGGGAAACAGCCTTGGTGGAAATAGAGAGCATTGGCACAGCTGGAATGTTGACAAATGTCCTAAATGCAAATCATGGATAGGGAGATGTTTTTTTTTAAAATCATATAACAAGAGGCTGAAGTACGGACTGACAAATAGTTTTGAATGAAGAATTTAGTTATTTCAAATCTTAATATATTCTTATCGAAAAAATAAAAATATTTGTTTATTTTTACAAATTTTAAAATAAGAGCATGTGGGACAATAGTATTTTCTATTTGTTATAAATAGAAGCACATGTCCGTCATCCACAACTCAAATATGTTTAGTTTCATCTATGTTGTAGTTATAAATTTGCTGGTCATGATGAGAACATAAAACTAAGTAATACATTCTGTCTGTTTTGTTGGCTAGAATTTGTTAAAGATATGGTTGATTTGGTTTGCGAATGGAGAGAATCATACTCTTTCTGAGACTCATAACACTGTTCATATTCATACTAGTCCATTAATGGAAAGTGAATCATCGTATACTGTTTGTACAATATGGAACACTTCAATATCTGCGTTACTGATTGGCTCATTTGCTTGCTTCTGTATCATATGGATGGATGTATCCCCTTATCTAAGAATTGGCTAGAGTTGGTCAAGAGATTCGTTTATGCTCCTTGTCTTCCTACTCTACCATTTAGTCTGATTTCTTCTCTATGATATAGCGTGTTAACTCCATATTACAAAGAAGATGTTCTTTATTCTGAGGAAGAACTTCACAAGGAAAATGAGGATGGAATTTCAATTTTGTTTTACCTTCAGAAGATATATCCTGGTGAGTTTCAAGTTGATTGCAGTGTTGAGGTGTTTTCATTTGTAATAGGTATAAGATCATTGATTGTTTTATTTTTCTCTCAACTAGAGGAATGGGAAAACTATGAAAAGCGCGTAAGAGATCCAAGATATGGATATTCTGAGAAAGACAGGATGGAATCACTTCGTCAATGGGTATCTTACAGAGGGCAGACACTTTCTAGAACAGGTTTGCGTCTTTAGGAACTTGCAGCCTCTCTCTCTTCAGCAAAGTTCATGGTATTTTGCTTATTTTTTGTTAATATCTTTCACCAGTCAGAGGCATGATGTACTACAAGCAGGCTCTTGAACTTCAATACTTCCTGGACTATGCTGGAGAGAATGGTTAGTGTTTTCTTTCACAAATATTATACTGGTATTTTCAGTCAACGCCTTTGCTTGTTAATTCCAATTTCTTCCATACTAACATGACGGCTAATAAGTGGAAGCCAATTCATAATGAGTAGTTTCTGTTTCCTTTGCAGATATCTTTAGCGGCTACCGGACTATTGACCCAAATAATAAGACTCATAAGCCTCTCATCGAAAGTTTTCGAGCTATGGCAGATTTGAAGTTCACCTATGTTGTTTCTTGTCAGATCTATGGTGCTCAGAAAAAGTCCAGTGATCCCCGGGACAGAAGTTGTTACTCTAACATTCTGAATCTCATGTTAGCGTAAGTTGCTGTTTCTAAAATGAGCATTTAGTAGTTGCTGACATTGAGCTAATTTGTACGTTTACTCCATTATGAATTGTCCAGATATCCATCTTTACGTGTTGCGTATATAGATGAGAGAGAGGAAACTGTTAAAGGAAACTCAGAGATGGTTTATTACTCTGTTCTTGTCAAGGGTGGGGATAAGTTAGATGAGGTATGAAGTATAGTTACTATTAAAATGTGGAATTCGTTTGTTAAATATTTTATTTTAGATTTTTTTCATAATAATAGTACTTCCAGTAGAAATTGTTTTTGGTCACTTAATATAATATAGATGATAGCTAAGTGTCCTTCATAATGCAATTATAGGAAATATACCGTATAAAGCTTCCAGGTCCTCCAACAGAAATTGGTGAAGGGAAACCCGAAAATCAAAATCATGCCATTATTTTCACTCGTGGAGAAGCTCTGCAGACCATAGACATGAATCAGGTGTGTTCAATTTTGTCCCTTCCATTTGAAGATACATTTACAACTGACTCACTGTTTATCTTCAGGATAACTACCTTGAAGAAGCTTTCAAAATGAGAAATGTATTGGGAGAATTTGTAAAAAGACGTCATGGGCGGCAAAAACCGACAATATTGGGTCTAAGGGAGCATATTTTTACTGGAAGGTTGTACTACCATGCATTTGTATATAAAACTCATCTTGATTGATGATTGCTGGTGTTAAACAAATCACCAAGCTGAGAAATAATGTGCATCATAATGTCAATTTGTATACATATTCTTATTTGCTCGTTCTGATTTACAGTGTTTCATCGCTTGCCTGGTTCATGTCCAATCAGGAGACAAGTTTTGTAACCATTGGCCAACGAATTTTGGCAAACCCTCTAAGGTAAGCCCCTCCTTCTCCGTGCCTGCACGCCTGACAAATTCCTGTGTTTTTATATTTGTTGCTATAATTAGTTTAGTGTGACTTGATCTATAATTCAATTTGATTTCGATGTTGGTTGCTATTTCTTTATGTTATGGTCTCTCATTTGTTGTATTTCTTCTTTTGAGAGAGAGCTATGGAGATTTCATGTAGCCAATATTCTAGGTACTAATCTAATTTTTTCTTATAGAACTTGGAATTGGATCTCGCAGAAAATATGTTTGCTTCTAGAGCTCAAAGATAAATATATATTTCTGTAACCATGGTATATATCTAAATTGCATGTTTCCTCTATCCCAAAATGACTTTCTCTTTGAAAGCACATTATTGGAGGGTAATTTCATTGACACTGGCCTTTTAATATTAGTGTTTGACACTGTCCATGTTGTTTTATATTCTTTTGGCAGTTACTATCCCCTTTGTTTTGCCTACTGGATGCATTAATAGTTTACATGCTATTTAGTTTATACATGACAAAAGGGTATTTTTGTAAAGAGATTTTTTTGTCTTAAAACTTCTAATGTTGCCTATTGAAGGTTTTGTGGTGGGATATGTTTAGTAAAGCTTCTAGGTTTGGGTTTCTAACGTTAGGGTTTTAGATGGGAAAGAGTTGAGATTGGTTGATTTCAGATGTCGCAAATTGCGGATTTGCAGAGGATAGGTATTGGTTGCATGGTCACTTTCATTTGGACCCCAAAGTCTTCCTGTGGGATGCAGGGGGCCATAGGCTTTATGTTAAGCTTCCAAGGTGGATATTCCTTGTCTAGTCAAGCAACTGACATGTCGCATCAACTATAGCCAAATTGTTTTTCTCTTATGAATTAAAATGTTTGGCATATCAACTAAGAGGTTTAGTTAAGTTGAACACATATATCATATCGATTAGTATAAGCGTCACATAAAGCAAGTACTATTGCAAATTTGTGATAATAAAAGGCTACAATCATATGTATACTTTCTTTGTTTTGATAAGTGAAATCTACAATCATATGTACTCTAAACATAAGTTATATTGTTATAATATCTTGATTCGAGAACTTTCATAACTTTTTGATTATTTTAGCCATCAGACATTTGTATTGTTCTATTCAATTCAATTTCCTTTGGTCGAACTTCCAAAAAAGCTAAAATTTCTCTTTTTTTTTTTTTTTTTTTTTTTTTGCTTTTATGAGCTAAGACTAGCGGAAAAACAAAAACAAAAAAGCTGAAAAAAATTGGCTGTTTTGTTTATAAGCCAAAAAGTCAAGCCAACTCAAGGTGTCGAGTGCGGGTACGTGTCCAAGTGTCGGAATCATCTAATTCTCATGTCTAAGGACACTAGGAGACTACTAGATTTCATATTTTTTAAATACTTCTTTTGATTTTTAAGGTAAAATGACATTTACAAGCTAAAATATAGATATAAAACAGAAGTCATATGCTTAGTTTTATAGTAAACTCAATTAGTTATACATTTGTGTTAGATGCATGTCTGTCGAAAGTTGATTGTCGGGTGTCGAGTGTTGAGTGTCGGGTGTCCGACACGGGTACTTCACATATTGGCTGTTTTGTTTATAAGTCAAAAAGTCAAGCCAGCTCAAGGTGTCGAGTGCGGGTACGTGTCCAAGTGTCGGAATCATCTAATTTTCATGTCTAAGGACACTAGGACACGACTAGATTTCATATTTTTTAAATACTTCTTTTGTTTTTTAAGGTAAAATGGCATTCATAAGTTAAAATAAAGATATAAAATGAAAGTTCTATGTTTAGTTTTATAGTAAACTCAATTAGTTATACATCCTTGTTAGATGCATGTCTGTCGAAAGTTGAGTGTCAGGTGTCGAGTGTCGAGTGTCCGACACGGGTACTTCACATATTTAGAGGAGTCCAGGTAACATATCTAGAAGAGTCCAGGTAACATAGGTTAGCATTCTGAAAAAGAGAGAAGAGGGAAAAAGCATAGAGAAGAAACAATTATGAGAACTCAAGCCTAGCTAGTCTGGCTAATCCTTTAATTTCAGCACTTCTAATTAAAAGGTCAACTGCCTCTTTGTAGTACAATAGTCACACAACAGACTGATTGGAGGTCCATGTACGTCCCAGTTTCTTCTGTATTATTACGGAATATGAGGGTATAAGCAGCAAAATGTAATAATGTTTGCATCTCTCTTAAAAATAAAATACAGTATACCTTAGTATAATTTTATAGTTTATCTGTCCTTTTACAGTTTCACACAGAAGGTAGAAAGCTTAGTAGAAACAAAGTCTGTAATTGAGGTTAGGAATAAACACTAATTGGGCCATGTCAATCTGAAGATGGGATGTTTGAAAGTCTATTATCACCATAATTTTAATAGGCATGTTTCTCTGTTGTTTATTTCAAATGTGTATGCGACTAGCATATTTTGGGACTTATCTTTGGAAAAATACTAGAATTATTGGTGTCAGAAATTAACTAATGAACTCAAAAAACACATCTGGTCAAACTAAAATAGGAGACATAAAACTCCCTTATTGTCTTGGTTCCTCAAGTCTGACAATATTTTCCATATAATTATCTTTGAATGTCAAGTGCAGGTTTCCTGCTTTTTGTTTTTTTTTTTTTTTTTTTGCATATTATGATATTATATTATTGTTGACAATCCTTCATCCATTTTTTTCATCTGAACAAAACTGTCAAATTAGTCAGGAGTTGCTCAAGCCGTAATGTTATGGCTTAGACTGGATATTAGTTGATCTATTTCTACGCTGTTATCATGTGAGTTCTAGTAAAAGTTTGATCCGCAATTTGCAGGGTACGGTTCCATTATGGTCATCCTGATATATTTGACAGAATCTTCCACATAACAAGGGGTGGCTTAAGCAAAGCTTCCAAAATTATTAACTTGAGTGAGGACATATTTTCAGGTAAACTATTTATTCTTCAAAAGATGACAAACTTTTAAGATGGTTGGTTAATTGTGTAAATCTTTTCAGGTTTCAATTCAACTCTACGTGGTGGATATGTAACACATCATGAATATATACAAGTAGGCAAGGGGCGTGACGTGGGAATGAATCAGATATCTCTTTTTGAGGCTAAGGTTGCAAATGGAAATGGAGAGCAGACACTTAGCCGTGATGTTTATCGGCTTGGACGCCGGTTTGATTTCTATAGAATGTTGTCATTCTACTTTACTACAGTTGGTTTCTACTTTAGTAGCATGGTATGTTAATCAAGTTAATCTTCTTGAACTAAGATACGTTTCTCTGCATAGTTTCTTAGTCATATGAAAAATTTCATGTCTTGACAGATGAATGTGATTATGTTGCCGTTACAAAATTAAGTTACTAGGTTGCATTAGCCGTGGTACAGACTTTTTTTTTTGAGGGACTAGGTCGTGATAAGCTGAATTGGAACCCTCAGTCGGGAAGTGATTCTTGAGTTGACCAAGAAAAAGAACAAAAATGGAAAAGCAAAATAACTTAATGTGCATTCATGGGAGTTGGGGGAGGGCTTGTGTCAATGCAATATTAGTTTCAGGCCTACCCGTTGACTTTACTTAGTAAACTGGTATTTAAGTTTTTTTTTTTTTTTTTTCCTTCTTTTTCTTCTGGTTTACCCTGTATCCTTTGTTTAGTAGGTAATGCATAGCCTCCATCTTTTTGTTCTGGTTTAGTATGAATTCTTAAATTTTCTATTAATTATATTGAGTGAAAGTTGATTGCTAGTGTTTATTGTCTAGTTAACCCGGCCAACATCTTCCCCCTTCCCCCTCCCAACACCTACACCCACAAAATGAGAGAGAGAGAGAGAGAGAGAGAGAGAGAGAGAGAGAAGTGCCCTAAAAAAAACTGTTTGATGTCCTTTGTTTCAAGGTGGTTTCTGTTTATGCAATTCATGGAGAAAAATTAACAAAAAAATCTACTGTAATATTATTATTATTATTATAATAATAACTATTATTGTTGTTACTATTATTATTACGATTCCCACTGCCACTAATGCAACCCGCTCATGAGCTACGGTACTGCCCACCCCTTGAAGCTGGTTGTGGGTTTGAAAGTTTCAATCTTTTGACCTTCCTTTGTGGGTGGAGGCTGGATGCCAGGCCACAGGGTTATTGTCAGCTCTTTTCCTTTCTATTTCATACTTGTGCATACCAAGGAATTCTCCTTGCATTCAGTATATGAATATAAGTCTAGAGCTTGAAGCGAATCTCATGTTTTTCCAGGTTACAGTGCTTACTGTGTATGTGTTCTTATATGGACGTTTATATTTGGTATTGAGTGGGTTGGAAAGGAGAATCTTGGAGGATCCAACCATTCGTCAAAGCAATGCCCTTGAAGAGGCTCTGGCGACCCAGTCCGTCTTTCAGCTGGGATTGCTACTGGTGCTGCCAATGGTTATGGAAATTGGTTTGGAAAGAGGGTTTCGCACTGCCCTCGGTGATTTTGTTATTATGCAGCTGCAGCTGGCCTCTGTTTTCTTTACATTCCAGCTTGGAACAAAAGCACATTATTATGGCAGAACAATATTGCATGGAGGTTCCAAATACCGAGCTACTGGCCGCGGATTTGTTGTTTTCCATGCGAAGTATGCTGATAACTACAGGATGTACTCACGAAGTCACTTTGTGAAAGGGTTAGAGCTGGCTATACTATTGGTTGTTTATCAAGTCTATGGGCAATCATATCGCAGTTCAAATTTGTATTTGTTCATCACTTTCTCCATGTGGTTCTTGGTTGCTTCCTGGTTGTTTGCTCCTTTTGTTTTCAATCCATCTGGATTTGACTGGCAGAAAACAGTGGATGACTGGACGGACTGGAGGAGGTGGATGGGAAATCGTGGTGGTATTGGTATCCAAACTGATAAAAGTTGGGAATCATGGTGGGATGGAGAACAGGAACACCTGAAACACACAAATATAAGGGGAAGGGTGCTTGAGATAATCCTTGCATTTCGCTTCTTCATTTACCAATATGGAGTTGTCTACCACCTTGATATAGCTCATGACAGAAAATATATTCTGGTATTTCTCTAGAAAAGAAGATATGTTCTCTTGTTTTATTATGTGTCAGTTCCCATATAACGACCGAGTAAATGTAATTTCCTTGCAGGTTTATGGACTTTCTTGGGTTGTAATGGTAATTGTTCTAGCGGTCTTAAAGGTATGCTCGTTGAATCCTTGAATATGAAAAGTGAATTATCATACAATCCATCTATATATGGAAACAAAGATTTTGTTTTTCTTCTGCCCTTTTGATTTCTTGCACACTAACAGTTGGGTATTGTTTTTTAGCTAACATTTGCTATGGAGTTCATACACCTTCACTACAAGAAATAAAATATAATTTTGTTCCTAGTGAAACGGCCATAAGGTTTCCGGTTCATGAAATGCCAATATGAAGCATTAATGGATCAACGATATTCTATTTTTCAAACAAAATTTTAGTTTTTCTCTCAAAAGTCCAACGCTTTGAATATTGTCGATCCATTAATGCCTTTACAAGATCATTAATGGATCATCTATACAATATCGTCTATTCTATAGCCCAACGCATCAAAAGAATAACATATGTTGGTACAAATCTAGAATCTCTCATAAATGATGTTTCTTAAAAAGAAAAAGAGAAAATTTAGAGTGTATTCCTTATTATCATTATTATCTTGGTGAATTTTTAGTTCTTTTTTTTTGTTGGGATCTTTCTTGTCTTTAGAGTTATATAAACTTTTCTTGGATAACATTAATTTATTTGACATTATTTTTTGACTTTTTGGTTGACTTTATTTATTCACTGGGACCATGCATTGTTTCGTGTGAATGTATAATCAGAAAAAACATAGGTTTTAAGTTTATGTTTCAAAACATTTCCATGTATTTCCGTATTCTTTTTGTTGCTTCTCTTATGTTCCCAAAATGTTTCTGTTTTTGTGCTAATGAAACCATTCACCTACATGAAAATTTGATCCTTGCTCGAATATACCTTGATCAACATCATTTGGTCCGATATTTTACTTGTGTGGGTAATGTGTGTTGCTTTCAGATGGTATCAATGGGCAGACGTAGGTTTGGTACCGATTTTCAGCTCATGTTCAGGATTCTTAAAGCACTTCTATTCCTGGGCTTCATATCTGTAATGACAGTCTTATTTGTAGTATGCGGCCTCACTGTAAGGGACTTATTTGCTGCTCTCCTCGCCTTCATGCCCACAGGGTGGGGCCTTCTGCTAGTAAGTTCAAAATTCTGCATTTCTAAAAGTTAGTGCACAAATCTTGCAAGATTTTACGATCAACTTGAAGTAAGACCAGAAAAGACCAATTACTTCAGAATCATCTTTCGGTAGTAAGCAAATCTGAATATGGGAAAACTTTCCATTCAATTTTGTATAGATGATCCAATTATTGTTTAATTCAAAAACTGACAACATACACTCTCTCACCGTATTATGAATTCTTTTAATGAGGTTTCAAAATAACAAGATAACAAAATTAAGGAACCAAAATACATGCCAAATTTTTGGTAGAAACATTAAGGTTTGAATGTCTCGTGTTGCCCATTTTCCTTCGTCAACACTTTGAATTTTCTTGATATTGATAAGTCCCTAATCTATCAAAGTCCACTAGCAAAGATGCAATATTTGTAGCTGTAGTTTTTGTGCTGACTTCCATTGATATAAGCAACAAAATGCTATGCTATATGGCACGTCTCGTACTTGTGCTTATAAAGCATAGAGGACTGTTGAAATGCAGTAATCGTGGCATTTTTTTGTTTATTAAGATTTGTAAGACATCTAGAATTAATTTTTGTTGTTTTTGTTTCATGTTCTATTATTTTACTTCTCTCAATGTATTTATACTATTTGCTAACAGGTTTTATTTTTCTTATGCTTTTACGTTGTTGTTTCAAGATTGGTCAAGCATGTAGGCCGTGTTTGAAAGGCATAGGGTTTGGATTATGGGATTCAGTAATGGAGCTGGGAAGAGCATACGAGTACATAATGGGAGTGCTAATATTCATGCCCGTAGTCATACTATCATGGTTCCCATTTGTATCTGAATTCCAAACGCGCCTGCTCTTCAATCAAGCTTTCAGTAGAGGTCTCCAGATATCGATGATTCTTGCTGGGAAGAAAGACAAGACGAGCGCTTCCAGTTGAAAACTTCTCATAACTGCTCACTCTTGTTTTTCTTCGTTAAAAGACTCCTTGTCATAATTAGCAACTGATTACTTATTCCTTAGATGATCCAATAGCTATGGTTATCTTTTCAATAGCGTTGGTTGGAAGTGAGGAAATTATTTCCAACTGATTTTTATTTCGACTTTTTGCTATTCATTGCAACGAAATCCTATTTTTTACTTGCGTCATGTGCTAAGGTATTTATTAATATATGTTTCTTATCTTAAGATTGTGCTTAACATATATGAATTTTCGTGAACATAAGTTTTCGAATGGATTTATTTTGTCCTCCCACGGCCTAAAATGGATTGTAAATGAAGCCTTTGTACCACTTGGGGATTTGTATTCCTTGAGTGCGATGGAGTCCCATTCATGTTTCACATGCATGTTTGGTTTGAAAGGAGTGCTTTTTGAACTTTTAGAAGTTTTGGAGTTGTCACCTGACATTTGTGGCTGGTGTGTTGATCTAAAATAATGTGTTTTGTAATCGTGAATGTTCTCTTTTGTGTTTTTTTTTTTTTTTGGTTTAATTATAAAAACATGATTTTACATGTTATACTGCTTTTGAAAGGACATCTTTTGCTTTAAAGGCATTTATGCTTGTTATGAAAGGCCATTGTTTGGTTTGACTGCATCTTCTCTGACCCTTTTCGAATCAGATGTCGAATGACATGCAATAGACACATGCTATTATGAAATGGACAACTCCATTGGCAGACACAACAGCAGCGTCCAATCGATTCATCGGCAAATCTGCTTGTGTAGATGTTGGTATGCTTAACAATAAGTAAATTGAGATACCATTATATGTATATATATATGTTCCCATCACGAAAACCAGAAAGTTAGAAGTGAGACTTTAACATAGCTCTTGTAAAGATGAGCCAAGAACCTAACCGAAGTCAGTGTTGTGTTCAACTCGGTCAGTTAGAGGATTGCTTGCTTTGCTTTCTGCCATCTGTCTTTTACTTGTCCTTCTTCTCTTAGCAAAGTGGGCTCAAGTCGCACTTTTGGCTGTCTACAGCCGAGGCTTAGGCTTAGGGACTATAGTCAGCCGCTTTCCCTATAGTCATGTTGGGAAGCAATTAAGCAACCCAGTCTAGAAATTGACATCGTATCCTATTGTTGCAACCTCTTAATCAAGAAACCCTAAATTATCATCATCATCAGCAGCGGCATTTATTTTATATATAATATCAGTTGTGTAGAGCTGTGTAGTGTACTGCCTTGAAAGTTTAAAACAAATATGCAGAGTACAGTGTATGCAGTTATGTAGGTATACTCAAAATGTAAGTATTTTGACCGAGTCTGTCTGTGAATGGTATCCTTTGACTGTTTACGTTTCCGTTTTGGGAACAGTTCAAACATAGCTCTGACTAGTTTGATTGCTAGCAGATTTTCTTTGAAAATAGCTTTGATTTTATGAAAATTTGTCGTGATTGAGAAGAGAACTCAGACTTTTTGAGCGTAGTTTGATTTGATTTGCTTTTGAAAACCCATTTTTGACTGCTTTAGAAAGGCTATATTGGTAATCACTCCATTGGGGATGTTTTGAACGCGTTTTAAAAACACCACCAGGGAAATCAAATTTGTGACATGTAATGAATTTTGACTGAGTCTGGAAATAGCATTCAGACTGCCTAAGTATAATGCAAGCACAGGAATTAGGCCAAGCATAGTGGGAGCGGGATGGACTAGAAAGACTGTTTTCTAAATAAGTGTTGCTTATGGGATATTGATTCTGCTGCTTTTCAAAAAAAGGCTTTGCTAGTTTGGATTACTTTTAAAAACAAATTTGCTTTTTGAAATACTGATTTTGGAAAAAAATTGCGATCCGACCTGAGAAGCGACCTCATATTGTCTTCATATTTCAACGATGCGAGAATCATGTCAAATGGAATTTGGGCCGTCAAGAAGCAACAACCATTACAGAGTTTCCCTATACAATAAAAGGCTGTCAAAAGATCATAGTTCTCTAACCATGTCCTAGCTTATGCTGAAAGTTTGTTTTTGAAGAGTTGTTTTTTAACAATTGAATGCAATTTTGAGTTAGATTATATCGAAAAAGGTCCACTTGTCCACGCAGTAGTGCCCCGAGTCTCATCTCTCAGTTAGATCCCGGTTCGTGCCATTTTCGTGTCACTTTGAGAGACTAGAGCAATGTCCTAAGTCTGGTTTTCTAAAAAGGGTCTGTTTGTCCATAGAGGAACCCGTTGTTTCCATATTGAGGGTTCGCCCAGCGGTAACCATAGAGCATATGCATACAAGTTCAGGACAAAAATTTTGTTTGTTTTAAAAATGTGCTTTTTCTGCGATTATGAAAGCTTATGCTGAAATCTTGTATTTATGATAAGGAGGGTACGCCTTATAACAATACAACATACATACAGAGATTCAAGAGTAGAAGTAGAAATACATGCTATGTATGCTTAAGGTATGTTTACTTGGGGCAATTTTTGAAGATTTTCGACTTAGACGGAGTGTCTATTTGGAGTCGGCATTCGGGTAACGTAACAGCTTAGGCGGAGGTTGTTTGGAACCACAAACAGGCTGGTTCACGCAGTTGGAATGTCTACTTTGATGATGCTATAAAGTCTCATGTCTTTGAGCAAAATAAGGATGAGCCATGTGTCTACACAAGATGCAACGGAAATATGGTGGTATTTTTGGTGTTATCTGTTAATGATATCCTACTAATTAGGAATGATGTGAGAGTGTTGTTAGCAGTTAAAGTGTGGTTGTCTCATGAAGGACTTGGGAGAAGTTAACTACATCATTGGGATTAAGTTTTTGCGAGATCATAAGAATAAGTTGTTAGGCTTATCTTAGGTTACATACATAGATAAGATTTTGGTCAAGTATGCAATGCATAATTCCAAGAAATATTTCTTACCTTTTAGGCAAGGAATTGCTCTATCCAAAGATCAATGTTCTAAAACACGTGATTATGAAGAGTTCACGAGGACTGTTCCTTATATTTCGGCTGTAGGAAATCTCATGTATGCTATGCTATCTACTAGACCAGACATGTACTTTGCAGTGGCATGGTCAACAGATATCAATCAAATCCAAGAACCGAGCACTGGATTGTTGTAAAGCATATTCTCAAGTACCTGTGATGGACCATGGACTTTGTGCTTGCATATGGTGGGAGTGACAGCCTAGTACCACTAGGTTTTACAGATTCTGATTTTTAGTCGGATAAGGATTAAAGAAAGTCAACATCGGGTTATGTGTTTACCTTAGGTGGTGGAGCCATAAATTGGAGGAGTGTGCAATCTGGTATTGGTTATTCCACCATGAAAGTTGAGTATATAGCAGCTTCAGAAGCGGTTAAGGAGGTTGTTTGGCTCAGAAACTTTCTCTTGGAGCTTGGAGTGGTACCACTGGCGAAGAGCCCTATTATTCTTTATTTTGATAATACCGAGACAATCGCTCAGTTCAAGGATCTAAAAGACCACAAGAAAGGAAAGCACATTGAGCGGAAATATCACATTATTTGGGAGATAGCTCAAAGAAGAGATATAAAGGTGAACAATATTGCATCAACAAAGAACCATGTAGATCCTTTCACGAAGACTTTTGACTGTGAAAGTTTTTGAGACTCACGTTGAGGGCATGGGTCTTAGATTTGATAGGTCATGACTTTAGGACTAGTGGGAGATTGTTGGATTTTTGTATGAGCCCTTAGTGGCTATGGTTATGACATTTGAGTATTAGTTTGTATGATTCTCTCCCATTTACATTCGTTCATACTATTTTATGCAATTATTAAATATACATGAGATGTATGGTGTCTTGGATTTACATTTTAGGTGGACCACGTGTATGATGAGTTTTATACACAGAAAGATGTGATTCTTCTAGTTACTTGTATATCCAAACTGAGTTCATAGTTAGAGTGAGTCTGGACAACACTTTTGGTTGGCTATATCACATGTAACCCCTAAATTGGTAGGATGTTTTTTCTTGACCATTGGAGTGGGACTCTTGGTTAGTGTGTTGTGTGTTAGGAGTACATTGAACTAGATCAGGGTAAGTACACATTGCCACAATTGTCAATGGTCGTATCACTTCTTACAACTCTACTAATTGCAAATTAAGTCTTAATCCTGAAAGGTTAAAGTACTCAAGTTCTTGGTGGTGTGCACTTTGACTTATCAATGAGTGAGACTTCTGTATGGTCACTGCCTCAATATCTTGAGTGTACATTGTTGGGGCTCGGAAACTTGTAATCTCAAGAAGGTTACCACACTCTAATGAGATAGATATTCTCTTGACTTAGTCTTTCATTTGATCGCTGCTGAAATGCCGTGTTTTTTTTTTTTTTCATATGCTATTTATATTACTTTATTTATTTTTAAAAGGACTTTTAGAAAGTAAATAATTTACAGTGATCAATAGTTGTCAGATTGAATAGTCTTAGAGAAGATGTAAATGGGTCAAGCTAACCGTTCTTTAGCTTTGTGCCAATTTACGAATACCAGTAGTGGGAATTTTTCTTTTTGGTAATTACTGGGACATGAGCGTTGACGTAATTTCCATTCTTGAGAGGTCTATTAGCCAAAAATAGCAACCAAGAGGGGGGTGAATTAGGATTTAAAAACTTTATAGTAATAATCACAGATTAATAATGAATGAATAATGAAACATTAACACAATGCAAGGTATATATATGTAGACAGATTATGATAATGTAGTGAATGAAAAATAGAGCATAAAAGAAAGAGACAACAAAGATTTACAGAGGTTTGGCCCAATCATTTGCTTATGTTCTCTCTCGAAAGTATTCTCCACTATGTAAAAGCCCTTACATAGCTTGCTAGTTGCTTAGTGCTCAGCTTACTCTTGTTACAGGAGTTCTACCTGAACTCTCAATCCTAAATGATGTTGCCGAAGATCACTCAATCTTACAAGTGTATTACTCAAGCTATACTCAAGCTCACAAGGTTTATAACCTCAGTCAATTATGATACAAGGATTTGATACAAAGGATAAACTCTCCAAATAGTAGATAAAGCAAGTTTTAGCTCATACAACAAATCCCTAAATGAATAAAAATAGAGTATATGATGTAATTAATGAATCTTCACTTCTAGCACTTGATCTTGTGTTCTTCAACCATATAAATGAGTTGAGAATCTTCTATATATAACCATCCTTCAATTCTAGACATTAGAGATGATTTTGGAATATTATAATACAGAATCAGACTATCAAGTCATTCTAAAAATATGACCGTTGCACCCAAATTTTACTGTTTTGAGGCAAGGTGACGACACTAGTATTTGAGGTGTCGAACATTTGAGCAATTCCTATCAAATCAGTCTTTGAAAGTGTCGACCATATTTTCATGGTATTGACCATTCTTTGAGTTATTTTTCTTTATTTTCTTACTGTCTTCAAGGTGTCGACAAGGTCTTTAGCATAAGACATAAGGATAATAACTTTTCACTGTGTCAACCATATCTTAATGTGTTGAATATAGTACCGAGCATAATCTGAGCAAGTTGAACCTTAAGCAAGGTGTCGACCATATGTGTAGGGTGTCGACAATATCTATGCAATTTTCTTCTTTTGAGGATTAAGGGTCTTCAGCAACGTGTCAACCATATTTGTATGGTGTCAGCATGTTGGTCTTCAAATATATTTGAAATCCGTTATTGTGTTAGCACTTCTGTTTGCACTTTAGTTTTTAATAATTGATTACATGTCAACTTGAAAACTTTTCAAATGATCTTGCTTGAGTGCTTTGATTCTCTGAATAACTTCTTGAATCCTCATAACATCTTTAGTCACTTTGAAACCAAATTAATCTAATATGTTTCTCTATCAATCTTCAAGTTCTTCTATCCACCAAAATATGCTTCCAAAGCTTGTCTTCTTTTCATCAATGAATGTTTATCATCTTGAGCATATGATTACCTAAGTAATTTTTTTGTTAGGTACTCAACCAATAAACTCAACCATGTTATCATTGACTCATATTATTATCTGCCACATGATTTTGTTATTATCAAAATCAATATAGAGGTCAACCTTGAGTCAACAATTTTCATCTTTTTAATGATGATAAAATCTTAAAAATATATGCATAATAAGCTTGAAGTAATCAGAATATATATGATTCAGAAACTAAA
>CM065386.1:39822500-39877500 GCA_033060915.1 Euryodendron excelsum
GTTACTAAGAATGATAACATTTGATGTGCCTGATATTATGTGGTGAGCTAAGTTGTACGCTTACCAGATATGATACATTATGCTCATGATAAGTCATGTCATGCTTTAATAATTCCTTCTACAACACGCCTACCTCTCTTCTTTAACATTATGTTTTAGAAATAATAAAATGTTTTAATACAAAAGCCTATGCCTCATGTGATTTTAAGATTTCACTTATATGTCTCTAAGTTCATGTCACATATGCATAAAGGTACCCCTATTGCCATGTACATGAAATATAAATGTTAGTCCGTAGTATTTTATGCTCATGCATTATTGTTATTTACTAAGCATTAGCTTACGTTTTCTAAAAATGTTTTCAGGTGACCAAACTAGGAGGCCTTAAGGGAGGCCCATTACGTGGATATTTGAACTGCGGCTCACATCCTTATGTTATGTACCAACATAGGGATTGGGCCCTAATGTTTTGTAATATTATAATGTTATAATTGTGGTGGCATTTGATAGGCCCATCTTATGAAATGTTTATGTTTTGGAGATTAGGCACCACTCTGCTATGTATGACACATGTTTTACTTTATGTTTATAAAAGTTTTAATTCCAAAATTATGTATCCTTTAAATATAAATGCATGGATGTTCAACCGGGTTATGAAATGCAGCATTGGGTAGCCAAGCTACTGGCCAGTCATGCACTCTAAATCCGTACAGGCCAGATCTGGGGCGTGACAAATTTATTATGTAAAAAACCCATGGTCTCCATCACTAGTTTATAAATGAAGTAATTTTATTCCATATGTTGGTTTTAGTACTAATCTCTCCATCGAATGGAATAAGTTGTAAACTCACTGAGTATAAACTCCAGTAGTTGTTAGCATTAGGTCAACTCTCCATTTGAGTAACTTATTACTGGATAATAGGTCTAGAATTTGGTGATGGTATACACTTAACTATAAATAATAATATCCTCATAATCTGAGTCACTACTATTATTTATAGGACCAAAGCTAAGTCAGCTATTTAATTTTACTTGGCATAGTCACTTGCCTAGATAGTAAAATTAATAAGTATTGACCTGTCTAGATAAATGTTGAATAGTAGACGACCTCCCATTGAGGCATGCAATATACAATATATTAGGTTGTTGCCAAATTCTTTTAAAATATTGGTAGAAGGAACCATATTTTAATGATTGAATTCTAAGTTTATTATTGCCTATCATATTTTGTTATAATATGTGATTCTCAGGATTAAAATGGCTTTCAATCCATTTGTTGTTATTCTCAAAGAAAACAAACTGATTGGACCAAATTATATTGACTAGAAAAGGAACTTGAATATTGTGCTAACTACAGAAGAGTATAAGTTTGTGCTCATAGAGGTCTGTCCACAGTAGCCTGATGAGCGGGCAACTGATGAGGAAACTCGGGCTTACTAGAAGTAGACAAAGGCTGATGAGATGTCGCGATGTTATATTTTGGCATCCATGTCGAATGTTTTGTAACATCAGTATCAGGCTATGCCTATGACATGATGACAAGCCTCAAAAAAATGTTTGGGGATTAGAATCGTGTTGCTAGGCTGATTACCATGAGAGATTGATGAACACGAGTATGGTTGAAGGGACCTTAGTAAGGGATCATGTTCTGAAGATGATGAGTCTTCTAAATGAATTAGAGATCCTTGGGGCTAAAATCAATGGGGAAACCCAAGTCGATATCATTCTCCAGTCGCTACATGATTCCTTTAAGCAGTTCTGCTTGAACTACAATATGAATAAGTTCTCTTAGTCAATAGCAGAACTTCTTAAAGAGCTTCAAGTAGTTGAGGGCATCATCAAGGAGCCACTTATTGCTCTTATTAGTGAGAAAGGTTCTACTTCTAAACCAAAAGAAAAACAGAAGCAGAAAAAGGTTCAGAAACATAAAGTAGTTCCCTAGACACCTCATAAGCCTTAAAGAGGAGTGAAAAAGCCCAATGGCAAGTGTTTCATCTGCAAGCAATTAGGGCACTGGAAGTTGCAATGTTTGGTTTTTCTAGCCAAACAATACAACAAAGGTAAATCTCATTCACTAGTAGTTGAAACATGTTTAGCGATATTATCTACTGGAACATAGTGTGTAGATATGGGAGCCACTAATCATATATGTAATTCTTTGTAGGGGTTCCACCAAACCCGCTAGCTTAGTAATGGAAAGATTTACATATTTATGGGAGATGATATGAGATTGTTAGCAATTACAATAGGAAATATTAGTATTTTTTTTTTTTTTTGGTAGAGATAGGATTTTAGTATCAAAAGACTCTTTATGTACCTTTCATTAGAAAGAATTTGATTTTAGTTTCTATATTGGTTAATAATGGATATTTCATTTATTTTAGTAACTCAGTTGTTATTAAGTCAAATAAATGTTTTATCTGTTCTCGTATATTGGTGGACGGTTTTTATATTATTAATCACATCTCCACTGCACTGTAACTAAATGAATTGAATAACATTATTATACTACCATGTAAAAGAAAGCAACCTTCTGAACTTAACCAAACCTATCTTTGGCACCTACGCCTAAGTCATTTTAATCTGAGATGAATTTCTAAACTGGTTAAGGATAGGCCATTAGGTTCACTAGAAGTTGAGACACTGCCAGTTTATGAATCCTGCTTGAAAGGTAAGATGACCAAATAGCCATTTTCGGCTAAAGGCAATAGGTCAAAAGAAGTATTGGAATTAGTTCACTTTGATTTGTGTGGCCCCATCGATGTCCAGGCTATAGGTGGCTATGAGTATTTTATTACTTTCAATGATAATTACTCAAGGCATGAGTATATTTATCTAATGCGCTGTAAGCATGAATGTTTTGAGAAATTCAAAGTCTTTAAAGCAAAAACTGAGAAACGTCATGGTAAATGTATCAAGACATTATGATTTGATTGTGGTGGCCGGTACCACTTGGGAGAATTTATGGATTACTTATCAGATGAGGGAATTGAGTCCTAATTGTCTACACCAGGTATGCCACAACAGAATGGTTTAGCAGAAAAAAAAAAAACAAAACTCTTATGGATATGGTCAGATCTATGATGTGTTATTCAGATTTCCTTAATTTGTTTTTGGGCCATGCATTTGAAACAGCAGCATAGATTCTAAACTCGATACCATCTAAGTCAGTACCTACTATTCCCACAGAACTATAGAATGGGAGCAAGCCTAGTCTACGACATGTTCGGATATGGGGTAGTCCAGTCCACGTATTGAAAGGGAAAGCAGATAAGTTGGAATTGAGAACGGATATATGTTTCTTTGTTGGGTACCTTCGAGGAACGAAAGGTGGTTCATTTTATTGTCCTAAAGATCAGAAGGCCATTATTAGCACCAATAACTGATTCTTAGAAGAGAACTATGTAATAAACCACAAACCTAGAAGTAAGATTGTTCTAGAAAAAATGAGAGGAGATAGACCAACACATACTTCTTCAATACCTACAGTACAAGAAGAAGCACCATACGATAGAGTCATTGATATCTCATTACCTCATTGTAGTGGGAGGAAGGTTGTGACTCAAGCTGATACTGAAACCCAGCATGCGGATATCATCAACACGTTGGTTCCACAACCAAGGCATGATGATGGTGCATAAGGATTAGAATCAGTAGAGTAATTCACTTGTAATATACAAACACATGTCGTGCCTTATCGTAGTGGGGGGCTTATACGCCAACCTAATTAATATACGTTCTTGGGAGAGTCTTATGACAGGATCCCTGATGAACTGGATACCAAACTTGTTAACTACAATAAAGCACTTCAAGATAAAGATGTAGAATTCTAGACAAAGGCTATGAAATCAGAGATGAAGTCTATGTACTCTAATTAAGTTTGGAATCTTGTAGAACCACCCGAAGGAATAAAACCCATCAGATGCAAGTAGATCTATAAGAAGAAGAGAGGAGCAGACGGGAAGGTGGAAACCTTTAAGGCTAGGCTTGTTGCAAAAGGGTTCACTCAGAAAGAGGGGATCAATTATGAGGAAACCTTTTCACCGGTAGCCATATAGTCTATTCGGATTCTCTTACCCATTGTGGCTCATATCCATTACAAAATTTAGCAAATGGATGCCAAAACAGCTTTCCTTAATGGAAGTCTTGATGAGTGTATCTATATGATGTAACCAGATGATTTTATAGAAAAAGGCCAAGAGCACATGGTGTGCAAGCTTAAGAAGTCCATTTATGGACTTAAGCAATCGTTTGGGTCTTGGAACACTTGTTTTGATCAAACCATTAATTCTTATGGTTTTGATTAATGCATTGACGAGTCGTGTGTGTACAAGAAACGTAGTAAAAACGTGGTGGTGTTCTTGGTACTGTATGTGGATGATATCTTGCTCATCGAAAATGATGTGGGGGTCTTATGTTTGGGGTTATTCGGACAGTTCAATATAAAGGACTTAGGAGAAGTTGGTCACATCCTTGGGATCAAGCTTTTGCGAGATCATAAGCATAGGATGCTAGGCTTATCACAAGCTATTTATATCGATACAATTCTTGCCCGTTTTAGTATACAGTATTCCAAAAAAGGGTTCCTTCCTTTTAGACATGAAATTTCTCTAACCAAGGATCAGTGTCCTAAGACACCGATTGAGGTATCGAACATGAAGGCAGTCCTTATGCATCAGCAGTGGAAAGCCTCATGTATGCTATGCTTTGCACTAGACTTGACATTTTCTTTGCCGTAGGCATAGTCAGTAGATATCAGTCGAACCTAGGGTGGGAACATTGGACTGCAGTGAAGAAAATAATCAAGTACTTGAAAAGGACTAGGGAGTGTATGTTAGCTTACTAGGCAGATAGTCTAGTACCCCTTGGGTAAACAGACTCAGATTTTCGATCAGATAAGGATTTCAAGAAATCGACCTTGGGAAATGTGTTTACCCTAGGAGGTGGAGCCATTAGTTAGAGGAGTATCAAGCAATCATGTGTTGCTGATTCCACCAAGGTTGAATATCTGGCAACCTCTGAGGCAGCCAAGGAGGCTGTTTGGCTCAAGAACTTTCTATTGAATCTAGAAGAGGTACATTTAATATAATCGCCTATTACACTTTATTGTGATAATAGTGGGCCGGTTGCTAACTCGAAATAACCTAGGACCCATAAGAGGGCAAAACACATTGAGTGTAAGTCTCACTTGATACGAGACATAGAGGCCAGAGGTGATGTAATGGTTACTAAGTTTATATCAGCAGACAACTTGCCAAACCCTTTTATGAAGAGCTTACCAGCCAAGACTTTTCATAGTCATTTAGAGGGGATGGGACTTCGATGCACTACTACATGGCTTTGAGTCTAAGTGGGAGATTATTAGGGATTTATACTAAAAGACATGCTTTGTGTAATGGCTTTAGTATTTATTAATAAATTAGTTATTCTATTTTAATGAGAATTTATGTAAGCAATGTTTGCCTTTCATAATTTATTTAATGATTATGTAGGTGTGTCTTTTATTCTATATAGTAAATGATTTGGCGTGTAGAGTACGACTTACACACGAAAGATTAGATTATTAGTTCTTATGTAATATAAACTTATTGTTCACAATCTTAGATGGAACTAGATACACTATCAGTAGGACTGTAGCACAAGGTTTTAATAGATTTATCTTGACTATGGGAACGGTATAGTTTTAACTCCTTGCACTAGTACACTTTGTGTGTATTGAACAGGATCGTGTTGAAGTAATTGTTTTTAAACTGACTATATAAAACAATTAATACCTCTTGATTATTATGAGTGCTTATACTGTTAATCCTAATACAATAAATAGACATTGCATGTACTCTTTATTGTTTTGATTCACAGAAGAGTGAGATTTTTTGTAGGTCAATAAACTCAGTGAGTTGGACAATAACATTACATGTATGGTAAATATTAATTATTGATGGATTCCACATCCCAGTATAGGGATTGATGATATCCCCTTGAGAAAGATTATAAGTTTTAATTATGTTAAACCTTGTAGGTGGATTATAAATTCGACATATCAAATAAGTTAAATGGAAGGTCTCAAGAAATTAAGTAAGTCTATTAAATTTAATTGTTAGTAATTTAATTTAATAGACGGTATCCATAATCTTAACATGGGGAGATAAATAAGCACTTAATATTATGGAGCTTGAAATATAATTCCTAGTATGATAGGGAGTGCAATTATAATTCATTAGTAGTATAAATTATAATTTACGTAAGTAGGGATTAATCTTGGTTGGATTAGGAATCCTTATTTGCATAAGAAACCCTAGTTATATTAAACCTATGGTTCCTATTGTAGCCTCTATATATATGTACTCTAAAAGTAGCTAGGGTTACATTTACTCATAATTGAGAGATACACGTTTTTGTGAAAGAAATAAACCCTAGCAACTGCGAGTCCACTCTCTTTGGAGTAAGACTTGTACAAGGGATACAACAGAAGTTTAAAAGTTGAGTTCTAGTAGTTGATTCATGCTTCTTGTTATTATTGTTTGCTGTTTGAGATCAAAGCAAAAGGTTTTCAAAATTGATGCCTGTTACTATTTGGGATCAAACCAGAGAAATCTCCAATGTATGATTCTAATCACGTAGATTAGTCTCTGTTAATCAGATCATAATTTTTTTGTAGTATGCGTATTCACTATAGTCGAGCCATGGAAAATTTCTCAATCCCCAACAAGAACATCTATTTGCTCATTTCTAGTAGTTGTTATCATTGGAATTCTGAAAAATTCTGATTTGATTTAGTAAGAATTGTACCTTCGCCTTGTTGAAGCTCTAGAGATGAGTTGAGCTTAGGGAGTCATGAGAGACTATTCTGGTTGAGAGGACTAGTGTTACTGGTGAGGAGAGGGTGGCCTCGCTAGGGCTACTCGAGAAGATGCCTCAGATGAGGTTGTTGGAGATGTTAAGACTGCCCCTGTCAAAGTTGATGCTGAGGTTGAGGTTTATGAAGCTTTTTGAGGAGGCCTATAAAGGGGCTGTTGGTTAAGAGGCTTCTTAGCGAGACTCCTAAGGATACTTTTGGCAGGGCTAGTGCTAGAGATGCTTGAACTTGCTAGTTGGATGCCGGACAAATAGAGAGGTGGTTTGGAGAGACATGACCTTATATTTAGTAGCGTTGAGCTTGCGTCAACTCTGTTGACTGGGAGGAGTAATTCGAAGGTTGTTTTGTAGATACCAGGGATACATACTAGTTAGTTTATGACTCATGTTGAGGAGCGCTAATGGGCAATTACTTGTAATGTCCCGAACCTCTATTTATTTATATTAACGAGAATTTCTAGTATTTGCATTGTTTAATATTAATTATTGCCTTATTTGAGTCAAGAATGACCAATGGGAGCTTGTGTTGTAGCTTAAGCCTATAGGGTGAGACACATGGGATTATTTCCATGTGTGTCATTTTATACACTCTTATATAAACATAAAACAAACACACACACAGGGGCACCGGATCGCTTGAGAGAAGGAGAAAAGAAAAGAGAAAGAGGGTAAGGGAGATTGAAGGAGGAAGAGCTTGAAGGGAGGTGAATGAAGAGATTGAAGCCACTAGAAGACTTGGGCAAGCTTGAAGAAAGGTAGGGTTTCACCTCCTCTTATAATTACATATGTGTATGTATCTATCTTTGTGGGTTGTGTTATTAGATTGTTGTGGGTGACTCTTTTGAGTCCCAAAGTGGCTAAATATAGAGTATTGTAAACCCCATTGAAAGATTTGAGAGTTTGGGATGTGAAATCCTCAACTTATACAAGTTAGAGCTTAAATTCCTAAAACCCTAGATCCCTTCGATTTTCTTGTTTAAAGTGTTTGATTTTGTGTTATTGTGGTCTTACCCCCCCCCCCCCCCCCCCCCACCCCCCCCCCCGCCCCCCCCCCCACCCCCCCCCCCCCCCCCCCCCCCCCCCCCACCCCCCCCCCCCCCCCCCCCCCCTTGGGTCAATCTTTGGACTCGAGAAGCATTGGAAGAGTTTGTGAGAGTTTTGATGGAGTTTGGTTTTGATTTGAGTGAGGTTTGGAGATTTTTGGGTAAAAATCTGGATATTTCGCTTTGGAGTGGACTCCTCATTTTGTGGAGGCGACTCCTTGTCCCAGATAACTCCCAGAATTATTCCTTTAGCTTTGGAGTGGACTCCTTGATTTTTGGAGGCGACTCCTTGTCCCAGTGAACTCCCAGATTCATTCGTTTAGCTTGGGAGGCGACTCTTTATTTTTGGAGCCTACACTTTTATCCCAGTGAACTCCCAGATTTGTTCTTTCAGCTCAGGAGGCGACTCTTTAGTCTCCGGAGGTGACACTTTTGCCCAGATAACTCCCAGATTCATTTCTTCAACTCAGGAGGCGACTCCTTTGTTTCTGGAGCTGACACTTTCGTCCAGCCCCCGGTTTCACTTTCTAGCTCAGACACTATTTCGTAAAATGGGCATAACTTTCTCTAGGGAACTCGGATTGATGCACCGTTTGAAGCCTTGGATAGTAGACTCATAGATCTTTGTATCCATATAAATTTTGTACTCTAATTCCTTGTGGTTTGAGAGATATTGAATTTTGAAGTTGACCCAAAATTCTGCCAATAACATTCTTCTTCCAAAGTTTTAACCCATTTTCTACGGAGCATAACTTCTTCATCCGAAATGTGCTTTTAGCCTATGAACTATCAAATTAAAGCCCTTTAAGCCTATTTTCAAATGGAACTAAGCTAGAGTGCGAAATCTTCCTTGAGAGGTGGTTGGGACGTGATGAGGGAGTCGATGTTCCGGCTTTCATGTTCAAACCTCAACCTTATGTTCTCGTTTGGCGTTGTTGCCTTGCCTTAGAGTATTGTATTGATATTTCTATACTTCCATGTGCATTTTGTGCAGGGACACCTTGTTGAGCACCCGTTCTATTCGGAGAGAGGTGAGTAACGATATGCCATGAGTAAAACTCTAGTATTTTATAAATGTTATAAGCTCACTTCTATATCATGAATGTGTTCTATACGTTTCAATATATCAATGATTACATTCAAGTATAAATGTCATCCTTTGAATTACTTACAAACCTTACCTATAATATGAATCACAACCTATGGACTAGAACGTTCACATAAAGTAGATGTTAGATTCCTAACGTACGTTTCTAACTCAAATTCTCTTCGTTTGCGAGACTTTAATCTGGCCCAATAGTCTTAGGATGGGGGTCGTGAAATAAACCATCGACCTGTAAGGTCTTTCGTAGCAAGACCCTAAACTAGCAACGATGGTCCTACGGTAGGGGACACGAAATAATCTATTGCCATGTTGGGAGACGTCCCTTGGCTTAAAAGTCTAGATGTGACCTTTATGGTTACTATAACTAAGCATAGCACTTATGATTGACTTAAAAAGCCTATGTGTGACCTTACGGTTACTATAACTGAGCCTAGCTCTTATGATTGGCCTAATGCACCTTGCGTGCTAATGACTGAGCGTAGCTCTTAATGACTAAGCCTCGGCTCATGATTGAGCCCTGCTCTTATGAATGACTTAGAGCACTTTATGTTGCTAATGACTGAGCCTAGCTCTCATGTTGGCCTAAAGAGCCCTATGGTGACCTTTATGGTTACTGATGTGGTGACCTTATGGTTATTGATGCGGAGCCTAGCTCTGATGTTGGCCTAAAGAGCCCTATGGTGACTTTTATGGTTACTGATGTGGTGACCTTATGGTTACTGATGCAGAGCCTAGCTCTGATGTTGGCCTAAAGAGCCCTATGGTGACCTTTATGGTTACTGATGTGGTGACCTTATGGTTACTGATGCGGAGCCTAGCTCTGATGTTGGCCTAAAGAGCCCTATGGTGACCTTTATGGTTACTGATGTGGTGACCTTATGGTTATTGATGCGGAGCCTAGTTCTAATGTTGGCCTAAAGAGCCCTATGGTGACCTTTACGGTTACTAATGTGGTGACCTTTATGGTTACTGATGCGGAGCCTAGCTCTGATGTAAAGACATGACACTCTTATGTACTAGAACGAAGAATATAATTTATTCAAATGCTTCACGAGAAGTTGTGTATGTCTTCACAAGTATTAATGTCACAATATATCTCTCCTTTTTACGATATTATGATATGCCCTTACGATAGCTTGCCATGGCATGCTTATGACAGCTACGTTATGTTTTACGAAATTACGTTATGTGTTATACCTCACTTCTATGATACAACGTTCGAATTGCTATAGTATCCCAATGTGATATTTATGTTACCTACGTTTCCAAAGCTACGTTTTATAAGTTACTATGAATGGTAATATTTGATATATCTTATATTATACGGCGAGCCAAGATGTACGCTTACAAGATATGATGTGTTTTACTAATGACAAGCTATGTCATGTACTACGGGAGCATGCTACGACGGGTCTCTCGCTTCTTCGACCTTATGTTTTAGAGATAACGAATTATGTTGGTATGGTAGTATAAGTCATGCACTTTTCAGCTTACACTTATACGTTTCTAGATATACGATAGGTATGCATAAACGTTCAGCTATTGTCATATACGTTGAAGAGAAATATTAGTTGGGTAGTAACACACTTATGTTTTAGAACAAGAATCAAGATATGTCAAATGCTTATGATGAGTTATGTACGTCACGCCTCTCCTTGCTGATATTATGTTTAGAAATGGTATAACATTTTAATGCAAAAGCCTATGCTTCCAGTGTCTTTAAGATTATACTTATGCAATTCCAAGTTTGTGCCACTCATGCATAAATGTGCCTTTATTCTTATGTACCTTACATATAAACGTAGCATATGGTATTTCATGCTCGTGTGTTGTTGTTACTCACTAAGCATTAGCTTACGTTTTTCTAAAAATGTTTTCAGGTGAACAAACTGGGAGGCCCTGAAGGAGGCCCATTACATGGACTTTTGGATTGTGGGCCACGGGCCTTATGTTATGTACTGATATAAGGGTTGGACCCTAATGTTTTGTAGTATTATAATGTTATAACTGTGGTGGCCTTTGACAGGCCCACCTTATAGAATTATTATATTTTGGAGATTAGGCACATCTCTATTATGTATGACACACATTTTACTTTACGTTTATAAAGTTTTAAATTCCGCAATTATGTACCTTTTAAATGATAAGTGCACAGGTGTTCAACCAGGTAATGAAATGCGACCTTGGGTACTCAAGCTACTGGTCGGTCATGCACCCTAAATCCACATAAGCCGGGTTTCGGGGCGTGACATTACTAGCTCATGTCAAGGAGGAAGTACGGATAGTTTAGACTCTTGTCTGAAAGAGGCATAGATAGTTTAGGCTCTTATCTAGGAGCTTGCTGGCTTGTTGGCTGAGTTAATATCACCTGCCCTAGGTTCATTTGTAAAAGATCTAGCGGTGTGCTGAAGATCGGATAACTGAGAAGCTGTGATCATTGAGCCGCTTGCACCAGTTGGTTGTGATTTGGATAGCTGGATGCTGGATCTTACTGTGACATCAAAATGTTATGTTCGGGGATGCCTTAGAATCTTGAGAAATCTTAGGGAGATGCCCCTTGAACTTATACCTATCTCAATATTATGCTAGCAATATCAATATGTAATAGACTAATCTTTAATAATGATTTAAGAAATTCATGCTTATTACTTTGCCATACTGAATTTAGAAATTTGTTACCAATGTAGGTTTCCCACAAGTTGGCATCTCTTGACCATTGTTGAGGTGTGAGAGGTTTTTCTACTTTGTTGAGACTGTTTTGTTGCTGCTGCTTAGATTATTGATTGGGTGCCCCCTTTTTTTTCATTTAATCATTTTTGCCACCAGTGCCCTTGTGGGTTTTCACGAATGCCAATTCTACCATTTTTGCACGTCAGTGCCCATTTTTGGGTTTTCACTGTATTGATAGTTTTTTATCTTTTCATGACCCTACTCTTTTACCCATAACGCCTTGGAGGGTTTTCACTATGTCCTCATGGCAATCTTTTCTTTTGATTTCTCTTATTGACACTGATGTAGACAACTCCTTGTTCAATGAGAACAGGAGTGTTGAGTGCTTTGATTTAAAAGAACGATTGATGATGAAAGTTGTTGCTAACCGAAGTCGCTGCTTTGGTTGAAGACTGTTGATGTTATTTTTTATATTTAGCCTAGAGCTGAGTTGGAATTTTTCCTGAATAGAGCATTTTATAGTGTAATCATCTTCCTTTGAAGAGCAGTGATAACAATGACTGATCTGGAAGGTTTTTATTTTTGGACTATAATATGGGCTTCGTTATGGGGTATTTGAAAGGAATGGATAAAAGCTCAAAATATTTTTCTTTACATGGTTTTTAAGACCTATGATAACCTTGGACAACTAGACACTCTTATTGCTGCTCACTCTCTATTTTATTTTTGTGAGTTTTCACTCTCTCTTTCTATTTTTGGATTTAAACGTACCCCCGTTCTTGTGTTTTCTTTGCTAGATCCTCTCTCTCTTTTGGATTCAATCGCATCTTGTCTCTCTCTTTTTTTCAATGGTCCCAGAACTGTTACTTTTACACTATGGTGTTCTGATTGATTTTCACCATGTCGACATTTTTTGTATCTTGCCATGCCTCTATTTTTTTACCCACAGCACCCTTTCGGGCTTTCACTATGTCCTCGAGGTTATGCTATTTATCATTATTTTTATCATTCCTATGAAGGTTAGTATTCTCTCTATCGAAGTGCTGACCTTTCTCTTTTGCTTTCTCTTTTAGGCATTCCTTAAACCTATATTCACTCTTTTTTCCCTTTTTCCTTTTTACTTTGCTTTGCCCATTGTGGGCGGTAATCACTAGGTTGGGTTTTTTTGAAGGAAAGTAATTGGCTCAAATGGGTTTTGTAAGGGGATGCTTTTAACTGTATATTAGAAGAATTGAGGGTCTCTCTTCATTTCAATCATCGCTATCATTGCTCTGTCAGAGTTTCTGATTACACATAGTAGTGTTTTACCAATCCTGAGTTGATGGGTGCTGGGAAGATTTCCCCATTTATCGCTGTTAGAACCAATGCTTTTCCTTTCATAACTTTGTGAACGAGGAATGGGCCTTCATAGTTGGGGGTGAACTTGTCTTTGGCTTTCTACTAGATTTGAAGTATCATTTTAAGAACAAGATCTCCTTCTTTAGACTGGCGGGGCTTAACTTTTCTACTAAAGGATCTGGCGATACATCTTTAATAGCATTAGGCATGGTAGATGGCTGTCATTCTCTTTTCTTATAAGAGGTAAAGTTGTTCATATCGGTCTTTGATCCAATCTGCTTCAGTGATTTAAATTCCCATAAGGACTCAAAGAGAGGGAATTTCTACTTCAACCAGTAGGACTGCCTCATTGCTTTTGACCAAGGAGAATAGCGATGCCCTAGTTGAGATTCTAATCAAGGTTCTATATGCTATCAATGCAAAGGGTAGCGGCTCGTGCCAATCCTTATGGTTATCATTTTTCTTACGAGGGATTCTCTTGGCATCTTTTGCTCTTCTACTTCGATGGCCCCATTTGTTTGTGGACAGTAGGCTACCGAGTTATGGGGATTGATCTTGTAAGTTTAGCAAAGCTTTGTCATCGTGTTGTTGTTGAGGTTACTTGCATTATCTGTGATGATGGACTCAGGGAGGCCGAATTTGTAGAGGACCTCTGGAAGTCTTTAGGGTCAAAAGATGCCAAGCTTTAGATACCTTGCAAGTTTTGTTTTTTTGAAAAAGATTTTAGTGTGATAAAGAAAGCATTTTATGATCAAGAGTCATTTATTTTAGATTAGCCCGTTATATACTTGATATTTTACAAAGTACTTTAATAGGCTAATATCGATGGATTCCTTATGTAGGCTCTACTAGGGCCTTCAAGGCCTTGGAATATGAGAGGCGGTCCAATTGACCCTCTCCTTGTCTAATGTAGCTGGATGGATGGAACCTTGAGTAAGGTAAGCTGATGTTGGAGGATCAGTGTCCAAGACTGAGACATCTTTTTTTGGGAACAAGTTTGATAGTGACTTGTAAGCACCCCATTTTTGCCCACTTGGCAATCTCCGGCCTGACCGAACTCCCTTTTAACACTCTGTAAGCACATTCAAGCCGAAATCAACTTTCGAACCCATATCCAATCAGTCAACCACTTCTCGGGCCCGTTAGGCCCAATAGAGGCCTAATAACCAAACCTGCCCCTTGGGCCTGTAGGCACGTCTTGAGAAAGTTCAAAATCCCTCAAGATGGTAAGTCCGCATTTCCAAAGTGTTACTAAACAGTTGGGCGTGCTCCGGCGCCATTCGGTCCAATTTCGATTCCATTTCAGCTAATTCCTGTTAAAATGACCGTTTTGCCCCTAGACACCCCAGCACCACACAAATCCCACCGAACAATGAAAGACTCTCCCGGGGTCATCCCTGAATGACCCGGCACGCTTAACATGACACTCTGATTCATTCCTGACCATTTCCAACCAAACGCAGTCAAAATGACCATTTTGCCCTTGACAACCCAAACGAGCCTCGAAAACAACACCGATCCTACAATTTTGAATGGCGGGTCTTGTCATATACCCTTGTTTAACCTAAGGTGGACCTTACAACACTAAACACCCATGACTCGATAAAAGTTCCCTGGAGCGTCTCGCAGATACTCCGCCTAAATTATCTTTTCTCTCGATTCTCTGATTATAACGCACCGTCAATTGACTTGAGAAATGCATAAACCAGGAAATTCCCGATAGCTCATTCATAAGTCTTTCCATCAATATGGCTCGATCGGATAGATCACTTCCCAAAGCTCTTCATCGTATGGCTCGAAAACTGTAACTTTCAGCAACCCCTGGAGCGTCTCACAGATGCTCTGCCTAGATTAACTTTTTTTTCAATTCCCTGATTATAACACATCGTCAAACGACTTGAGAAATGCGTAAATTAGAGAATTTCCAAAATTATTTCTAGAGTACTTTCCATCGGTATAGTCTGATAGGAGAGATCGCTTCCCGAAGGCCTTGATCACGCAACACGAAAGCAGCTACTTTCGAACCCTCACGAAGCGTATCACAGACGCTCCGCAAAGATGCCATTTTATGCACATTTTTAGAGACGATATCCCACACTTTCAAACCCTAATCTGACTTCTCGAAAACATAAAAGTCCACGAGAAACCTTAGGAGAACATCGTGGGTGCAACCAATTCTCCCAAAACCTTCCCAGTTGGCTCAATTATCGAGGCAAAGTTTAAACAAATCCTCCCGCTGACGGAGTGTATGCTACGTGCACCCAGATTTTGATCAAATCAACCAAAGTTTGATCAACCATCAGGATTTAGCCAGTACAATGGGTGCCATATGGCATTCTGGCAATAGAATAGTATTGGCGCATGTGCTAGGGAAAATTTTGGCCAGACGCATGTAGCATATGCGCCAGCCTCCTCCCAGGTTGCCTATAAATATCAGCCTCCCGCTTTGCATATTCCAGAACCGAAAATTGATGCGAAGCTCTGTCGAAACTGCTCCAGAATCTCGAATCTCGAATCTCTACATGCATTCCACTCCTCCAACACTTAGGCTAGATTCCACCTCCCTCTAGCCCATACACTTCACCTATATAGCCTTATACACCATTAAACCCCTCCTTCTAGCCCCTTAAGCCTACTTGAAGCCGTCCAAGTTCAAGTCAAGGCATCCATAAAAGATTACAAGTGTGTCGAAGGCTAAATGTGGTATTTCTTCTACATTTTTGTCTTCCCCCACTCTTCTTTTTTCTCCCCTAGCCTACTTAGGCCATTCTCTATTTTAATCCCCATATTCAACCCCTCTTTCTTGCATGCTTGAGCCAAGAGGGCTCTTAATTCATGCCTAGAGGAAAGCTAGTGGGAACTACCGTGTAGGGAGATCTCTCACTAGCCTACTTTAATATGGTATGGCCTAGGAAACCCTTGTTAATGTGGTGTAGCCTAAAGCCTTATTTGTATTCATGACCCCCTTGCATTTTGCTATCTTGATCATGTTTTGTGTGATTGGCTTCATTTTTATACTCATAACCATGTTCAACAAAACTTACATTATTCTTATTTCTATGTTATTTTCAAGTTTAATATTCCTCTCAAAATGGTCCTAAGAGTTGGTTTCTTGAAGTTTAGGATGAGACCTTTGAAATCATGCCTTAGAAAATCCCCCACTAACCCTTAACTCACGCTTTTGCATCATTACATTTTAACTTGCATAAAAGTTGCCTTCCAACTCTCTAATTTCCAAGGTTTCCTTTCCCTCAAGTGTAGTGGTTGAAATGGCCCCATGGAACCTTCTTTTGAGTGATCTCCCTTTTATTTGGCCATAGAAACCCTCCCTTGTTGGAATAGTTTCCTCTAAAAATGGTTTTCATAAACCCTTTCTCAAAAATGGTTTTCAAAAATTCATTCTCTCCATCTTTGCATTAAGAATGGTTTTTCAAAAGTTGTCATCATCATATTGATCCTTAGACTCCATACTCTTGTCAAGATAATGGTTATAACGGTCATAAATAATCCTTTTTCAGAATGGTCTTCAAATATCAACCATATAAACCATACTCTTGGCTAGAATTAAATTTTCATGGAAATGATTTTCAAAAAGGTTGTTTACCAAAGTCCTTTGCATAATATGATTTGTTTTTCAAAACTCTTCCCAAAAATGCATTAAACCACCTGATTGTACTCTAAAAGTGCAATCTAAATGTCTTAATTATCTAATTGTTAGTTTTATATTATGTTTAATTGTCTTAATTTTAATCCTAATTCGTTACTAACTTAGTTTTGTGGTTATTTTCAAGAATCCTAGCTAAAAATTGATTAATTGGCACTGAAACAACTAGGCTTTCGAAGGGCGTTCGAATGGTCCTCAAGGGCGTTCGAACGGTATACAGAAGTGTTCGAACGGTATACAGAAGTGTTCGAACGGTCTCACGCCAAGTTCAGGTTCAAAGTGTGTTCGAAAGATTCAGAGAGTAGGTTCTCCCATTCGAATTGCGTTCGACTCAACATTCAAACGATACTCCGATGCATTCGAACGGTGGCCCATGCGTTCGAATAGGTTTTTAGCTTAAATGGAATGATTTCAAATGCAATTCAATCATAGGTTTCAAGAGGTTGATGCCAAGATACAAGCTACTGAAGCTGTGGTACAAGTTGCTGAAGTACGCAGAGCTGAAACTTTAGAAGCCCATATCTCGCGAATCAGAAAGGCTATTCATGCCCATAATATATCGATTTCATATAAATTATTGAGACCTACAACTTTCATGAAGTGACCTAGCCCATCGGAGTACTCGGTGGGAATCTTCCGTATGACTGACGACGAGATTTGTAGATTAACACAATTTTTAGTTGTGGAGAGATTAGTAGGTAGTAGAATAGACTTAGGAATTTTATGTTTTGAAGGAGGAGAAGAATTCTAGGGTTTTTCTAAGGTTTTGGAAGGAGAAATTATCCAACTTTTGGAGGCTACGAATCTTTTCATCTTTCAAGGGAGCATCTTAATCTTTAGTTTTCTTTCTTGTTCTTCTTGTGAATTCCAGATTATATTTCTTTAATGCAGCATTTTCTTTCTTTAATTATTATTTCCATTCTTGCAATCTTTCTAATATTTTTTAGTAGCTAAATCCATTCTTGGTATAGGTTAAGAAAGTAACTAGGTTATAAGTAGAGATTCAAGATAGTTATTTATTTTCCAAGATTTCAAGACCTGGGACCAAGATTCATTTTCTTGCCCATGAATATCTTCGAAAATAATATTTTTGATCATATCTAGCATGTATGTATAGACTAATTTGTAAGCAGAGATACGTATACTTAGAATTTCTAATAAGAATATTGACTATCATTGCATATATATTCCTATTAAGAGTACTTTTGAAATCTACTGTTCTTGATTAAGCTTCAAACATACCTTGTAGACAGGTTTATAAACTGGGACAGGTATGATGGGATCCTGGTATGAACACCAGTAAATAACTGAATATCAACTCTAAAAGGGTAATCGAATCTTAAGTTTCTTTAATTAAAATTATCTGGGGAACCTACCTGTAGGCCTATTACTGAATCAAACCCTGCCAAGACCTTTTTATAATATTTGAATACATCCCTAAAATTAGTTCAATTTTATTGTCTGATAATTTAGATCAATCATCTCCAACAATTGGTTTTTATTTTCTTTTTGGAAGCTTCCCTGCGATTTTAATTGATTTTGAGCTTGTTGTTATTTTGTTCTGATTATAGACCTTGCCAGATTAAGTTTATTTCTTGTGTTCCCTGTGGATCGACCTTGGACTTACCGAGATATTATTATTGTATCACAACCGCACACTGGCGAATATAAATTGCACTATTCAAGAGCGATTACCACCTTTCAAAACCATCTTCCAATTCAACCCTAGGTTAACTTGACCCCAGTTGTCTAACCTAGGTTAACTCGACCCTAGTTATTCAATCCTGGGTGAACTTGACCCTAGTTGACCAACCCTAGGTTAACTTGACCCTAGTTATCCAACCATAGATTAACTTGACCTTGGTTGACCAACCCTAGGCTAACCTAATCCAAGGTAGTTAACCCTAGGTCACTTTAACCCTAGGTTAACCTAATCTAAGTTAGTTAACCATAGGTCACCCCTAACCATAGGTCAACTTAACCCCACCTGTTTATGCCACTTGATCTAGAGTTCTTTCCATTACACCTATACCGATAGACTTTGACATGGCTCACTTACTAGGTAATGATGGGAATATAGATGGGGGTAACAACATGTAACCCCCACAACCCCAAGTGCCTACACCACCACAAAAAACTACAAGAGATTATCTTAACCCTCAAAGACAGACTCCAAACTCTTGCATTATATTACCTCCTGACCAAAATGCATTTTATCTTAAGTCAGGTATCATGCAACTAATCACACATTTTCATGGGATGGATTCTGAAAATCCATATACCCATCTTAAAGCATTTGAAGAGGTCTGTAACATGTGTTTTGATAATACGTGCTCTGTCGAGACCATCCATCTCAAATTGTTTCCATTCTCGTTAAAGGATAAAGCTAAAATTTGGTTAAATTCTTTAAGACCAAGGTCTATTCCATCATGGGATGTCCTTTAGGTCGAGTTTCTAAAAAAGTTCTTTCTTGAGCATCACTTAGAGGCGATTCGTCGCCAAATTTCATAGTTCACTCATTTTGAAAATGAAACATTTTATCATAGTTGGAAGAGATATAAAGAAATTTTGAATTCATGTCCTCATCATGGACAAGACCCATGTAGGTTGGTTAGTACTTTCTTTTCGCCCTTGACTCCCTAACTCAAAAAGTTTGTGGAGACAATGTGCAACGATTCTTCTTATGATAAATCTCCAGAAGAAGCTTATGACTTCTTTGATTTTTTAGCTGATAACACGAGAGATTGGGACACCACAGGGACTAAAAATCCCGAGATTATAAACAACTTAAGGACAAGCACCATATATCCTTTAAGGCATTTAGATGAGAATAATTCAAAGATAGCCACATTGACTAAGCAATTAGAGGCCTTAGAAATGAAAAGAATTGTAGCAGTTGAGAGTGAAACCCAAGTTAATTGTAGTGTGTGCGATAGTAATGAGCATAGGACAGATCTTTATCCTATAATTCCAGCCTTTAGGGAAGTGTTACATGGTCAAGTAAATGTTATTGCCCCTTATAGTAAACCAGCACAGGCCCCACGAGGACAAGGAAACCCATATGCACCTACATATAACCCAGGGTAGAGGAACCATCCCAACTTCAGTTGGAGGAATGATGGTAACTCAGCACACCAACAATTCCAACAACCGCATCAATTTAATGGTGCCCCTAATCAATACCAGGCACAAGGTCAACAATTTCCAACACCAACAACAAACGTTTATAGACCACCTCCTTTGAGACCTGTAGACGATCCTTTGACGCAATTCATACAGGTACAACAAGCAACTAATGCTAGACTTGATAGATCCATAAAAGAGATAAAGACTTTGTTTGCCAGTCACTGATCAAAGAGAAAGGCACATTTCCTGCACAGCCATTACCCAACCCTAATAGATAAGCTCATGGTGTAGAGATAAATCCAAATCTGCCAAATTATGAGCAAGTTCAAGCAATAACCACCTTAAGGAGTGGAAAAGTCGTAGATAAAACTATTCCAAGTAAAGACTCTGCACTTAGAGAGGACACTAGCGAGAGAGTAAAAAAAACATCAGAAGAGGATAGAGACAATCCTAAAGAGGTAGTGGAGGAGTTAGGAAAGAAGCCTAAGGAAGATGAGTCTAGGGATAAATCAGCGGACCTTAATGTAGAAGATTTGTTGCATGTTCTGTTTCCTCATAGATTAGCTAAATCGAAGCAAGAATTAATAAACTCTAAAATCTATGAGGTATTCAAGCAAGTGAAAATCAATATTTCATTCTTAGATGCCACTAAGCAGATCTCTTCATACGCAAAGTTCTTAAAGGACTTGTGCACCATTAAGAGACGGCTCAATGTGAGAGAAGCCTCTTTTCTGAACCAAGAAGCTAGAGAGGTTCTACAAGTAAATCTTCCACCAAAATACAAGGACCCGGGGAGTCCAACCATTCCATGCATAATTGGAGATTATAGGGTTGATAATGCTTTGCTAGATCTAGGATCTAATATGAACTTGCTACCCTTTTCTGTTTATCAACAGTTAGGGTTAGGAGAGTTTAAACCTACTAGAATCACCCTACAATTAGCTGATCATTCGATTAAGATTCCTAGGGGCATGGTGGAAGATGTGCTTAGCCAAGTAGATAAATTCTAGTTCCCAGTTGATTTTGTAGTGTTAGACATCGTGGGGAACTCAAATGATCATTCTCCTATCTCTATCATTTTAGGTCATCCCTTCCTAGCAACGTCCAATGCTATTATTCGTTGTAGGGGAGGGGAGTTAAACTTGTCCTTCGGAAACATGACTGTGGATATGAATATCTTCCACGCGGGTAAGAAACCGGGAGAGTGTGAAGACATAAGGGAGATTAGCATGATAGATCTTCTAGTACAAGAACATTTTAACAAAAAATTCTTGACAGATCCACTTGAGAGAGCCTTAATTCACAATGAGCAAATAGAGTGTTTAGAAGAAATAGTGATAAATGAGGAAGCAGCAGAGTGCATTCCTGCTATGTCTGTAAGTCATTGGACCCAAAGTGTTGAGCCATTAGGGCTCAGTGCTTATAAACCTGAACCGTCAGAAGTGGAAGCTCCTATTCTGAAGCGAAAGCCATTGCCATCTACTCTATATTAGGCAATGGTGAATCTTACCCAGTAGTGATATCTTCTAGCCTGTCTGAAGGCCAAGAGGATTGATTGAAGAATGTGCTTTTAAAGCACCACAAAGCCATAGGGTGGTCAATTGCTGATTTACATGGTATTAGCCCATTAGTTTGCACACATCATATATATTTAGAGGAAGAGGCTAAACATGTTCGCCAAATGCAAAGGCGATTGAACCCTAATATGAAAGAAGTAGTTAGAGGAGAAGTCTTGAAACTTCTCAATGCGGGTATTATTTACCCAATAGTAGACTCTAGGTGGGTGAGCCTTACTCAAGTGGTCCCTAAAAAGTTTGGAGTAACAGTGGTGAAAAATGACAAAGATGAATTAGTGCCAACTAGGATCCAGATAGGTTGGCGCATGTGCATCGACTACAGACGTCTCAATGCCGTCACCGCCAAAGACCACTTTCCATTACCATTCCTTGATCAAGTCATAGAGCGGGTGTCGGGTCGAGCTTATTATTACTTTTTGGATGGGTACTCGGGCTACAATCAAATTGAAATAGCCCCAGAAGATCAAGATAAAACTACCTTTACTTGTCCTTTTGGCACATATGCTTATAGAAGAATGCCTTTCGGCCTATGCAATGCACCGGCAACTTTCCAAAGATGCATGATGAGCTTATTTAGTGATATGGTAGAAAGAATCTTGAAAGTCTTTATGGATGATTTTTTTGTCTATGGGAATACCTATGACCAATGCCTAGAAAATTTGGAAAAAGTTTTGCAAAGATGTAGGGAGACTAATTTGGTCCTAATTGGGAGAAGTGTCATTTTATGGTAACACAAGGGATAGTGTTAGGACACATAATTTCAAATAAGGGGATAGAAGTTGACAAAGCTAAGATTGACCTTATTCAAAACCCTCCACCCCCTACCAATGTTAAAGATGTCCGTTCATTTTTAGGGCACGCTAGATTTTATCGGCAATTCATTCCAGGTTTTAGTGCTATTTCTCGTCCTATGTGCCATTTGTTATCCACGGATGTTCCATTCAAATGGACACCCTCTTGCCAATAAGCTTTAGACAAGCTGAAAGGGCTCTTGGCCACTGCACCCATCATGCAAGCCCTCGATTGGTCTTTACCTTTCGAACTCATGTGTGATGCAAGTGACTTTGCTATAGGGGCGATGCTTGGTGAATGAAAGGACAAGAAACCATATGCCATCTATTATGCTAGTAAAACTTTAAATGACGTGCAAATGAACTACACTACCACTGAGAAAAAGCTTCTTGTTGTGGTCTTTGCACTTGATAAGCTTAGATCCTTCCTACTTAGTTGACTCACCCGTCATAGTTTATACTGATCATGTCGTGCTTAAGTACTTGCTCACCAAGCTAGACGCTAAGCCACGACTAATTTGTTGAATTCTACTCCTTCAGGAGTTTCACATAGAAATCCAGGACAAAAAAGGGGTAGAAAATGTGGTAGCTGACCACTTGTCTCACCTTCCTATTGATGGCCAAGGCCAAGACAAATCTCCCATTTTGAAACATTTTCCTACTGAACACCTTTTTTTCATCCAGTCTATTACTCATATTAGTACCCATTGGTTTGCGGATATAGCTAATTACTTGGCTTCAAGTAAGATTCCATCTCAATGGTCATCCAATGATAAAAAGAAATTTTTTCGAAATGTTAGAGTTTTCATGTGGGATGACCCATACCTTTACAAGTATTGCTCTGATCAGGTGATTCGACGTTGTGTACCAGATAATGAATTCCAATCCATAATTAGTTTTTGCCACTCATATGCTTGTGGTGGACATTTCTCCACCAAGAAAATAATTGCTAAAGTCCTCCAATGTGGATTTTATTGGCCTACTATGTTTAAAGATGTCCATACATTTTGTACTGCTTGTGATAAATGTCAAAGACTATGTGCTCTTACTAGAAGAAATATGATGCCCTTGAATCCTATAACCGTCATAGAAATATTTGATTGTTGGGGCATCGACTTTATGAGGCGGTTTCCTAGTTCTTTCGAACATTTATACATTTTAGTGGGTATTGATTATATATCTAAATGGGTAGAGGCAGTGGCATCCTGTACAAATGATCACCCAGTGGTAATTAAATTTCTAAAAGAAAACATCTTTTCAAGATTTAGGATGCTACGTGCTATTATAAGTGATGATGGAACCCACTTCTGTAATAGACTTGTTGGGGTCTTGATGCGTAGATATGGAGTGCTCCACAAAGTCGGAACGCCCTACCACCCACAAGCCAGTGGCCAATTAGAACTTGCCAATAGGGAAATAAAACATATGTTAGAGAAAACCATGAACCCCAACCACAAGGATTGGTCCTTAAGGTTGGTGGATGCATTCTGGGCATACCGGACTGCATACAAAACACAGTTAGGCATGTCCCCCTATAGGCTTATTTACAGCAAAGCTTGCCATCTACCTGTTGAGGTTCAACACGAAGCCTACTGGGCCATTAGGCAAATGAATGAAAACCCAGATGGCGCTGGACATCATCAAAAACTTCAACTCTCAGAGTTGGAGGAACTACGTAATCATGTGTATGAAAATGCACAAATTTCTAAAGCAAAGATGAAAGCTTTTCATGACCAACACATTTCTCGAAAATCTTTTGACATTGGTCAAAAGGACCTTTTGTACAACACCCGGTTACATTTATTTCCTGACAAGTTGCGTAGTAAATGGTCGAGACCTTATATAGTGAAGACAGTCCATGAGAATGGGGCCATTGAAATTCAAAACCCCACAAATGACAATCAATTCACAGTTAATGGTCATCGTCTAAAACATTACGTCGAAAATTTTGTGGCAGCAAAAGAGACATTATGTCTCGAAGATCCTCCTCCATTAGAGTAATATTCAAAGGGTAATTGTGTATAGTAGTGTTGTTGTATTTTTACAATCTCTAGTGTCTAGTGTGCCTTTCAACACTTAAGTTTGTGCCCTTTGTCTTTCCTCTTTCGTCCATTGAGGACAATATGCATACTAAGTTTGGGGGGGGGGGGGGGGGGGGGGGGGGGGGAGATCAATCTTGTGATGAATTGCACACTTAGGTCTTTCGTTAATAAAAAAATTTCATAAACAAGTCTATTCTATCAGACCTTGTTATGCCTTATTGAGTAATTTTCAGGTATTAGGTCATGATTGATCTACATTTTGGACACTTGAAAATCTTTGGTAAAGGTTTGATGTATCATATGGTTCGGTACTTTGGTTTGTATTTCTCATACTTTTCCATATACTCTTTATGTTTACTATTATGTTTGGAAGTGTTGGGGATTATCTTGAGGAACCATTTATGTATCCATATCGTAGTTAGTATGATGATAAGTGATTTTGTTCCATGTTTTTGATTAAATTCGAGTTGATGATTGATTTACCTTAGATGTTGTGATGCATTGCAAGTTTTTGTCATAAAACTATTATAAGAGAGAGTTTACATTGTTGTGCACTAGTATGTTATATGATCTTTCTATGTTTATCTCTTATACATGCATGTCCTTATAAGGTGGAAATTTTATTTCTTGTGAGCTTTAAAGCCTATTTATCGCCTATTGAGAGGGATTTATATTTACTCAAGTTTTTTTTATTGATCTTCATTCATTGAATAGCTTCATTATGCTTGATTTTGGTTTACATGCTAAGTATTAGTTGGAGTTATTGACATCTTATACATTCTTGAAGTTTTGATTTGATGTAGTTTTTGGATTATAAAAGTGGAGGTCATTTCATTCCATTGAGCCATTCATGTTTATATTTCTTTCTCAATATTCGTATACACATGAGCTTAAAAATTTGTTAATGCTAAATTCTGAAGCTGGTGCATTGCTTGTGTATTAGTGAAGTTAAAAGTGTATGGAGTTGAAAAGAAAAGAAAAGAAAGGGATGAGAACGGAGTTAAAAAAAAAAAAAAAAAAAAAGAGAAAAGAAGAAAATTTTCAAATGAAAAAGAAGTGAAGGAAGATGGAAAAAGTTCGGAAGGTATTCAGAGGTTGAAAGTTTGAAAGTAAATGTTCATTGATCATCATGTGTAACGCGCATGCATATGTTGAAATCTATTACCGCTTTCTATCCTCTTTAATGGCTCTTCTTTCATTCACTATTCATATGGCCATAATATCCAGAATTACATGAATCTTTAATTTAATTGCGTATAAGTCATCAATGTCAATTTTCTAATTGTGCTTAAACAGTAAATATTCTTTCATGAAGCTATGCCAAGTTGATACACTTACAATTTATCAGTTTTTTATTCGGAATTGCTCTACTTGCATGTCTTGTATGTTTACTCTGAAAATGAGCTTTCCATTCAGAGACCCTGTGTGTTCAAGTTCAAAGTTGAGTGTATGCCTTGTGAGACTTGGGTCGAAGTAGAAAGGACATAATTGTATGAGTTATGAGATATTAGAGTTATATGCCATGTGTAGTACACTTCAATGTATTCTATTTCTTCGATGTTTTATGCCTTTATCTTGTAATTATTCATGATCTAGGGGGATTGAGACTTGACTTGAATGAGGTTAATACAGATTTCATGTTCTTTGATATCGTATTGACATTACATGGATAGATGTTTGTGGATATTCATCACTGTAAGCCCTCACGAGACACCACTCGTTCACTAGGGGTAACCTAGGGGGTTTAAAAGCTTGGTGCATATGCTAAATGCGCTCGTGACTCCACGAAAGTGGAGATACATTTTTTGTTTTAGTATTTTGCTAGGGACTAGCAAAAGCTTAGTTGGGGGGTGTGATTGTACTCTAAAAGTGCAATCTACATGTCTTAATTAGCTAATTGTTAGTTTTATATTATGTTTAATTGTGTTAATTTTAATCCTAATTCGTTACTAACTTAGTTTTGTGGTTATTTTCAGGAATCCTAGCTAAAAAGTGATTAATTAGCGCTGAAACAACGTAGGCTTTCGAAGGGCGTTCGAACGGTATATAGAAGCGTTTGAACGGTACGTCGAACGGTCTCACGTCAAGTTTAGGTTCGAAGTGCATTCGAAAGATTCAAAGAGCAGGTTTTCTCATTCGAACTGCATTCGACGCAACATTTGAATGGTCCTCCGATGCGTTCGAACGGTGGCCCATGCGTTCGAATGGTTTTTGAGCTTAAATGGAATAATTTCAAATCCAATTTAATCACAAGTTTCAAGGGGTTGCTGCCAAGGTACAAGCTGCTGAAGCTGTGGTACAAGTTGTTGAAGCACGCAGAGCTGAAACTTTGGAAGCCCATATCTCGCGAACCAGAAGGGTTATTCAAGCCCATAATATACTGATTTTATATAACTTTTTGAGATCTAAAACTTTCGTGTAGTGACCCAGCCAATTGGAGCACTCAGTGGGAATCATCCATACGAATGACGACGGGATTTGTAGATTAACTCAATTTTTAGTTGTGGAGAGATTAGTAGGTAGTAGAATAGACTTAGAAATTTTATGTTTTGAAGGAGGAGAAGAATTCTAGGGTTTTGGAAGGAGGAATCATCTAACCTTTGGAGGCTATGAATCTTTTTATTTTTCAAGGGAGCATCTTAATCTTTAGTTTTCTTTCTTGTTCTTCTTGTGAATTCCAGATTATATTTCTTTAATGCAGCATTTTCTTTCTTTAATTATTATTTTCATTTTTGCAAGCTTTATAATATTTTTTAGTAGCTAAATCTGTTCTTGGTATGGGTTAAGAAAGTAACTAGGTTACAGGTAGATATTCAAAATAGTTATTTATTTTTCAAGATTTCAAAATCTTGAACCCAGATTCATTTTCTTACCCATAAATATCTTCAAAAACAATATTCTTAATCATATCTAGCATGTATATATAGACTGATTTGTAAGCAGAGATACGTATACTTAGAATTTCTAATAAGGATATTGATTATCATTGCATATATATTCCTATTAAGAGTACTTTAGAAATCTACTGTTCTTGATTAAGCTTCAAACATACCTTGTAGACAGGTTTATAAACTAGGACAGGTATAAATGGGACCCTGGTATGAACACCAGTAAATAACTGAATATCAACTCTAAAAGGGTAATCGAATCTTAAGTTTCTTTAATTAAAATTATCTTGGGAACCTACCTATAGGCCTATTACTGGATCAAACCCTGCCAAGACCTTTTTATAATATTTGAATACATCCCTAAAATTAGTTCAATTTTATTGTCTGATAATTTAGATCAATCATCTCCAACAATTGATTTTTATTTTCTTTTTGGAACCTTCCCTACGATTTAATTGATTTTGAGCTCGTTGTTATTTTGTTCTGATTGTAGAGCTTGCCAGATTAAGTTTATTTCTTGTGTTCCCTGTGGATCGACCTCAGACTTACCGAGATATTATTACTGCATCGCAACCGCACACTGATAGATATAAATTGTACTATTCAGGCGTGATCACCACCTTTAAAAACTATCTTCCAATTCAACCCTATGTTAACTTGACCCTAGTTATCCAACTATAGATTAACTTGACCTTAGTTGACCAACCCTAGGCTAACCTAACCTTAGCTAGTTAACCTTAGGTCACCTTAACCCTAAGTTAACCTAACCTAAGTTAGTTAACCATAGGTCACCCCTAACCATAGGTCAACCTAATCGAGGTTAGTGTACTTCAAGGTTCCAACTCATGAACCCTTTTTAAATGATCCTTCAATTTTAAACTATGCTCATTACCCATTTTTCCAAAACCCCCTACTCTTTTAGAATTTCAAAAACCAATTCCATAACCTCTTCAAATATTCTCACACTTTATTTTCAAAGTGTTCCCAAAAATGTTTTCGAAAACTCACAAGCCTAAGGTGTCCCTACCCCTTTTATGGTTAGGAATTCCAAAGGAACGTGATACATCAAGAACAACCCCCAAGGTTGTCTATATTAGGATTCCAAAACCACTTTCAACAGCTTTTTTAAGACAAGTTCATAAAAACATCTCAAAACCCTACCTCCAAGGCTTTCAAAACAAGACATCAAAATTCCCTTGAGTTATTTCAAAAGCACTTCCAAAACTCTCTTGAGTTGTTCCAAAAACATTTCAAAACACTTCAACATTCGATTTCAAATCAAAATTTTCAAGTCATCTTTCCAAAGACCTCAAAGTGTCTTCACCTCTCTCCTAACACCTCAAAATGTCTTCAAACTTTGTAAAGGCCTTAACTTGCCTATTTTCCATCGGGCTTGTCGCGCTCAGATTTTTCGCACTCGAGGAATACACACACAAGCGGGAAAAATACTGTACTCTCTCGTTAGAACTCACCCTCCTAGAAGAATGAGTACAACTACATTTGAATTGAAAATTGATTTAAATAAAGGGCTTTTAGAAAAGATTTGGAGTTACCACCTAACTTGATTAAGGTGAGTTAGGTCACCTAAAAACTAAGAATAATCCGAAGACTACACTTAGGGTTTTTGGAAAACGATTTTAAAAATGTCTCCTCAAGATAGGGTTTTTAAGAAAACAGGTTGTTTGGCAACCTTTGGAAAACATTTAGCCCTTTTTTGAAAATAACTCCGTGATTTTAGGTTCGAAGGTTAGTTACATGTAGAGAACACGCACTAAGCCATCACCCTACCCCGCCCTTTCAGTACTTACATGTCAATCTACCCTAGATTCACCTAGAAGAGTCTTCAACTAACAACTGTTCAATCCTCTCTACTTTACAAAAGAATGTTTAAAAGACATGATGCATGATATGCAAGAAAAGAAAAGAGAGTTGGAAAATAGATTGGAAAAGAGTTTGATTTGATTTGAAAAGAGACTTGAAAAGAGATTGGAATGGATTTGAAAAGATAGATTTTGAAATTGGAAAGAAAATTTTGGAGATTAGAAATAGATTTTTAGAATTGAACGTTTGGAAATAGATTGGAGATTTGGAAAGATTTTGTGGAAATAAAAACTTGAAAAATGTTGGGACCGCACCCATGAGGGTTGCCTACGTATCCTTTTGGAGGAATCAGGTCAGTCATAGTTCGGATGAGAGTCCGATTGAAAATTGAAGGTTGGATTGGAAGAAAAAGATTTTGATTGGAAAAAGGACTTGATTTGAACTTAGAATAGAAGATTGGAAATTGGAATTTAGAATTTTGGAATTGAAAAGATTGGATTTGGATTTGGAAAAGTAGAACTTGGAAAAAAGATTTAGACTTACTTTGGGAAAGACAAAGGTTTAGAAAACCTAGACTTGGGAAAGAGAGGAGACTTAGGAAAGATTTGACTTAGAAGGGTTTAAGAAATATTCGACTTGACTTGAAAGACTTTTTAGAAAAGATTAGATTTAGGAAAGGTTCAAATTAGGAAAGTTATGAATTATGAAAGTTTTGAAGTTGGAAAATTTTGAATTTAGAAATGTTTTGAATTAGAAAAAGTCTAAATTAAGAAAGCTTCAACTTAAGAACCTTTTGAATTTAGAAAATTTTTAACTTAGGAAAGTTTTGGAATTAGGAAAGTTTTGAAAAAGGAAAGGTTTCGCTTTAGGAAAATTTCGATTTAGGAAAGTTTTAACTTAAGAAAGTTTCAAATTTAGAAAGTTTTGAATTTGGAATGTTTTGAAATAGGGAAGTTTTGAAAATAAGAAAGTTTTGGGTTTAGAGAGTTTTAGATTCGGAAAGATTCGAAGTTTAGGAAAATTTAGAATTTTAGAAAAATTTAGGAAGTTCAAAAAGATTTAACTTAAGAAAGTTTTGAATTTAAAACACTTTGAATTTGGAAAGATTTGAAATTTCGAAAGTTTAGCATTTAGAAAGTTTTAGAGTTTGAGTTTCAGAAAATCTTGAGATTAGGAAAGTTTAAGTTCAGGAAAGATTTGAAATCTTGGATTTAGGAAGTTAAGATTTGGAAAGGGGTAGAATTAGGAAATGGTTAAATTAGAAAAGATGTGGAGTTGAGTTTTCAAATTTGGGAAAGATTTTATGTTCAAGTTTTGGAAACTTAAGATTTAGGAAAGTAGAAGATTAGGAAGGAGTTGAATTAGGAAAGATTTGGATTAGGAAAGGATTGAATTTTGTTTCTAAAAGAGAAAATTTGATTTTGTTTTCAAAAACGGAGAATTGGATTTGGTTTCCTAAACGGGAGATTGGATTTGGTGTCCTAAAGGGAAGATTGGATTTTGCATGGATTTGGGAAGGGAAGTTTTTAGAAACCCTAGATTTGGAAGTGTATAGTTTTGGCTTAGAAAATAGGTTTTGGAAATATGTATAGTTTCGATGTAAAAAACAAGAGGTTTTGGGAACCTAGGCTTGGAGCAAGGTTGAAAATCACGTTTTTTGAAAAAAAATTAGGGTTTCCTAATTGTGGGTTCTAGGGCTTGACTTAGGCTCTATGGAAAGTGTGTTTTTGGACACGAGTTTTCAGAAGGAAATCCTAAAGAGAAGTTTCTAAAAGGAAGATTTTGGAAAGAAAGTTTTTAGAAAGATTTTTGGAAAAAAATTGTTGGAGAGAGTTTTTAGAAAAGAGATTTGGAAAGCGTTTTTAGAAAGTAGATTTTAAAGAGAGTATTTTGGAAAGGAATTTAAAAGGAGAAGTTTTAGAAAATAGATTTTTGGAGGAGTTTTTAGAAAATAATTTTGGAAAGCACGTTGAAAAAAGGAGGCTTTAGAAAAAGAGACTTTTAAAAAGAGAGTTTTTTGGAGAGTATAAAAACGTCTCACTTTCCTAAAGCGATTCTAACCATGAGAAGGGTAGAACCACTTTAAGAAAGTGGTTTTGAAAACAAGGAGTTGAAAATATAGATCATATTAGTCTCTTTTAATGTAACACTTTTCTAAAGCAACGCTCGCCATGGAAAGGCTAGAATCACCCTAGGATTGTGATTTTGAAAACAAGTTTTGAAAATGAGAGTTTGCTGCAATTTTAAAAACAAGTTTAATGCAAGCTTTAAAAACAAGTTTGAAAACGAATTTTGGAAGAATACAAGATAATGATATGCACAATGCAAATTGGGGTCGTGAACATATAAGGTTAAGGCTTCACCACATAATCAAGGGGGCCGAACTCACGTGATCTCCGGTTAGACTAAAAGAAAGCCCCCGACACGGTGACCCTCCAATAGTCTAATCCTACACATGGACTGGGAGTCCCCTTATTTCAAGCATGCAAAGAAAGTGGGGGAAAGAGATGGGGGATTAAAATAGAGAAAACCTAAGTGGGTTAGGAAAGAGAAGAGAAAGGGGGGAAGTGCGGAAATTTAAATAGAAAGCCTACCTTGTTTTGTTTATTTCACTTTGCTTTGCGCGTCTTGCTTTCTTGCTTTTTCTTCGGTCTTCACTTCAGTCTTTGAGAGCTTTGTCTTAGTCTTCGAGAGTTTCGAGTTGCAGCAATCCAAGTTTTCAATGGAGGGTTGGAGGCTTGTGTATAAGTGTATAGGGGTGTGTATGAGTGTATAGGAGACTAGGGTTTGGTGTATGGTGGCTAGGGTTTGGAAAACCTAGAGAAGCTAGGGTTTAGGGAGGCTACGAGCTCTGTATATCGAATATTAGGGTTTTTAGACTGAGTTTGCGGACCTCTTTCACGCTGAAGGAGGCTCTGTATTTATAGAGATGGGATAAACCTGGCGCCTGTTGTAGTGGCGCCAGGCCAAATTCCCTCTTGGCGCCACTAGGAGTGGCGCCAGCCAGTTAGGAAACTTTATAAGTCTGCAAGCAACGTATCTTGGTAAGATTTGGGCGCCTGTACTAGTGACTACCATACAATTTTTAGCCTGGCTTCACTAAGAGTGACTCTGAAAAATCTTTGAAGGATTTGAAGAGGCCGGGAATGACCTGGAGAGCCGAAAAAGGGCAGGAACATTTAGAACAGTGTCTCGGAGGTATTTGACTTGAAAAATGAGGATAGAATGTGTCGACAAGATTGACCGGGCCGTTAGGGGCAAAACGGTCAATCAAGCCGGAAGGCTACCGGGACGGACCTGGAATGTCCTGGAAAAAAACTCGAGAATTGGAAACATTATTTAGAATGTTCCCAAAGGTTGCCAGTTTAATACCCAGAGCCGATATGGTTAGAAAAGGTGACCGGCACCAGGGACAAAACGGTCATTTTGCACCGGGTTCGCCGAAACTGACTCGGAATGATCGGAAAAGATAAAGAAAGATTGAAAACACTATAATAAGCATTCTCGAGAGGCTACCGGTTTGATACCCAGAGCCGGTGTGGTTCCCGGGATATTCGAATGCCTAAGGGCAAAATAGTCATCTTGATCGGAAAGCCTCGGAATTGACCCGAAACTGACTGGAGGGCACCTAATCATACGGGATTGCCTTTAAGACAATCTTGGAAGGTTGAACTTACCGTTATGAGGATTCAAATGTGTTCTCAAGAAACGTGCTGAAAAATGGCCCTAGGGGCAGTTTGGTCATTTTTCACTGAAGTGGGCTAGCAAGCACTGGTGTTGACCTGGGTTTTAAGTGTTTCCACCACTCTGACGGCGGTCGCGTGATACAGGGGTTTGTTGGCAATTTCCTATATCGACCTGTTTGCGAGTATTTTTGCTACTCTGACGATTGCGATGTTTGCGAGTATTTTCGCTACTCTGACGGTTCGCGATCATTCCCGAGACTATCTGATCTCGAGAAGCTGCTAAAGAGACTTAGCGTCTAAGAATCAACTTTCTCGAAAGGCATGCCTAAACGGACATTTCTACATTGGTGGTCTCGCAGGCGCCAAAGGTGGACCGTTCTACCATCTAGGGAACTTGGGGTCTCGTCCCGGTCGACAGGTTTAAAGGGACTTACCATTTCGAAGAGATTTTCTTCGAAAAACGTGCTGGACCGTCTCGAGAAATCAACTGTCTCGAGATAGAGATTGGAATTGGAATTGGACTTGGAAAGGGGACTTATCGTCTTCGGAAAGACACGCCTATTGGAATTGGAAAGGGGACTTACCGTCTTTGGAAAGACGTGCCTGATTTGGAATTAGAAAGGGGACTTGCCGTCTTCGAAAAGACGTGCCTATTGGAAATTGGACCGAATGATGCCCCTAGGGGCATTTTGGTCATTTTGCCTCGATTTGGGCCCAGTGGGGCCCGCAAAGCGATGAATTGATGGGATTAGACTTAGAAAGTTGATTTGACTCGAAATATGCCCACATCGACTTGAACACAAGTCTGGACGGAGCGGAGACCGCCGAGTGGTCAAAAATAGGGTGCTTCCAAGGCTTTTGCCCGAACTACAAATGACCTGATTCTCGCCAAATGAGATACGTAGACAACCTAAAATGTTGCGGTCATAACTTCTATTTTAACTCCAACCCCCCTTTTCAAAAGTTTCCACCAATTCAAAGTTCCTACCTCAAACCCCTTCAAAACTCCCATGCTTTCAAACTTCTTCCAAAACTTGCATCATGCATCATTCATCTAAACAAGTGATGACTAAACCCCATTTTCAAAATTCTAAAGTGGATATTAAGTGGATAACGGTAACTGATTATTCTAGTGAGTGAATAAAGAGTGATTAGACATATCGATATCAAAAGGGCAGGGTAGGGTCATGATCTTAGGATATCTTCCTTACATATAACCAACCCCCGGACCATAGATTTCTGTTTTCAAAAGACCAAATGGAGTCATTTTCAAAAAAAGGGCTTAAAACTTTTCAAAAGTTGCCAAACAACCTATTTTCTTAAAAATCCTCTCTTGAGGAAGTATTTAAAAAAAAAAAACCTTTTCAAAAACCCCAAGTTTAATCTTCGGATTATACTTAGTTTTAGGTGCCCTAAATCACCTTAATCAAGTTAGGTGCCGACTCCTATTTTTCTGAAAAGTCCTTAATCAAATCAATTTTTAATTCAAACCTAGTCGCACTTGTCCTTCTAGGGGGATGAGTACTAATGACAGAGTTCCGTACTTTTGTCTTCGAGCCGAAAGGACCTTAGACCCAAAAACCGGGGCGCGACATGACTCTTCTAGGATTTGAATGGATTTGCAGTTAATAGCTAGGACTGGAATGGTACACTATTGATTTGTTGTCTACTACTTAACGGTTGGATTTTGGGTCAACCTTTTTTCTTAATCTTCTTTGGAGGGGGACGATATCCCAATGTTTTAATATAATGTTGACCGGTGAATTCCTTCTAATAGAGTTCACCCTGTAGTTGTGCCCCTATTCCTTTCTCGAGTTAGTAGTCTCTACTGTTGAGGTGGTTGGTGACCATTTTCTTAATTTTTGAGTGACTAGAATGGGCTGACTCTCTTTAGGCGGTTGACATGCACTTGAAAGCTTGGAAGTTGGAGGGTTCTTTCGTGGCAATGCATGGGACTGACGAACATGGATGGTGATTGTTGCGACATGGCGTGGAGATAGTTGTTGAGAGACAGCGTCTTGCTGATAGATAATCAATTCCTTTTACTCTTCAATGGAGGTTGGGCCTACATGAGACCAAAATGGAGAAGTCATTATTCCAGTTTCATTATTTGCTTTTTGAGTCCCATTACCTCTTCCCATAACTAGGCTTGTCCTTGCATGAGTTATGAATTGAGTGGGATGCTGGGGGGTCCCCATAGGTTTGGTTATGCTATTGGGACTGGAAAAAAAAGAAAAACAAAATGCAGTTAGCATATGAAGTTGAAGATTTTATGTGACGCATATCCTATGGAGGTCTCTTATTTGAGGGAATCTAGGCATGATGTTGAGTTTATTTTGGAAGTGGGGTTTTGCCCCTGTATGCGATACAATAACTCTTCATCATGGGTTGGTTAATGCTTCTTCATTTAGGCAATCCTGCCTGCATGGACGAAGAGAGATTTATGCCTCTCTTGAGATATGATTCCATGCATACCATGAATCCTTATGGTCAAGCGGTTGCGTGGTGCGTCTCCTCTGCATTAAATGTTGAGACCTAAGCATTAAATGCTTTGATATCTCTTATGATTGCCCCAATACTATGAGCTTTATAAGTATTTCGAATTGGACTACCCTCAGCTATATGGGCTTGATTTATAATGATGTCTTCAGTTGTCCCTAACCCAAGTAGGTTGTTTAATCTTTCTTGGGCTTGCCCTGGTGGACTGGGCTAGAGTTTATTTGACCCACAATGGTCCCCAACCCTAGCGCCCTTTGGAAAGGGGCGGGGCTGGTGCATCATTATTATGACGTCAACTGTCAGAAGCATTTTAATGCGAGGTGACCGTTAAGTAATACGAACTTGTTAGCGTCGCTTCAACATTCTTTGCAAACAAAAGGGGTTTTGGCCAAACATCGAGCATAGAACAATCTCACATTTTGCATCTGTCTCTTTTGTGAATATTACCGTTCTGTAAGTCTTTCCTCTTTCCTTTCTTGCTTTTCTAGTGAGAAAACCCTAGGGTTCTTCGTCCTCGATCCATAATGGGTTCACGCCTTAGGAACATGCTTGTCTCTACCGATAGTATCACTACGTTTAAGGCACGATACGATTTTTTAGTGGGTGTAGACATTAGGTTGATCGACCTTAAGAATGATGGTTGGGTAGTAACTAAGGAAGGGACACTCTTCCCTCTTATTGCCATTGTCCAGGGAGGACTCCGCTTTCCCATTCACCCCTTTCAGCCGAAGTCCTTAACCACTACGAAATCACTCCAATCCAGCTCACACGAAATGGCTATAGGATAGCGATAGGAATGTTTGAGTTGAATAGAAGGTTAGGTTTGAACCTAGGGCTTCACAAGTTTGACTATTACTACTCAGCAGTAGAGGTGAACAGTGCCCAATCAAACCACCATAGATACTACTTTAAGGTTAGGGCTAGCCCTAGAGAGTTGGTTCAATTTCTTCCAAGCTCGGGGAAGGGGATTGAAGACATTGTAGTTAGGGTGAATGGTCCTTGGGAGTTTGAGAATATTCCAGTGGAGTTAGCCCCACTAACTCGATGCCCCAAGGTCCCACAGAAAATAAGTCAATCTTCTTCCCCGATTTGGTATAAGCTTCTCCTCTTTATCTACCTAAAATTTCATATATTTTTGACTCGTCACCCTTTTATTTCTCCTTTGTAGCAAAATTTGGTGTCAGGGACAAGGAGACTAAACTTCGGGGGGTTGATCTAGACGCTTTAGGCGTCGCCTGGGTGTACAAGGGTGAAGGAAGTATCAGCCGGGATCTAGCCAGTTGCTCATGTCTTACTAGGATACCTAGTTCAGTACCAGTCTTTTACGGTAATACATGGAGTTTCTGGCCCAGTTCTCGCTACGCAGAAGGCTAAGGGAAGTTTGCACGAGATCAACAAGTACCCGGCATTGCTGGCACCGCTCCCTGCAGCTTTTGTTGTTGTCCCCTTAACTGTCGTTGCTAAAGGTGACATGGCTCCCAAAGTGCGAGATCTGTCACTCGCACTGGGAGGAAGGATCTCTAAAAAGAGGAGAGGGGTGGCTTTATCCTCTGTCGCCACCATAGCTTAGGCTGGTGATGCCAATATTCCTTTTCCCGCCATGCAATTTGACACCGGAGCTCTTGCCATCCCCGAGGTGGTTGAATTGGATGACATTTCAATGCCCTAGGAAAGAACGAAGAAAATGAGGTTGGTAAAGACCACCGAGAAGGAGGCTGCTTAGGCAAAAATAATGGAGTTTGCTGCTCCACCTTCTGTGTTGGTGGAGACTAATCCAAAGGGTAAAGGCAAGGTGGATGAGTCGACACCCAAGGAGTTTGTGGCTCGACCAAAGATTGATGGTCGGGCCATGACTGTCCAGGATTCAATCCTCAACTATGTCGGCGTGGCTTTTGGGGCTCTTCAGACCATAGTGCCGCCTGAAGATGTCAAGGAGTTGAGCGAAATCAATGACGAGGATCTGTTGATAGGCGCCATCCATTTATTGATGGTGGTAAGAAATCTTTCTCATATTTCTTTCTGATTCAAATCTTCTACTGGGCTTTCCATTTAAGTTTTGCCATTTTTTTCCTACGCAGGGAGCGATCCAAAGTCTGGAGATCATGCATTGATTCTACATTCTCCAAGATTGGCACAACAACCTGTTGTGGAACCATGAACGATTGAAGCGCAATTTCCACATGAGAGATTGTGAAGCTAGGGGTTTCCATAGCGCCTTTCAGGATCAGCAAGTCCTACCTGCAGAGATGCAAACCTACTACAAACAGAAGGAGAGAGACTTTAACGAAGCCAAAGCTGAGGCTGTCGATCTGAAAGCTAGGCTGCCCGAGGTTCAGAAGTCGGCATCCGAAGCGAAGGCTGCTCTAGTTGAATCTCTGCTAGAAGTGGAAAGGCTAAAGAAAGATGGCGAAGCTCAATACACCAAGGGCATTGACGATGCCGGAGATCATTATGAGATCCAAGTGAAGAATATTACTGAGGGCGCCTTTCAAGATGGCTGGACGTCGAGTCTAAAAAAGTCAAAGCTGGACAAATCTTCCCCTCTTTGAACAGAGATACCTGTCTGGGTTGATGCCGAACTGGAGTGATGTTGACACTCGAGGTGGAAAGGCAAACCCTAGTCCTGAAGCTGAGGTAGTTAACAAAGGCAATTTGGCTGAGCTGCCTCCAGCCGATCTGCCCCTTATTGAGCCTCCAACTGCCGAGTTGCCTTCATCTGCTCTGCCCCTTGCCGAGGCTCGAGCTACTGAGTTGCCTTAGGGCCTTTTTTTTTGCTTTTTTTCTTTTTCTTCTGGGAACAAATTTGTAATCTTGATATTTTATAAATGAACATCTTTTCTCATTTGTTGTCTTCTGCGTTCATTCTTCTTTATGGTTTAAGTACTTCTTTCACAAATAGTCGATTTATAATGCAAACAAGTTTACCACTCTTGGGCAAACTTGCCAAAGACAAAACTTTTTAGAAAAATAAAAACTTTTTGTTTGCTTGCCAAGCTGCTAGACTTTTGGCAAAAAATTAGTTTTAGTGAAGAAAATGAATGCCTTAATTCATAAATTGTGGCCTCTTACTAGGCCAACCTACCGAACTTAGGTCCGGCTGAGTCAAGATACTTATCTTTTGATTCTTCAGTTTTTATGATTTTTTCTATCGACCTTCTTGACATAGGCAGGACCAAGGCAGGTCTTGGTTATAAGCTTGTTTATAAAAGCTATGGCCTTCGTTTAACCGACCTGCCCAATCTTAGACAAGACCAAGTTTTTTATTTACACTTAGTTTTTTGTGACCTTCATTGGCCGACCTGTCCAACTTGGACAGGACCAAGTTTTTACACTTGATTTTTATGACCTTCATTGGTCGACCTAGCCATAAATGGTCTAGGACGAAGTTTTTACAATTGGTTTTTTGTGGCGTTCATTGGCCGACCTATTCAACTTGGAAAGAACCAAGTTTTTACACTTGGTTTTATGACCTTTATTGGTTGACCTGTCCATCAATGGTCCAGGACCAAGTTTTACACTTGATGTTTTGTGGTCTTCATTGGCCGACCTGCCCAACTTCGACCAGACCAAGTTTTTACACTAGGTTTTTTCTTCCTTCAGTGTTTTGTGTTTTGGAGTTGCATCAAACAAATAAATTTGTTCGAATGACTTCAAATTTTGATTGATCATATGAAGCTTCAGAAGAACTAGGCATTGCTGAGTTGTTACATCATACAAGAGTCAATTCTACTGGTAAAATTTCTTCAAATTATTGGCATTCCAAGGTCGAGGTAGCTGCTTCCCATCTTTAACAGTTTCTAGTCGGTATGCCCCCACGCTGACTTAGGACACCACTCGGTAGAGACCCTCCTAGTTGGGGCCGAGCTTTCCATCTGCTGGGTTCTTTGTTGCCCCTAATACTTTTCATAGAACTAAGTCTCCAGGTACGAAGGCTCTCGGACGAACCCGTTTGTTGTAGGAGCGGCTTAATTGCTGATGATATCCTGTGAGTCTAATTAGGGCAGCCTCCCTATTTTCTTTGGCAAGATCTATATCTCTGGCCAGAGTCTGGTCATTAAGCCCAGTATTAAATATTACCGATCTGATCGTTAGTAGCCCTACCTCCAAGGGTATAACGACTTCCACCCCGTAAGCCAAAGAAAAGGGGGTTTCAAATTGGGTGCCATTGTCTGAGACAAGTGCACGAGGTATGCCGAACCTTGTTACTAGGTTCCTCCAAGCGAATCACTTGGAGTCAACTTCTCTAATGGTTGAAAGGGGTTCTGCCTCCACCTATTTAGTAAAGTAATTTGTTGCCACAATAATGAACCTTTTATTGCCTGGAGCTCGGGGCAACCGCCCGACTATGTCCAGTCCCCACTTGGCAAAATGCCAAGGGTTGGTTATAGTTACGAGGTCCTCGGCGAGCTAATGTACAATTAGGGAGAACTTTTGATACTTTTCACATCTCAGCACGTGCATGACTTTCACCAGTATCCTTATGAGATAGCTCGGTGGGCCACAAGTCTCCTACCGACAGGACTTTCACAAATCCCTTCATGAAATTCGAACAGGATGTCCTGCATTTTTGTCAAGTGAACACAGTACAAGTAGAGATCTGTGAAAGATCTTGGGTAGCGTTCTTTGGTTGGTGATAGCCAATATATAAGGGCTTTGTGCTTGACCCATCTGGCTTTATTCTTGTCTTTAGGGAGCTTGTCTTTGTCAAAATAGGAAATAATTGGGTCTATCCAAGATGGTCCCAATTGTTCAATTGCCAGGGCTTGATCTTCTTCTTGAAATATGCTTGGATTGGCTAGCGTCTCCACATGGATTGTTCTTTTCGAGCTAAACTTTAGGGTCATCGCAAATGTTGTTAAGGCATTGGCATGAGCATTGCTGTCACAGCCAATCTGGTGGAGCCTATATTTGCTACACTTGGACAACAGCTCTTTCGCTTTGACTAGGTATTATGCCATTCTGTCATTCTTTATTGCGTCCTCTCCTGTGATCTGATTCACTACTAACTAGGAGTCTGAGTATATCATAATTTTGGCAATTTTAAGATCAATAGCTCGGTGCAGCTCGGCGAGCAGAGCCTTATATTCTAACTCATTGTTTGAAGCAATGAACTCCAGTTTGATGGCCTGCTCCAATGCCATACCGTCTAGTGTGATAAGGACTATCCTCGATCCTGCCCCCGGTCATTGGATGCTCCATCAACGAAAAGTTTTCAATGATGATTATTTTTCCAAAGGTCCAATGGGAGTTGATCATTTTGGAGATCGGCAGATGGTGCGGGATTGTTTTCCTGTGGCAATTCAATAAAGAATTCAACGATAAAGTCAGCCAGTACCCGCCCCTTGACTGCTGATCATGGATGGAACTTGATGTCGAATTCTCCTAGCTCAACTACTCACTTAGCTATCTTGCCCCTAGAAGAGTTTTGCTGACATAGTAGACTGGCTGTTGTTACCGATCTTGCTGTCAGAGTAGTACAGCACTGACTGCATGCTCTGATAGTGCCAGATAGAGGAAGAGCTCTTTGTGTTTTGATAGGGTGGAAAGTAGGGGAGGCTGGCCAAGGTACTTCATCAAATCTACCAAGGCTTGATCACATTCCTAAATCCAGCTGAATCATTGCTATTTTTTGAGAAGCTGAAAGAATAGTCAGCACTTGTCTGAAGATTAGCTAATGAATCTGTTGAGTGCCACTACCATGCCAGTCAACTTCTGTACTTCTTTGGTGTTCCTTGGAGCTTGGACACTCTGAATAGCACTGACCTGCTGCGGATCTACTTCAATACACTAGTGTGTAACCAAGAATCCCAAGAACTTCCCTGAGCTGACACCGAACACACACTTGGAGGCGTTAAGCCTCATTTTGTACTGCATCAGAATGTTAAATACTACCGTCAGGTTCTCCAAATGGTGACTGTCGAGCTTACTTTTGACCACCATGTCATTAATGTAAACTTCCACAGTGCTGCCAATGTGGTCTTCAAACATTTTAGTGACCAATCGCTGATAGGTGGCACTAGCATTCTTTAGTCCAAATAGCATTACCCTGTAGCAGAAGATGCCCCTTTGGAGTTACAAAGGTAGTTTTCTCTTGGTCGTCTTCATGGAGTGAGATTTGGTGATTGCCATGATAAGCATCTAAGAAGCTTATTCTCTTCAAACCAGCCATTATATCTACCAGTTGATCAATCTTGGGTAGAGGGAAAGGGTCATTGGCGCATGCTTTGTTTAGATCGGTGAAGTCAACACAAACTCTCCACTTGCCGTCCTTCTTTTTCACAATAATTATGTTTGACAACCAACGTGGGTAGTGGATGTGATATCCTGAACCTCTATTTATTTCTATTAATGAGAATTTCTAGTATATATAATGTTTGATGTTAATTATTTCTTCTTTTGGGCCAAAACTGACCAATGAGAGCTTATGTTGTAACTTAAGCCTTTAGGTGAGACACATGAGATTATTCCCATGTGTAACATCTTTTACACACATAAGTGCACACACAACTCACTTATGTTCAGCCGATTGAGAAGGAAGAGAGGGAGAAAGAGAAGAGAAAGAGGAGGAAGAAGCTTGAGGAAGAGCTTGAAGCAATAGAAGATTTAACCAAGCTTGAAGAAAGGTAAGGTTTCATTTTCTCCTCCAATGGTATATGTGTATGTATCTATCTTTGTGTGATATGTTGTTGGGTTGTTGTGGGTGACTCTTTTGAGTCCCAAATTGGCCAAGTATGGAATGTTGAAAGCCCCATTGAAAGATTTGAGGGTTTGGGATGTGAAATCCCCAACTTATGCAAGTCAGGGCTTGAATTCCTAAAACCCTAGATCCCTTCGTTTTTCTTGTTTAAAGTGTTTTATTTTGAGTTATTGTGGTATTCTTGGTCAATCTCTGGACCCTAGAAGCATTGGAAGAGTTTGTGAGAGTTTTGATGGAGTTTGGTTTTGATTTGAGTGAGGTTTGGAGATTTTCGGGTTAAAATCTGGGTTTTTAGCTTTGGAGTGGACTCCTTAGTTTTTGGAGGCGACTCATTGTCCCATTGAACTCCCAGACTTATTCATTTAGCTTTGGAGTGGACTTCTTGATTTTTGGAGGCGACTCCTTGTCCCAGTGAACTCCCAGATTTATTCGTTTAGCTTGGGAGGCGACTCTTTATTTTTGGAACCGACACTTTTGTCCCAGTGAACTCCCAGATTTGTTTCTTCAGCTCAGGAGGCGACTCTTTAGTCTCCGGAGGCGACACTTTTGCCCAGATAACTCCCAGATTTATTTTTTCAGCTCAGGAGGCGACTCTTTAGTCTTCGAAGGTGACACTTTTGCCCAGATAACTCCCAGATTCGTTTCTTCAACTCAAGAGGCGACTCCTTTGTTTCTGGAGCCGACACCTTCGTCCAGCCCCTGGTTTCACTTTCTAACTCCGACTTTGTTTCGTAAAATGAGCATAACTTTTTCTAGAAAACTCGGATTGATGCACCGTTTGAAGCATTGGATAGTAGACTCATATATCTTTGTATCCATATGAATTTTATACTATAATTCCTTGTGGTTTGAGAGATATTGAATTTTGAAATTGACCCAAAATTCTGCCAAGTAACATTCTTCTTCCAAACTTTTAACCCATTTTCTATGGGGCATAACTTCTTCATCCGAAATGTGTTTTTAGCCTATGAACTATCAAATTAAAGCCCTTTAAGCCTATTTTCAAATGGAACTAAGCTAGAGTGCAAAATCTTCCTTGAGAGGTGGTTGGGACGCAATGAAGGAGTCGATGTTCCTGCCTTCATGTTCAAACCTCAACCTTATGTTCTCGTTTTACGTTGTTACTTTACCTTGGAGTCTTGTATTAATATTTCCATACTTCTATGTGCATTTTGTGTAGGAGCACCTTTTCTACCACCCATCCTATCGGAGAGAGGTGAGTAACGATATTCCATGAGTAAAACTCTATTAATTTCCAAATGCTTTAAATTCACTTACATATCATGTAATGTTTTCCATATATTTTCAATGCATCAATGTTTATGTTCAAGTATAAATGTCATACCTTGAAATGCATGCAAGCTATACTTACGTTATGAATGAAAATCATGGACTATAATGTTTAAATGAAAGAGATGCTAAGTTTCTAATGTATGGTGCCAACTCAAGTCTTCTCGTGGCAAGACCTTAATCTAGCCCGATAGTCCTACGATAGGGGACGGGAAATAAACTATCTAGTCCTATGATAGGGGACAGGAAATAAACTATCTATGTTGGGAGACGTCCCTGGCCTAAAGAGCCTTAGCGTGACCTATATGGTTACTATGGAGCCTAGCTCATATGTCGAGTTGTATCACACTTATGTTTTGAACTGAGAACTATGATATGTTCACATGTTTTACGGCAAGATATGAAATGTTATCTTAAGAATAATGTTATGTTGCATCTCTTCTTATGATACTATGTTTTGAAATGTTAAAACGTTTCAAATGATGGTTACGTTACCTATGAGTTCCAAGTCTACGCTTTAAAAGTTCAAAAGCTCATTGCTTATGCATAAATGATTATCTATCCTTGTACGTTGGATATAAATGCTAGTCCATGATATTTTCTTGCTCATGCATCATTGTTATTCACTAAGCATTAACTTACGTTTTCTCAAATGATTTTCAGGTAGCCAATCCGAGAGGCCCTAGAGCGAGGCCATACGTGGATTTTGAGCTACGGCCCACGGGCCTATGTTTTGTATTATGTTTGAGGGCTGGACCCAATGTTTTGTAATGATATAATGCTATAACTTCAGTGGACCTTGATTAGGTCCTTATGTATATTATGTTTTGGATTAGGCACAGCTCTATCATGTATGACACGGATTATATTCCAAGTTATAAAAGTTCTATTTTTCGTAAATTTTAAATAAGTATGCACAGGTGATCAACTGGTTTAATGTAATGCGGCCTCGAGTAGCCTTACTACTGGCCGGTCATGTACCCTAAATCTGTATAAGCCGAGTTATGGGGCGTGACAGCATGGTATCAGAGCTATAGGTTGTCACCGTAGGATTAAGTCATATCTAGATAGGATTCTAGGTTTGACTTGAGTATGTGCTTTATGTATATGTATGTGTATGTTACATGTATAATGACATACCAAGGTGTAATACATGTAATGCTATGTTAAATGCTTAACGTTTTATTGTGCGCTTGTAGTAGCTATGCCACCAAGAAGAGGTGGTCGTAGAGGGGCCCAAGAGCCCGAAGACCATTTTGACCGCATAGAAAGGATGTTAGCTGGACTTGTTCAAGTGGTCCAGGATAACCATAGCAACACCGCCAATGCGCTGGAGTAGCCAGCAGCGCAGGCGCCAAGAGAAGAGGTAGTGGCACGTACTACCATTAAGCAATTTCAACAGTTGAAGCCCCTAACTTTTCAGGGGACTCTCGACCCAATGGTCGCAAAGTCTTGGCTTTTGGGAATAGAGAGAGTGTTCGAAGTGTTGCCATGCACAGATGAACAGAAAGTGACCTTTGTCACCTTTACCTTTGAAAGAGCTGCACTTGTTTGGTGGAAACTAAAGAAAGGGACCGAGCCACTATGGTTGTGGCCCAGGTTTCTGGAGGTGTTCAATGAGGAATACTTTCCTGAGACTGTTAGAGATCAGAAGACTACGGAATTCCTTGGTTTGACACAAGGGAATATGACTGTGGCATAGTACAACGCCAAATTTATGGAGCTATCACGATATGCCCCTCATATTGTGTCATCAGAGACTCACAAGGCGAGGAAGTTTTAGACAGGGTTGCGATGGAACATTCGCAACAAAGTGGACATACTACAGCTAGGGACCCATCAAGAAGTGGTGCAACGAGCAACGAGCAACGATTGCCGAAAGGGCAAATAATGAAATGTCCCAATACCGGGAGAAGAACAAGAAGAGATCGGGAAGTGACCAAGGCAAGGGACAGAGTTTAAAGCGGCAAGGTTCTGGATCTTCTAGTGGGAATTCATCTACCCCACGGGGGATTACCTCTAACCGAGGAGGCAACATGACCAGTGAGATACCAACCTGCTCCACTTGTCAGAAGAAGCACTGGGGCGCATGTCGTTTAGGAAGTAAGGCTTGCTATGGGTGTGGCCAGAAGGGTCACCAAGTGAAGGATTGTCCAAAGAGGAACAGGGCCCAAGGATTTGGGCCATCAGTATCAGCCTCAGTTCAGCAATCTACGACAAGTAGAAGAGAGAATCAACCACGGCAGGGCCGAGCTTTCGCACTTACACCGGGAAACACCCCAGCTACCGACTCCGTAGTGTCAGGTATACTTCCTATTTGTGGTCGACCTGCACGTCCTTATTGATTCCGGTTCCACACACTCATTTGTTTCATATTTCTTTACTCAATATTTGTATACATCTCCGGTACCTCTTAATTATACTTTGATAGTATCATTGCCATTCGGGGATTCCATGTTATGTGATAAGATTTATAATTCTTGTTAATGACGTGCCCAAGGTTGATCCTTGTTGACTCAAGGTTAATTCCCATATTGATTTTGATGATAACTAAACCTTGTGTTATTTTACTAATGAATCTACTTAGTGTGTAGATTAACAAAGTTCATAACTTAGACTTAAAGTTGAATCTTAAGTCTAATACATGTCAAAGAGAATGCACAACAAGTTCAAGAAGCAAGCAATGAATTCAAAGAGCTATGCAATGAACCAAACTGAGAAATGATGCCTATCTCTACTTCAAGCAAATGTCTTACATTCGAAGAGATTGAAGGTGTTCAATTAAAGCTTCTTTCAAGTGTGCATAGTTTCAATGAAGATTGATTTGCAAGATAGACTGAAGATTTCATCAGTTGAGGAGGTGCAATGTTCAGTTAAAGATGAAGAATTGAGATGTTGTAAATGCCTAAAAAATATCTCATCAGAATTTGCAAAGATCAGTTGAAGAGGTGTAATGCTCAGTTGAAGATGTATTGATTGTTGAAGAATTTGGAAAATGCTCAAGAGATGATTTCATCTGGTATGCTAAAGACCAATTCAAGACAGTGTGATTAAAGTTGCTGAGAAGATGACTCACAATGAATATCTGATCTCTATATGGAATCCAAGTGAAGAATTCTTCTACAAAGGATCAATGAAGACTAGATGTATGAAGAGACTTCATCATGTCTGCAACGGTCTCATTAAAGTGATCTTTAATGAAGAATGACGAATTACTAACAAAGAGAGAAAATCATAAATGAAGCATTGTGGAGCTCTACATAGTCGAGGAAGCTGTGGAAATGAAGTAGAAAAGATGAACATTGATCTAATAAAGCTTTGACTGTTTGAGATTCAAGAAGAAGATCAATATCCAATGATTGATTCAATTCAAATTGAATAAAAGTTAACTCTGATGAGTTAAAGAGATTTGATTGATCATCATACCCCAAAAACACACTCCTTGAAGATCTTATACCTATACTAAGATGATCTGAATCATTGGAAGATAGAATATAGAGTTCTGGACAATGAGGAGACTCATGGATATGAGGAGTCGCCTTCTGATCACAGACGTAAAAGGTCTGAAGACAAAATGGGCAATGAGGGGACTCATGAAAGTAAGGTGTCGCCTCTTGATCACAGAAGCAAAAAGGCCTGGAGACAAATTGAACAATAAAGGGACTCATGCAAATGAGGTGTCGCCTCTTGAACACAGAAACAAAAAGCCTGGAGACCAAGTAGGCAATGAGTGGACACATTGTCATGAAGTGTCGCCTCATGGAGACAGACGCGAAGACATGAAGATGAAATGAACAATGAGCGGACACATAAAGACGAAGTGTCGCCTCTTGGTAGCAAAAGTAAGTCATGAAGTGTCGCCTCATGGAGACAGACGCGAAGACATGAAGATGAAATAAACAATAAGCAGACACATAAAGACGAAGTGTCACCTCTTGGTAGCAGAAGTAAAAAGGCTTGAAGTTTAAACGATCAATGAGCGGACACATGATAATGAAGTGTCGCCTTATGACAGCAGAAGCCAAAGATGTGAAGACAGAATGAACGAGGAGTCGCCTCATCGACCTGAAGAGGGGACTCATGAACTCAGTGAACATCGTCTGGTAAATGCAAAAGCAGGAAGTGTCGACTCCACAGACCTGGAGCCGACTTCCTCTGTTATAACGGCTATTTTTCTTAACATTATAACGGACTGGACGCGCATTAATGATACCCAACCACCTCCAACGGATGGAATCAATGCAAGGGTATATATACTAGCCTCCAACTACATTTATATATAAGAATCAAGAGGAAGAAACAACAAGAGACAAGAATCACTGATCTACCTGATATTCCTGAACATTCTTCCTGTTTTATTCTTGTGAGCTTTGAATGTAAAATCTACTCTTAGTAGAGAGTGAGTTGTATATTTTTATACACTTGTAATTGAGAGTTTGAGAGTTCTCTTGTGTGAAGCAAAACTCTTGTAAGTTTGAGTGGAGCTTGGATAAAACCACTTGGGGTTTGAAGAGCTCGGTGAGGAGTTCTTTGTAAAGTGAGCTGAGCACTTTGTCAATCAGTGGCCCATCTTGTAATAGGTGATTACATAGTGGAAGAAGACTTCAAGGAGGTCTTGGGGTGAGGATGTGGACCACGGTTTGTGGTTGAACCTCGGTAGATCTGTGTCTCTCTTCTATTGCTCTGTTTTCTTTACTTCTATTGATTACATTACTTTGCACATAGATTAATTACTGCTATATTGTTTAGATTAATTTTAATTAATCTTAACTTGTATTAATCTTCGAAAGAAACCCAATTCACCCCCCTTTTGGGTTGCCTATTGGACCAACACGATGGTGGATGTTGACTTAGACCAAGGTTTGTTCTTCTGATTGATTTCAATACTTGAATCTGAATTGTTCCGTAGTTAGTTATTATTAAAATTGTTTTCATTATATCCAAAACCCCCCATCAAAGTTCACATAGCATAAAACTAGACTAAACACTCTCTGTGGCAACGATCCTTACTCACACTACTACATAATTGTTTTTGGGGTATCGGTTTTATTTTTGGATGCCCGCGACAGCACACTAGCTCTGTTTTTTTTCTGTGGGGTGGCCTCCAGTCTCAACTGCTCGGCCTCCTGTTTTGTCTTCTCTCTGTCAACATTCTGGTCAAGATAGCCAGCCTTCGCCAGATCTTCATGATGGCTTTTGAGATGTCGGCAATTCTCCATTTGCTAGCCCTTCTTCTTATGATAGGAGTAAAGTTTCCTTTGATCTCGGGCTATAGGGTCTCCTCCCAACTTCGGGGGCCATTTGAAGAATGGCTTGTCGCGAATTTGGGGCAAGATCTTATAAATGGAGCCTTTGAAGACAGTGTAGACCCCATTATTTGCCTTCTTGCCCCAGTTGTTGTTGTCTTCCCCCTCAAGCTTCTTTGCTTCCCATCCATTCCTCTTCTCAGCGATAATGTCGACCTTTTTAGGGGTTAGCTGTGGTACATCTTCTTCCAGTCTCACATATCACTCGATTCTTGACATTATCTCCTACATCGTGAGGGTCGACTTCTTTATTAAGGACTATCGTAGGCGATACTCTCTGAGCAAGCCAATCTTGAACTCAATTACAGCCAGCTACTCGTTGCACTCATCAATCTCATTGTAGGCCTCCCAGTAGTGTCACGCGTATGCCTGTAATCCTTCTCCATCGTTCTTCTGTAAGGTAAGTAGAAAGTCTACCTCCGTAGGCTACTTATTGTTGGCTATGAAGCGAGCAGTGAATAGTTTGGCAAATTGTCTCCAGTTTGATACTGATTTGGACAGAAACTTGTCGAACCACTATAGGGCCACCTCCCTCAGGCTAGATGGGAAAACTCGACACATCAAGGATTGATCTCCACCCCATAATGCTATCATCTACTTATAGTGCTGAACGTGACTAATTCGATCAGCCTTCCGGTCATATGGTGTGAATTTCAGTGGGGCAAACTTTCTTGGAGGTTGGCAGCACTCGATCTCCTCCGTAAAAGGTGTGGATGCAATCTGGTCCAGGGCTCTGCTGACCATGTCCTGGGTAGCACGTGCCTTGGGGAGCTATTCTCTACTATTAAGTTTTTCATTCAACCACCTTTCCTATTTCTTCTGTTACTGACCGGCTCTAGCTCGATCTCCGTCCCGTGGTGTCTGGCTTCTCTTGTGGTGCAAATCTCCTTGTCTTTTGTTGTAGTGGCCGGTACTGGAGGCATGGCTCCTAAAAATGTGCACCAGCGTTGAGCTTCCACTGCTGGAATCTCGACTCCTCTTATCGTTGCGATGGCTTGATGATCCTCCTCTAACTCGGTCATCTTTTTTGGAGATTGCGTTCCTCATTGCCCTAACTTGGGAAGTGAGTCTGGCAATCTCTTCATCGCATCATCGAAGTTCCTACTCAGCAGCATGAAGCAAACGGTCACTGGGTACACGTCCACTAGAGAGTGAAGGGCGCAGGTCCCGTTGGTGATTTCTACGGAGGTTTGGCTCCCTAACGTAGTATGGGTCCCTCCGTAACTCGTCTCGTGCTTCTTGGAGGCTCCTAATGGGAGATCGGGTCCCTGACCTCCTTGACTGACCCAGTTGCTTCTTTCCGAAGTGGTTTGGTGGCTAGCCGAATTGGTATTGTCATTGCTGGAGGGAGTTTCGTTCCCTTGCCTAGGGGGGTGGACTCCTCTTCTCCCTAAGAAGCTGGTACTCATATTTGCTTAGATCTTCCCATAGATGGTACTAATTGTAAGTGGGATTTCTAGGAAGGCTTGGTTGATCACTCGAATTAATATCAATGAGCTCCAACTTGTTGCAAGGAGACAAAGGAGTTGGAATGAGTCGACCCTCTTTGGGCAGATCATACTTCGATGATTAAGTTAGAAAGCTTAACTGAGAATCGAATAAATAAAGACAGTGTATGCTTAAAAATCAATTGTCCACACCTTACTTCTTGAGGTTTCAGTGTTTATAGTGTAATGCTCTCGGTTAAGCCTACTGTGGTAATCATGACCTATCTCATAGGCTCGTGCCGGCTAAAGTTAGCTGATCGGATAGAAACTCACCTTTATCGCCATGCTCGAGTTCGACTGACCGGACGTAAGCCAGGTGATCATGTGGTGCGTCTCCTCCGCATTAAATGTTGAAACCTGAGCATTAAATGCTCTGATATCTCTCATAATAGTCTCAATACTTTGGGCTTTATAAGTATTTCAAATTGGACTGCCCGTAGCTATATGGGCCTGATATATAATGATATCTTGGACTGTCTCCAGCCCAAGTATACTGTTTAATCTTTGTTGGGCTTGCCCTGGTAGACTAAGTCAGAGTTTATTTGACCCACAATCAGTGATCAAGCAAGACAAACAAGATAAAGTCTTAAAGAAGTATAACAAAATAAGCAAAGCATTTTCAGTGAATAGTTTCAACTTCTTTCATTTTATTATTTTCTAACATAAAAGGAACTATATTAAATTAAACAATGATCATATACATAGGAGGGCTGGGAAAGTGAACTCTCATATTAAGCTTATCACCTGCTTGATCAAAACTCCAAACATCTTTTAGTAAACAAAGGAGGATGGTCATAGTAAGCTTACAAAAACTGATTCTTTGTGTGCCTTTCAGCAAAACGTATATTGCAAGATTACTCTCCCCTATAAAAGGGCAAGACACTATACTTTACAGCATGAAATTGAGTTATAAACTATATTTCATGAATCATATAGAATCTTCAAGCATTCAATTGTTAACAAACCAACAATAGCCAATGTTCAGAGTATAACTTCGGAGCATAAGTTCAAAGGATAAGTTTTAAGTTCTTTGCTACTAGAAACACATCTTACAGCAAAAACATTAAACCAACCAACATACATTGCTCTATTTTTAGCCAATTCATTATAAAGTTGATATAGTGAGGGATCACATTGACTAAGCTTTTCATATAAACTTAATCAACACATGAATTAAATAAGCAAACAAAAACCCTTAACCTACAAGAAATTAATATAAAATTTTTATTTAAAAAAATTTCCAAATTTTGTACATCTAAACAATCTCACAAGGTTGAAAACTTTCCATGAACAAGATTAGAAACTGAAATTGTGTTGGGCAAAGCTTCACATATGAAACCTGATATTGAACCACATATACATTCAGTAAAAAAAACCTATAGCTAAAGGATATACACCTAACTTATTGGGTCTGTGTGCGTCGAGAAAGAGGAGGAGAAGAACATAGATTTTACCAAAACTCAAAAGATCTAATGTAGAGAGTAACGTGATGGTCCTGAGTGCATATACGTTAGGAAGAGATGCAGCAATTCTGATAGAAGATTCTAGAGATAATTGGCAACCATAATGGATGGTAGAGATGTGTTGGGATGCAACTGGTGTAGTGGCGGAGAGTTTCACGCTACGTGAAGCCGAGAGAGAAATTGATGGAGCGAAAATTGTTGAAGTAGAACCTTGATTTCACGAAGTCCTGCCAAAGTGACACGACATCGTATTGATTCATATACAAAACTAAATTCTGGATTAGCCTTACACAAACAAAAAACATTATGGCCCAATTAGAAAACAGCCAATACATTAGGGCTTTAATACAAACGCCATAAAAATAATAAAATAGAGTTTACAAAACTACGTTGTTTTGATGGGTAGTTGCGGCATTATTTGCAGCATGTTTGATTAAGTGCCGGAAATTACTGGCTCTTTTTTTATGCTGTCGAAAAAAATGCTTTGTGACATTTTTTTAAAACTGCCACCAAGAAAAATGATGAGAAAAGCCAATTTTCTTATAGTGCCTTTTCTATTCTCATTGTGACATTAAGTAAAGAATTAAATAGGACTTTTAATATGTGAATGATGGGTGGCTAACCTTTCAGATTTATTCTTGGATTATCCGGCATCTAAGTTTGGACACACATTGGGTTTATTCTCAGATTATCTGGCACAAGGGATGGATTAATGGGATGCCCTGGTCTTGAAATTAACAAGAAATGGACTACGACTTCAACATGCATGTCAAGTCCTCTTTGCACAAAAAAAACTAGTCAAACTTGGGTTTGTTCTTGATGTCCCTTCCCCCATTAAAGAGTAAGGCCTGCCTATTGGTTATGGGAAACTTAGAATGTGTTGCAAGTAAAATGAAGCGCACTTTCAAAGATTAAATCAATTTGGTAGATCGACTTTGACTTAAATGAAAGTCGTATTACAAAGAAGCAGATTTATGAAGCATACATATATATATATATGCAATCGGTTAATCTCAATTACTCCAAACAACAATATAAATATACTAAAGGAACAACTATGTGGTGTGGAAATACTTACTTTTTTGTTAAATTGTAGATCATCGTGTCATCTTGACACAAATTTTTTGACCACCTCTTTCTATTGTTTATTATTTGTTTTGCTCTTTGTACATTTTTTTATTTTATTTTATTTTTTTGTTGTTGTTGGAATTGAACTAGGCTACACCAGGTTATCCAATCCCTGTGGAGTAGGGTTAGCAATTCGGGAGAGATTCCTTATCCCGTCGTGCGATACAAATGTGGCCTATGAGGTAGGAGATCTAATTTGTATTTTGGTAAAAATTGCACGTCTCGCATGCATATTTTGGGGATAGTTATCGAAGTGGAAGCTTGTGAAGTTTTACATTTGAAAGGAGGGAGGGAATAAGAAAATTAACAGAAAAAGAAAAAGAAAAGTAGTAAAAAGATAATTTAGGAGTATAATCTTACCAAATTAGCAAAAGTATTGTAGAAAGTCTATGCGTGGATCGTGCTTTGACAATTGAACACGCACAAGGACACAACTAGCTAAGAAAATTGCATATCCTTTTATTATTATCATCCAAATGCAAAAGGACAGATTTGCAATGGAAAACCTCATTAGATCTTGCATTCTTCAATATCTTCTCTTCCTCCAAGAAACAACGACTTCATATTCGCAAATATATATATATATATATATATATATATATATTGATTGATTTGTGTGTTTGCATGTTGGTAATGCCACTACACCACCCAGTTTAGAGTGTCAAACCCAAATACATTCGACATTCTTTTATCCTCAATGATTCCTTACAGAAAAAATTGTTTTGTTTGATTTATGCATTATATATATATATATATATAGGGAAACATACACCATAAGGTCGTTAACCCCTGGGATATATTTGGAAATGGAATGCCTCGTCACTCGTCTACAATAAATATAGGTAGAATTGAATATGAGTGGTAAAGTAGGAGGGAGACATATTCACCATAAGATCAATGCAATAACTTTTCGTTCAACTTATATATATAAATCAGAATTGAGATAGATAAATGATGCAAAATGGTTACGTTCGAATTCAGAATTGCATAAAACTTAACTTACCCTAAAAAAAAAATATATATATATATATATATAACACTTGGTGATCTGGTTGGAAATGTATTTTGGCAGAGATAAGTCATTGACGCCTCAAAATTCACGTTTTGCAATAATATGATATAGAAGCTTTTGATTTTGTCTAGATTATTTCTATATTGTTTCTTTAGATGTGTAGCATCCAATTTGGATTTAGCTCAAGTTTGCCTATGCCTGATAATTTTTCTTATTTTAGTCATTTTTGTCTCATTAGAGAGTCTTATTAACATATATTAGGGGTTGATTTTGTTAGAGATAATACTTCCCTACTAAACTGTGTGAGTAAGAAGTGTTCTAAACAATTAATGCAACTAGTATAAAACTAGCAATTAACTAGAAGGCAATTAGAAAAAATTATAAAAATATCGACAAAGAACTTGAACAACTTACACGATTGTTGTACTTAAATAAAAAATCTTGAAGATGAACAGAAGATCATAAAATTGAAAATTAGCTCGAGTCGAGTGTGTGACACTCTCTCCTTAAAAACAAATTCGCCCCACAACCAGTGCTCACGGAAAGATGGGTGTCTGCCTCCCAAGATGAAACGATCTCAGTAGCTTCTAAATAGCACTTTAATAGAATTTGCTCGGTGGAACAATAAGACAATACTAAACTCTCTCAAAAAATGGGAGGAAGAAGAATGCAGAGCAGAAAATTTAATACTATGCAATTTCGAAATGAATTAATGAATGCAGGATTCAACCCTATTTATAGAGCTCAGGTGCCTGTTCATGGCACTAGTTCAAACAGGTACCAGCAGCCAAACAGCTTAATTAAATTTGAATCTGACCTTGACCCAAAAAGATAAAGACCGAACCAAACTCACGACCCACACCCACGCCCGGCCCAAGGCGGGCGGCGGTGGGCGCGTGTGTTTTGTGGGTCAACCCATGGGTTGAGTAAGTCCTCCCCCTTCCACAAAATTGGAGTGCCCCTTGGGGTCCAAACCTACCTTCAAATTATGGTTTTATATGCACATCATCTTTCACTTAATATTCTGATATGAGATAAGTCCTTTCAACTTCTAGTTTTACATGGTCATGTTGGCCATTTTGAAAGCCAATAACTCATTCAATTCTTAATGGATTTGAGCAAGTAAATACATGAGATTAATTTCATCACGGAAGTTAATCCAACGTACCATGGACCCACTAAATGGAGATGTGGGTTCCATATTTTAATTGGCTCAAAGTAGTCCAAAACACCACTGTTTTTCCAATAATCCCCACATAAATGAGATTGGCTAATAAAAAAAAATGCAAATGAGAATGCAGACTCGACAAAAAGAGAGTACATGTGAAAAGTTGCTGCATCAGGAGAGGTGGTTTTTGGCTTTGAACCTTTCCTAGTGAAATATTATCAAGTTTATTTGGTTAACCAGTGAACATGATGTCTTGAACTGTTCAAATGTCTGTATAAACCAAGACAATAGTACTCACATGGTTCCTTTCTAGTCATTTAGTGATCCATTCGGTTGTATTCATT